>VZQC01008495.1:338430-451584 GCA_009823505.1 Rhizomys pruinosus | reverse complement strand
TGAGTTTAACAAGCCTTGCAGTCTCCAGTTGCTCTCTCTGCTTCCTGTGCTCTTTGTGAGATGTGACCCTCGGCTTGCTGCTCCAGCTCCAGCTGCCATGCCTCCCGCCACAATGGACTCTAATTCCCTGGAACCGTCAATCGTGAGCTCAAATAAACTCTTCCTTTTATAAGTTCCTTTGGTCATGGTGTTTTATCACAGCAACAGAAAAGTGACTAATACAGTGATAAGATGTTTAAGACATCTTTTACTGTAAATTAAGTTTCTGATGAGATTCCTAGAAAAACCGTAGCTAACTGTGAAAGGAGAAAGGCCTCAAAATAATGGTGCATTGGAATTCTGGATTCTCGGCTGGTGAGAGGCTTCTGCTGGATTCTGGGATGAGAGGCTCCTTTACCTTTACATGTTTCCATAATTTTCTCTGTCTTTCTATCCTGCCTCAGTATCAGTAAAAGTGACCCATCAATGGAGGTGGCTGGCTTTACGGCTTTGGTGGTAATCAAGAACCATCCAGGCCAAATCCATGGTAGCTATGCCCAAGTTCTGGGTGGTTTCACAGCTTACACTGCTGAGCTGAAGAGAAAGATCAAGCATCATTCTGGTGAGAGGCTGGAAGATGGCTCTCAGTTCTTGGAACCTACTGATGCTCATCATTCCAGACAAGCCCATTAGTACCAAGAGCTTTTCTGATTACCATTCTCTGAGTCATTTTTCTGTCTGTGATACATGACAGAGAACTGCTGTGGGTGCCATCAAACCAAAGGGCTCCTGGAGTTGGCAAGGTCACCAAGCTGCCCAGAAAGCCCAGGAGACCAAATGAATACAATTCCTGATACTTGCCAACACAGCCTTAATCAGTAGTAGAACCATCTCAGAACTGCTTGACTTAATTGGCCCTTTAAGCAAAGGACTCATTAATGAATATACTTTCAGAAGGAAAGGTAGATGTCTTATAGACCATTTGATTCTTTTATATGTATAAGTTATAAATTATTAGTTTTTTAAAAATCGGTATCTTTCAAAGATTTTATTTTGGGGAACTGGAGAGAACTGGAATGGTTCAGCAGTTAAGAGCACTGGCTGGCAGAAAATCCCAGCACCCACATGGGAGCTAACAACCATCTGTAACTCCAGTTCCAGTATGCCCTCTTCTGATCTCCGAGGCACTGCATGTCATAGGTGTACTAACATACACGCACACATAGCATTCACACACATTAATAAATAAATACATAAAGTTTAAAAGATTGTATTTGTAGGCTGGAGAGATGGCCTTGCGGTTAAGAGCTCTGACTGCTCTTGCAGAGGACCCGGGTTCAATCCCCAGCACCCGCATGGCGGCTGAGAACAGTCCATGACTCCAATTCCAGGAGAACTCCAGTTCCAGGGGAATCCGACACCCTCTTCTGACCTCCAGGGCATTGCACGACACGGGTGCACAGACTTACATGCAGACAGTACATTCATACACATAAAATAAATAAATTAATTAATAATACATTGTTTAAAAGATTGTATTTGTGTGTGTGTGTGTGTGTGTGTGTGTGTGCCATTTGTGTGCAGGTGCCCTTGGGGGCCAGAAGGGGGTATCAAATCCTTAAGCAGCAAGCACATTTAACCATTGACCCATCTCTTCAGCCACTTGATTTTTTTGGGGGGTGGGGTCTTTTTAAGACAGGGTCTCCCTTTAGTTTCAGCTGGCCTGGAGCTCGCTATGTCGACCAGGCTGGCCTTGAACTCACAGAGATCCACCTGCCTCTGTCTCCCAAGTGCTGGGATTAAAGGCATGTACCACCATTCCCAGCTTAATGAGTATTTTTAATGGAAACAACTTGATCAAAAAATATGTCTCAGAACTTTGAGACCCATGAAAATAAAGTTTAATTATCGACTCTTGCAAGAAAAAAAAAGTAAATCTAGAGCAATAAGTGCTCATCAGGAAGAAGGCAGGCTCTCCAGGCCAAGGCAACACAGAGCAAGTGAGAAGCAAAGGTCAAGACACAATGAATAACAGAGGGCTGCTGAGTGCCACTGAGACTATAGCAGGCCACAGAGGCCAATCTCCCTCCTTAGAGAGTTTGCATTATGGTGGTGATAGTGGAAGGAACAGAGAGAACCAAACAATTCTGGAAGAAGAATCCAGCAGACGTGCCCCAAGGCAGCTGGGGATGGAGATGGGTGGTTGAGTAGGATTATTAGTGTGCCTAGGGTGCTGGGTTCAGTCCTCAGAGCACACACACAAACAGAGAGAGATGAAAAGATGAAGTGTAGCACAGGAAGGCAAATTGAAACAGCAGGAAATCAGTATGTGGTGTTGTCAGGGAGGAAGAAGTTGCTAGAGTTAGGGAAAGATCTTTAAAACATGGAAGATTTTTCAGCTTTGATTCTACATTTATTGAGAAGAGAAATAAGATGTGATGAACCAGTACTGAATTGCTTTGGTGTTTGTAGAGTACAAACTGAGAGATGTGGAGCAGGCCTTTAATCCCAGCACTTGGGAGACAGAGGCAGGCAGATGTCTTCAAGATTGAGGCCAGCCTAGTCTACATAGTGAGTACCAGGCCAGCGGAGGTTTCAGGGAAGCCTGTAAAAAAACAAAGAGACAGACAGAGAGAGAGAGGAGAGAGAGAGAGAGAGAGAAGAAAAAAGACATCTAAAGGACAGAAGATATGAAAAACAGGTATCTGAGAATGTGATCCCTACGCAGAAGGTACTTGGTATGTGTGGAGGTGGGGAGTGGACATTACAGCAAGATGTGGCTGCAGAATTAAGGTCCCTTGAAGTCGGAGTCCCTTATGTGAGCCCAGCCTGGTTGTGTTTTCCTGCTGTTTATTATGCTGAGTGGGTTCTGGCTGGGAGCTGAGTTATGTAATGTAAGGGTGTAATTATATTGACTGATTATTGAACTGAAACTAGGTAAAAAAAAAAATAGTAACATGGCTATAAAAGGACTCCTAGAAGAAGTGAGCTGTAAAGAGTAGAGAAGAGAGACTCTTCCCAGGGAGACTTAAAGGAATGTCTATTCAGAGGCTGGCAAGATGGCCAAGCCTAATAACCTGCGTTAAATCTCCAGGAACCACAACTTCCTTGGGGTCTCCTCTGACCTCCACAGATATGTCAATCAATGCACACATGCACCCCACACATACACATTGGAAATAAAAAAATAATAAATTCAAGAAAGCAATGTCCACTCACCCCTAATAAAGGGTCCTGACAGACCAAAGAAAGGATTCTGTCCAAGTACATCTTGTGGAATCGACAAGTATATTGGGGTTACATATAGGACCATGAGTAACTCAAAGGCAACTACACCATCAGGAAGTTCCCTGGCAACTCACAGGCAGCCACATCACTGGAGTGTCATCTCCTGTATATTATAACTCACTGAAAATAAGTCCCCCGAGCACTACACTAGCAACTATGTCACTGAAGAACCACACCCCAACACCAACACAGAGTCATTGTGTATGTCTTGTATAATCTTTGGAAAGGGAAGTATCTCATGCATCTTATGAAAGCTCAGGAGTCTCTCCTCTTTCTCCAGATCTCCTGAGAGTCTTGTGCTGGTGATCACAGGTGCACTGATTCAAAAGGTGTGTTTGTGTCCAACCTACATGGAACAGGAAGCAGCTCTCAGTGACACTGAGAACGTAGCTAGAATGTGCATAACAAAGTTCAGAGCAGGTCATGGGGTTGGGTGGCCGGCTTAGGAAAGATGGCATGACTTCTGGAAAAGGGAACCATGAAGGCTGGCAGCTGGAAAATCAGAAACTTGGTCAGGAACTGCTTCTGAGAATGGAGGACAGTCTGGAGAATACAAATCTTCAAAACATCAGTAGAGGGCTGGAGAGTTGGCTCAGTGGTTAAGAGTGCCAACTGTTCTTGTAGATGTACTGGGTTCGATTCCCAACACCCACAAGGCAGCTAAGAACCCGTCTTTAAGCCTTTAATCCTAGAACTTGGGAGGTAGAGGCAGGTGGATCTCTGAGTTCAAGGCCAGCCTGGTCTACAGAGTTCGTTCCAGGCCAGCTGGGGGTATTGGGAGGCCCTGTCTCAAAAAGTCAAAAAAGACAAATAAATAAATATCAGTATGTATAAATGACTGAAGGGGGGAAAGTATGATATAATCTGGGGTCAGGAGTAGGGAAGAGGTAAAAGAAATGGACAGGAAGCAGTCAGGAGAAGCAGAGCAGAAATCTCAGACCTAAGGGCAGAAGGCCTATAAAGAACCACAGTAGAAAAAAAAAAGAAACACACTAGAGAGCAGTTCAGGGGAACAATGTCCTTGGAAGACCAGGGCTTCAAGTTTACCAAGAAGAAGGCAAAGGGAACATTTACAGATGAGAGAACAGGAGTCTGAACAGTGACCAAGTTTGGCAATACTAAAGCATCAGAACAGAATGTCCAAGTCATGCTGACAATTCCAAAATTATGTGTAATTCATTGCACTTCCTGATCCAAAATACACTTAATATCTAAACCTGTAACCCAGTTACAGTTCTAATTTTCCACTCAGGTCACAATAGACATAATATCCCACAATAGACATAGCTCTAAACACAGGCTAATGCTGATAAAAGCCTGAGAACCATGGCAGTGAATGGTGACCCAGAATCATCTCTGAGGTGGACCGGGTGAGAAGCTGCTGGAGAAAGACCAGAAGTGAGCTAAGTCTCAGGGGGTTGTCTGGGGTGTTAGTTTGGAAGAGCACATGAATAACAGAGTCAGGGGGAAGGGAACAAGAAAAAAAGCTTCAGTTAGGATACAAGGTTAATCTGAGTCCAGGTATCCGGTAGCCAAAAGAAAAGGCGTCTAAAACTCAGAGACAGGCTGGAGAGATAGGTACCTTGGGAATCAACATATGGGTATTTGGAAGCTGAAACAGGTGAGGGGCAAACCTTCTCAGAAAAAGAAAAAAAATGCACAGCACAATCTTCTCAGTGTGAGGCCCAGAGCTCACAAACAGCAGCTGGCCTAACAGTGGCTGCTAAAAAGTGATCCTGGGGCTAGAAAGGTGGGTCAGTGGTTAAGAACACTGGCTGCTGTTGTAGATGACCCAAGTTTGGTTCCCAACACCCAGATAGCAGTTTACAAGCAACTGCAACTCCAGTTCCAGGGGATCCAATACTTTCTTCTGTTCTCCATGCAGACAAAACATTCATACACATAAAATTAATTTAAAAATGATCCTGCAGCCAGGCATAGTGGCGCACACCTTTAATCCTAGCACTCCGGAGGCAGAGGCAGGTGATCTTTGTAAATTCAAGGCCAGCCTGGTCTACAGAGCAAGCTCCAGGCCAGCTGGGACTAAAGGGAGACCCTGTCTCAAAAATACCAAAAAAAGTGATCTTGTAACACTAATACAAAAACAGATTAGATTTATTATCCCTATTTTGTGTGTGTGTGTGTGTGTGTGTGTGTGTGTGTGTGTGTATTTTTGAGACAGGGTCTCCCTTTAGTCCCAGCTGGCCTGGAGCTCGCTATATAGACCAGGCTGGCCTTGAACTCACAGAGATCCACCTGCCTCTGCCTCCCAAGTGCTAGGATTAAAGGCCTGTGCCACCATGCCCAGCTATTACCCCTATTTGTAATGGGTTTAATGATGAAACTTGGAGACTAGTTCAGGATTGGGGGGACTGCCAATCTGAGTCATATTGGACCCCTAGGCAAAGGAAGGAAATCTATAATTGGAATCCTGCCCACAGGTTGAATACAGACTCCCCCAAATTCACATCCACTCAGAGCCTCAGAGTGTGACCTTGTTTGAAAGTTGAGTTTTCCTGAAAGAATCTTAGAGGGAAGTTTCCCAGCAAGGTCTGCAAAGTATAGAAAGTTGAGTTTTACAGATAACAATTAAGTTAAAATGAAGTCCTTCTGGATTAGAATGGACCCTAAATCCAGCACCTAGCATCTTTCTTGAAGAAGACACAGAGACACACAGGAAAGTCTTAAGAGAACAGAGGCAGAGTTGTGGTAATGCAATTGAACACTAAGGAAAAAGGTTCCCTAGCAACTGCCAGAAACTGGGAGAACCTGGTAAGGTTTCTCTCCAAGGAGCTCTCTTCTTGAGAACTCATGAATAAACCCCAGTTCTTTCTTTTTTTTAATTTTTTTTATTAATTTTATTTATTTCCGTATGTGTATGAATATACTGTCTGCATGCAAGTCTGTGCACCCGTGTCGTACAATGCTGCAGAGGTCAAAAGAGGGTGTCGGATTCCCCTGGAACTGGAGTTATCCTGGAATTGGAGTTTCAGACGGTTCTCGGCCACCATGTGGGTGCTGGGGATCAAACCTGGGTCCTCTGTAAGAGTGGTCGGCACTCTTAACTGCTAGGCCATCTCTCCAGCCCCAAACCCCTGTTCTTTCAAGCCACTCAACTTTGGGTCTTTGGTATAATATCTGTAGGAAAATAATATGCTATTTATTTGAAATTGCTATTTTATTATAGACCTACTAGCATATAGTCTGAGTTTTTAAAACATTTAGTTTGAGTTTTTAAAGGGTTGGTGAGATGACTCAGCAATTAAAACCAGCCATGTCACCACGTCTGACAACCAAGGACCCACATGGTAGAAGAATCAAAAACTGCAGGTTGTCTTCTGACCTTCATGCACATGTTATGACATACATCTTCTCACAAATATACGCATACTCAAACACAAAATAAATTGGAATGGAATAAAATTAATATAATGTTTCATGAAAATATGTATCTTAATTACAAGTTTTATGTCACTCTGTAGCTGAAGCAAGTCTCAACCTCCCAGTTGGTGCTGGGAACCAAACTTGGGTCATCTACAAACACCCAGTTCTTGGGATGTTTAACTATATTCAATAAGTTATTAATAGACAAGCTCCTTGTTCTAGTTTGCTTTCAATCACTGGGACAAAACACTTTGATCAATACCAACTTGGGGGGTTATTTAGCTTAGATCTCTCAGGTCATTGCTTAGGGACCTCAGAATTTGCTGAAGCACAGGCCATGGAAGAACGATGCTTACTGGATTGTTCCCCTGTCCCAGGTTCAACCTGCTTGCTTATACAATATACAACAAACCGCCCACAGTGGGCTGGGCCCTCTCACATCACTCAACAATCAAGACAATACTCCATAGACAGGGTCACAGGCCAGTCCAATGGAGGAAATTCCCCAATTGAGGCTCCCTCAACCCAGGTGTGCCACGTTGACACTACAGCTATTCAGTGACTGCTCCTCTGGTTACTTGCAGGAATAAGTATATCCAAACAACAAACAGAGAAAGAATGCATGAATTCCCAGTAAAAGGCCTTTATTGGGGGGATGATCATATGCTCTCCCTCATGACAGGGACAATCAGTCTCTTCAAAAGAACATACACATATTGGCAAACCTTGTTTAAGAACAGCAGCCACAGCCTGTTAATTCCAGATCCATTTCCTGAGGAAAAAAAAAATCACTGGCTGGTTTCATCAGTCTAAGATGCAAATGGAGGTGATACATTGGTTGTATTCATTTTGAGACACTATCTAAATATAAAGTTCTTCAAAGTTCAGAAGGAAATAGTTGGTCATGATATAAATAGAATGTTTTAAATATGGCCTCCATGCCGGGTGTGGTGGTGCACGCCTTTAATCCCAGCACTCGGGAGGCAGAGGCAGACGGATCTCTGTGAGTTCAAGTCCAGACTGGTCTACAGAGTGAGTTCCAGGACAGCTGGGACTAAAGGGAGACCCTGTCTCAAAAATACCAAAATAAATAAATAAATATATAAATACCTCCAATTAAAAAAAAATTTATGTATTGGGGTGTTGCACACATACCATTGTGTGGTATGGAGGTCAGAGGACAATTTGCAGAAGAAACTGGTTCTCTCCTTATCATGTCCTGGGGTCCTGGGGTTGTGATGCTTATAGCAAGTGCCATCTGGCTAGCCCATGGCTCCCAATTTTGACCCGTTTCTCTTGGAGGTATTGGAGGGTATCTGACCGTGCCTCTTGCATAGGTACAGCCTTGTGACTCCTCCAACCAGTAGAGTTCTTAGACAGGCTGAGGCAGGGCAATGAGACAGTGCAGTGTCTGTCTTCTTCACTAGAACCCTCACACTTGGAGCCCTGAGCTGCTCAAAAACACCTATCTCGAGTGCTCTTCATATAAGGAAAGCAAGCCCCATAAGGCAGCAGTCCCAGTCTTTAGCCAGTCCAGGTAGAGGGATAAGACCTAAGACCTCAAGCACAGTTCAACCATTCCTGTCACATCTAGTCTAAATTCCCATGACAAAATGGTTGTTTCAACACTTGATTTCAGTTAACATGTCAAGAAATGATAAAAATGGTCATTTCCAAAATTCAAAATTTAGGGCTACAGAGATGGGTCAGAGGTTAAGAGCACTGGCTGCTCTTCCAGAGGACTCTGGTTTGGTTCCCAGCAACCATATGGTGGCTCACAACTGTCCATAACTCCAGTTGTAGGGAATTCAATGCCTTCTTCTGGACTCTACAGGCATTGCATACACAGGTGCTCGTACATACATGCAGACAAAAACACTCATACACATAAAATATAAATAATAAAAATTTAAAAACTAACATCCAACAAATGCTCTTGCCCCCAGCCCTAATGCCTTAAAACACAACATAAAGTACAGATAAGGAAGTTCTATAAACATGTAAAACTCTCTGTACTAAGCAAGTAACTGTATCTATCATCCTGGGGTCCAAGTTCACACTTTGTGATTTATCTCTAAGATAATAAAGAATTACCACTGTGAAAGGCAGAATTTTTTGGAAAAACAGAGCTTCTGTTATTTATAGACTTCAAGCTGGGCAATAGAATTACACAGATCTGGGAATCATTTATCTTAACAAAAGTGTGTGGATTTAAGATCACAGATGGTTCTCCCATGCATACATTTTTTCTGTTTTCACTATCTGCTTACCAGCTGTCATTAAAACCAGCAAGTTTTTTTAAAGATTATTTTATTATTTATTTATTTATATTTATTTATTTATATGTAAATATGTATACATGCATGCAAATATCCACAGAGGCCAGAAGAGGGAACCAGATCCTGGAGCTGGAGTTACAGATGTTGTGAACGGACCCCTACTGAAGGATATTAGGGGACACTAATTAGACTTTGTAGACCATATATATAAAGTAGACTACATTAAATTGGGTGGGGGTAATGGAGGTGGTGTTGATAAAGGAAGAGGAGTTAAATACCATCAAATTATATTGTATGAAATTCACAAAAATTCAACTTAAAAAAAAAGCTGCTGGGCATGGTGGTGCATGCATTTAATCCTAGCAATCAGGAGGCAGAGGCAGGCAGATCTCTGTGAGTTCAAGGCCAGCCTGGTCTACAGAGAAAGTTCCAGGCCAGCTGGGACTACAGGGAGACTCTGTCTCAAAAAAAAAAAATTTTTAGATTTTGGCATGAAGTTTTTTGTTTTGCTTTTGTTTTTGTTGTTTCTAAGGCAGGGTCACCCTGTAGCCTCACCATCATACCTGTTTGGAATGAAGATTTTTGATTTAGGGACTTTAGGGGTTGGTTAGGGATGTTGAACCAACATTATTTTTTACATTAGGCATTAGTTTCTCCTTCTTATTACACTTTATTTTTGTGGCAGGAAGACATTCATGCCACCTTCCCTGTATGGAGGTCAGACAACTTGGAGTCAGTTTTCTCCATCTCGCCAGCCCTTATTTCTTATTCTGCATCTTGGAGGTCTATAATAATTGGCAAGTGACTAAGTATGGATTAAGGATAACAGTTTACACAGGCAGAATTAATAGGCAATATCATCATATGGAGATCCTCAGAGTTATGATACAGTCTGGACCCCCAGACATATCTATTTCACAGAATGAAGTCAATATACTCACTGAATAAAGAATAAAACTGTGATTACCTTTTGTTGTTGTTTTGAGACAGCATTTCCCTATACCTCCAGCTGGCCTGGAACTTGTTATGTAGAACAGGCTGGACTTGATCTCACAGAGATACTTGCCTCTGTGTCCTGAGTGCTGGGATTTAAGGGGTGTGCCACCATGTACCAACCTCAATTACTTTTGAGGCAGCCAAAGCTACAAATTTATTTAAATCACCCAAGAAAATACATCACAGACATATGTATAGAGATTGAGCAGAAATGCATGTTTCTTGAATTTTTTTTTTCTTTTTGAGACAGGGTCTCCCTTTAGTCCCAGCTGGCCTGGAGCTCACTCTGTAGACCAGACTGGCCTTGAACTCACAAAGATCCACCTGCCTTTGCCTCCCAAGTGCTAGAATTAAAGGCATGCGCCACCACACCTGGCTGTTTCTTGAATTTTGTAGCACCTACAACTATGCCTGCTGTTTGGAATTGAGTTTTGTAACATTTCAAGTATCTGTTCATATGGATAGGTTTTTGCCTGTCTCCAATTCTAAGTAGCTTACCACATGTTCCCCACTTTCCATTTCAAAGTATCACACCATGACCATACAGTACATTGTTTTGTTCTGGATTCCTGTCCTAGGTCCCAACAGAACAGACTAAAAATAAAAATGGGATCATTCATACTAATGTTCCACATTCCCAAACCCAAACTAGGTTGTTATCTGGCCTCCTCAGAAATCAGGAGTATGTCCCTAACAGTTCAGTTTCAATAGACATAAGGGCCCAGTGCCTTTAGTCCCAGCACTCGGTATGCAGAGGCAGGAGGATCTCTGTAAGTTTGTGGCCAGCATGATCCACATAGCAAGTTCCAGGCTGAGCTACATGAGAGCCTCTCTCAAGAAAATAAGCTCAAAAACCAAATCCCCTCTCTTCTCTCAGCAAAAACATAAGAATAAAGAAAAAAATAAAAAATAAACCTAGGCATGGTGGTATTTAATCCCAGCACTCACGAGGCAGAGGCAGGTGAATCTCTGTGAGTTCAAGGCTAGCCTGATCTACATAGGAGTTCCAGGCCAGCTGGGGCTACCGGGAGACCCTGTCTCAAAGACCAATAAATAAAAATAAAAAATAAAACAAACCTAAAGCAAACTGATGTTAACCAATCCGGCCTTTTTGTCTGCTGTTCTAATTTAGCTCCTGCCATACAGGAAAGTAACCTTGAAATGGCCAGTCTGTTTGCTGGTTTTTGTGGTCTCACTGGCCTTCTACCCTCTATTCTGTTTTGTTTGTTTTTGTCTTTTTGAGAAAAGGTCTCCCTTTAGTCCCGGCTGGCCTGGAGCTCACTATGTAGACCAGGCTGGTCTTGAACTCACAGAGATCTGCCTTCTTCTGCCTCCAGAGTGGTAGGATTTAAGGCATGCGCCACCACGCCCACTGATTTTTTTTCCTTCCTCCTCTATTCATAAAGCTAACTTACTCTGCCTCAGTTCATCAGAACACCTATTTTATGGAATGAAGTTTTGCCCAAATCTAGAATTTCACATGTAATCAATTAACATCTGTAAATTATAATTGTCCTTTGACACTGTATGAAAAATTTTTAAACCCTGCAATTTCAGTTATTTTTTCAAGCTTTTATTTTTAACTTATTATTTTTTACGTGTATGAGTGTACTGTCTGCATGTAGGTTGATGCCACGGAAGTCAGAAGAAGGCATCGGATTGCCCTGGAACTGGAGTTAAGACGGTCCTTAGCCACCATGTAGGTGCTGGGAATCGAACCCGGGTCCTCTGCAAGAGCAGTCAGTGCTCTTAACCACTGAGCCATCTATCCAGCCCCAGTTTATGATAGGTTAAAGAATGGAAATGCTGACTCAATCATCAAGAAAAAAGCCAAAGATCAGTCTCATGCCAAAGAGAAGTTATAAAGGAAGCAAAGGAAATATTTTAAAAAGCATTAGCAATGGGAGAAGGGACAGTAGAAAAGGAGAATTCAGGGAGGGAACAAAAACAGGATGGAGGGCCTGGCATGGTGGCCGGCGATTTTGATCATAGCAATTGGGAGGCAGAAGTAGGTGGACCTCTGAGATGGAGGTTAGCCTGGTCTACAAAACAAGTTCCAGGTCAGCTGGACCCTATCTCAAAAAAAGACCAAACAAAACAAACAAAAAAGAACCATAGTAAAGGGAGGAAGACCAATGAGAGAGAAAGGAGACAGCGAGCCAGAAGACATATTCAAGCTGGCCGTGCTATTGGCATGAAAGCAGCGGCCTGAATTCCATCTCATAGACAATCTCTGTGCCTGTTTCATTTTCTGTAAAATAACACGAAGCTTCTGGACGTTTTAACTTTAAATTTGTATTTGTATTTTATTTCTAGTATGTCTTGGTTTCCATTGGGCTCTAAATAACTTAGAGAACCAGGAACTATTCCCTAAAACTCCTGCTGCTTCTCATGCCCAGGCTTTCAAGGATAATCCAAATGAAAATTAATCTTAAAATTACATTAATCTCTTCCAACCAGGCTACGTGTGGCTTATCTCAGCCTTCATTCGCAAAGCCTTCATTCCCAGTTAACAAAGAGCAGGCATAAATAAAACTCAAAGATCCCATATGAATAAATGAAAATGACCTATGTTACAGTTGTTTCAACAGAACCCCAGCTTGGACACTGGCCAACTACGGGGAGGTGCGTCTTTCCACCTGTTAAGTACATCTGAGGCTTGAGGAAATCTCGACAGGATGAAGACCTAAGCGCTTTGGGGCCCTGACAGGGAAAGAGGATTAACCTTTTTAACCGCCCCACGCGCTTAGACTCTGACCCAGGCCTCAGCCGTTGACGTCACAGGAGGCTGGCGCCGCAGGGAACCAAGGGACAGACGGCGACGTCACGAGCGCGCATGAGCAGAGGCTGGCATACAAGTTAGATCCGGCTACAGGACTGGCGGCGGAGGGAGCTGCTTGGCGGGGCCTAGAGGAAAGCTTCCGGTTGTGAGCCGCTCTTCCGGTGTTCCCGCCCCCCCCCCCNCTAAGACAGCTGGGGCCACAAGGAGAACTCGTCTCAAAAAAGACCAAAAAAAAAATTCATAACTCTAAAAATAACTAACCAGTTAATAAAAATGACAGACAGTTCCTCAGGACTAACATAACAAAAGAGGAGAGCAGTGCAACCTGAACTAGAAAAACTTCCCTTTGAGTTGTTGGTCAGGGTAGTCCGAGAGACTCCCAAATTTACATAGGCTATTGTTACAGCCCTTGATAGCTTCCAAGAACTTGAAGGTAAAACCTCTCTAAACTAGAAAACAAAGACATAACTTAGGGACACAATGAAGTGTGGACCCAAAGGGACAAAAATGGAGTGCTTGAACCTGACGTATGTAAGCCACCTTCCTTCCTGTAAAAGGAACAATACTCCTCATATATTTGGAATGGACGGACTAGGCAAACTGCTAAGGAAAACATCAATAGATGGGTCTCATACCCAGCCTTTAAGGCCCCTAATTAAACCACAATGTACTAAGCACAAGCAAAGTTTTGTAGCAGAGGCAAGTAGTCAACTTTTATCATGGAAGGGTAAAACAACAAGTTACCTATTGCGTGAATTGTTGGGGAACGACTCCCCAATGTGTGTGTACTGTAAACATAGCCAAATACACATGGCTGGAGAGGATGTCATAGATCTTAGAAAAACCCCAAGGCTGTCACAGCACCTAGACAAATGTAATTTCTCCCTATAATAGGAGCTAGATATGAATCCTGATGTGATCTGACGAAAGAGTATAGCGACGATCAACGATACTCACTCACTAAAGAACATTCTTTTGCTAACAAACAGAGACTTTTACAAAGTTGCGCCCATACTGATACTTATATTTAACAGATTAAATCTATTTAGATAGATGGTTCTGTTGAAGCTTGCCCAATCCTCTAAGTACTACCTTACAATTGTGGAACTCCCTACAACGGCTAAGCCTTACTAAAGGCCTACGCAAAATAGGATAAATTTGAGAGTGATATAATATTCTAACCTATCTATTCAAATTATAATTCAATGATAGCTTCACCCCGCAAACAGATGGCAAGTATGAAACATTCTCAATAGAGAAATACCAAAGGTCCATACAAATGGCCAAAGCCTAAGAACCAAAAGATATCTGCAGTGGTGTGGTCCTTGGGATCAGGACTCCTCATTATTAAACTCCATGCCCTTCCACCCAGGGCTAAAGTGGTCACCACTAATGTGAAGCATAGGTGGTGGGAAAGATTATAGAGCCTACGGAGAGGAGGTGTATGAACACATGGATGCAGAGTCCTACAAGCCCCTGTGATCTTGAGCATATATGAACTTACAGTGATGCACAAAATCCATACAAACACAAGCAGACAATATCCCACCATACAACTGTGGAAATGAGCAGCATTTGGGTGAGGAAGAGCTGAATCTTCTTTTAAGGGTGTATCTAGATAGGCTGATTAGACCCCAGCTGATTAATGAATGTGCACTGAAGTACACCAGGGAGCACTAACTTGACTATATGGCCTTTAAACAAAAGGAAAAAATGCATTTAAAAATCCATGTAGGGTCGTACGTCTTTAGGAGTTGTGCCCAATTGGGGAAGGGGGTATAAGATGATTAACATGTTGTGTTAACAGATAACAAATAATTCAGTTAAAAAAAAGAAACTTCTCTGACAACATCCGTAATGTGCCACAAACTTATGATTAACTCCCACAGCTAATATATTCAGTGTCAAAAAGACTGAAATCTCTCTCCATGATCAAATGTAATACAAGGCTATCCAATTTACCTACTTCAACCCAAAGTTGTATCAGAAGCCCAGCTTAGACACTAGCCAAGAAAAAAAAGTCACTCAAATTATAAACTATTTCTGTAGATGGCAAAGATGGTGTAAATAAAAATTCTCTCTCAAAAACCCACCAGAAAATATTATTATGATGCGAGCACTCGTAATCCAAGTAGACCACCAAAGATAGATATCTCCAAAATATAATTAGAGTCAACAATCAATCAAAAAATTTCCAGTATAACATGGGCTGGAGAGATGGGTCAAGGCAGATGTAAAACTGGCTTATGTTTGCTATAGTATGAACCTGGTTTAGTTTTACCCTAGCCCCCACTCATATGGTCGTGCCTCCTCATCTTATATAGTGCCTCTAGATAACCAGGTCTCCCCTATAACTCTTATTTCAGGGTGACCAATGCATGTTCTGGACCTCTTTGTCTAGCATCTTCACAACTATGGGGGGCATCTTACTTATGTTGCTAGGACATCTTACTATTAGGCAGTTCTCGTAGTAGACCTTGCTACATCCTAACCAATACAAATAATTAAAAAATTTTTTAAAAATAATATTTAAAGTGCAGTACAAACAAAACCATTAATGTGTCAAATATAATTCTGTAGCAGAACGGCCACCCGGTCCTGGCACATTCGCTTTAATACCCCTACGCACTTTGGGATGGCAGTTAGGCAGAGGCAGGGATCTTCGTGAGTTCAAGCCAGCCTGCGGTCTACTAGCGAGTTCCCAGAACACTAGAGGTACTGAAGGACACCCTGTCTCAAAAAAAGACCAAACGAAAATGAAAAAATTGGAAAAACTGTCTCTGTATGGATAGCAAGATCTATGAATAATTTTTGTTACTGTTGTTAATACATTTTTTTTCATAAAACCAGCTCATGCATGGTGATGCATATCTTTAAGGCCAGGGAGGTGGAGGCAGAGGGTAGAGCAGAGAGGAAGATATTTATAAGTCATCGCTGTGTCAACACATCCTCACCACTCGTAGGTCAGCTGGGCCACGGGAGACACTGTCTCATACCCCCCCACTCCAAGAAAAAGGTGTAGTTATTAGCATAAGGATGTAACATACAAATTCATCCAATGTGGTGGCACAACCTTTAATCCCAGCACTAGGGAGGCAGAGCAGACAAGTAGGAGGCTCTCTATTGAGTTCAAGGGCAGCCTGGTCCTACATACAGAGTTCCAGGCCAGCTAGAACGTCAGAGCAAGCAAGATGGGTTCAGGAATAACCTTTCTTTTTTATTTTTGTAGAATTCCTAGCTGGCAATTATATCTGATTACTAAAATGTATTAAATTTACTTTTAATTACATATTAAATTACAAAGTAGGTGTGTTGCATACAACTTGAATGCCTCTAAGATAATGAAAAAGGACAATTTTCTCTATAAGGTAAATATGTTGAAAATCTTAAATATGAATTGAAAATTTTGAACACTAAATAAGACTAGTGTGGAGGGTAGATAGGATATAGTAGTTGTTACTGTGATAGAAAGAAGTTTAATATTGGGGCGGAGAGATGGCTCACCAGTTCAAGAGCATTGTGCTGCGTTTCTTGCAAGAGGAACCTGTGGTCCATTCCCCAGACCCACACGGCATCTCACACTGTCTAACTCCAGTTCCGGGGTATCTAACATCTTCTGACTTCCATAGGCATTGCAGACATGGGTTTACTCACAAACATGCAGGCAATGACCTTGTACAGATAAAATAAAGGTAATATACATGTTTTTTACAAGTTTTAAAGTAACTAAAAACTAAAAATGGCAAAAATTTGTTAATTTTCCCAGGTTATAGTTAAATACTCTTAAGTGTGTAAGTTACCTAAAAGGAATCCAGGTGTCAAACTTTCTATTTTATAGAGTCTAATATCTGATAATTAAAGAACTCTGTATAAATTAAGTAACAACAAGACAGAACAAGCCTTCAACGACGGCCAGTGCGAAGATATTCAAGAGGAAAATCTGCAGTGGCCAACAAGCAGATGATACGCAAATCCGATTACTCATCAAGAAGATAAAAATTCCAAATATCATGAACTACTCACCCCACACCCACTAGAATGAATGTACTAAATAAAGCAGAAAACACAATATGTTAGTGAGGACATAGATAAACTGGAACCTTTATACACAGCAATGCAGCCTTAAACTCCTTGATTAGTTAAGCACAGAATTACATGTGACTCAGCAATTCAGTTTTGGACACAGCATTATCAAAATGCTAAAAAGAAGAACCCAAATGTTATAATAACTGTATTAAACAAATGTGTATATAATAATGTGTATTAGTCACACATAAATGCACACACATATACAGTTTAGTTATAAAAAGGGTGGTGGCACATGCCTTTATCCTAGCACTTGGATAGGGTGGGTAGATCTCTGTCGAGTTCAAGGCCAGCCTGATCTACATGAGAGAGTTCCAGGACAGCCGAGCTTACAGAAAGACCCGTCTCAAAAAACACCAAAAAAAAAAAAAAAAAAAGAATTGAAGGGGCTGAATATATACACACATGGTTTATAACATTGAAATAAGCAATGCGGGCTGGAGAGATGGCCTAGCGTTAAGGCCGACCCTCTTACAGAGGATCCGGTTCGATCCCCAGCACCACTATGGGCCAGAACATCTGTAACTCCAATTCCAGGAAACTCCAGTTCCAGGGAACCGACACCCTCTTCTGACCTCAGCATTGCACGACATGGTGCACAAACTACATGCGGGCAGTACATTCATACACATACAAAAATAAATAAAATTAATAAAATAAAAAAAAAAAAGAAACACCCATGCAAACGAAAGACTCCAACATAAATCACCATTCAGGCTTGGAGAAGATATGGCCTAGCGCTTAAGAGCTCCGACTGAGCCAGGTCTTGGTGGCACACGCTTTAATCCTAGCACTCAGGAGACAGAGGAGGTGATCTTTGTGAGTTCTCAAGGCCAGCCAAGGGTCTACAGAGTGCGTTCCAGACAGCTTTGAGGCATACAGGGAGACCCTGTTCTCAAAAATTTCCAAAAAAAAAAAAAAAAAAAAAAAAAAAAGAGAGCCCAACTTGCTCTTGCAGAGTTACCCAGGTTTGATCCCCAGCCACCCACATGGCGGCTGAGAACGTCTTTAACCCTAGTTCCAGAGGAATTTCCGATGACCTTTTCTGACCTCTGAAGCATTGAACAACACGGGTCGCAAACCTACATACAGACAGTACATTCATACACATACACAAGAATAAATAAGTTAAAAAAGTTTCATATAAAAAAATAAATCACAATTCTACTGATGTGAAATATCTGGAACAGGCAAATCTAAATACAGATTAGTAATGTCTAGAGGCTGGGTACAGGAATGAGAATAATTGCTTAGTAGTAAGTACTGAGTTTATTTGGGCTTATAAAAATGTTCTAGGGACTAGAGAGATGGCCTAGCGGTTAAGAGCGCCGACCGCTCTTGCAGAGGACCCGGGTTCGATCCCCGGCACCCACATGGCGGCCGAGAACCGTCTGAAACTCCAATTTCAGGAGAACTCCAGTTCCAGGGGAATCCGAGACCCTCTTCTGACCTCCGCGGCATTGCACGACACGGGTGCACAGACCTGCATGCAGACAGTACATTCATGCACATACCGAAATAAATAAAAAATTTTTAAAAAAAATTTTTAAAAAGAATGCTTGGAGCTAGCCAGTTGTGGTGGTGCACACCTTTATTTTTTTTAATTTAATTTAATTTATTTATGTGTATGAGTGTACTGTGTGCATGTAGGTTTGTGCACCCGTGTTGTGCAATGTCGCGGAGGTCAAAAGAGGGTGTCGGATTCCCCTGGAACTGGAGTTCTCCTGGAATTGGAGTTACAGACGGTTCTCAGCTGCCATGTGGGTGCTGAGGTGCATACCTTTAATCCATCAGTGGAGGCAAAGACAGGCAGATCTCTGAGAGGTCAAGGATGGCCTGGAGGTCTGCATAGTGAGTTCCAGGCCAGCTGTAGCTATAGGGAGACCCTGCCCCAAAAAAACAACAAAAAAAAAAAAAGTGAGAGTGACATACTTAGTGGTTCTTGCCACTAAGTATGCTGACCTGAGTTTGATCTCTGGGACCCACAGGTGGAAGGAGGGAACCTGTCTCAGCCCATTAGGACACTGGCTGCTCTTTCAGAAGACCTGGGTTCAGTTCCCAGCACCCACATAGTGGCTCTCCACCATCTATATCTCCAGTCCAGGGGACCCAATGCCCTCTTCTGACCTCAATAGGCACTGCACACATATGGTGCATTTAACATACATGCAGGCATTACACATGTACATATAAAATAAAATATTTTATTAATTTTATTTATTTTTGTATGTGTATGAATGTACTGTCTGCATGTAGGTTTGTGCACCCTTGTCGTGCAATGCCACAGAGGTCAGAAGAGGGTGTCGGATTCCCCTGGAACTGGAGTTCTCCTGGAATTGGAGTTACAGACTGTTCTCAGTCGCCATGTGGGTGCTGGGGATTGAACCCGGGTCCTCTGCAAGAGCAGTCGGCTAGGCCATCTCTCCAGCCTCAAAATAAAATATTTTAAAATGCGAGCAATGTCAAAGAATCATGCCATAGACTTGTTAATTTTGAGAATGTTAAGGTATCAGGCTGCGGGATGACCCAGCATGATGATTACTGAAGACCTGAGTTCCGGTCTCAGAAACAAATGGTATAGCACTGGCCGATTGCCCAAAAGTTGCCCTGACTACCAGTCCCTTGTGGACCTGATCCCCTGCTCCATGTCACCCACAATACCAGTCCATGGACAGATCTACTGACATCACCTCGACCAAACCATCAAAGTTAAGTAGTAACAAAATTGGCCAGGATCTGGGAAGATATGACTTTGAAGCATAGAGAAAGGCATGCCATCTTTGGGGTATTCTCGGAAAGATGTGTAACCTGAATCTGTGAGAAAACAATCAATTCCCAACTGAGGAGCTAGAACATTTGGACTAGATTCATGAAAAATATCACCAAAATTGAAAGGCTTTTTTCCGACACAAAACAGGCCAGATCAAACCAGATTAACAAAGTGTAAAAGGAGGTTTATTAGGACACGCTCCCGGGCGGGCCCACTGGTCTCAGAGAGGGAGGCCAGGGGAGTAGCGTGCTTGGGCTGGGGATGAGGGCTTTTGTAAGTTCTGGGGAGAGGAAGATGAGGTACCGGTGGTGAAACAAAGCATGTACTTGTAAGGGCAAACCTGGTGCAGTTGTGGAGGGACAAAGTGGGTCTTTAGTGTTCGTCATGAAGCTGGAATATAACCATATATGGTCTTAGGCTCTCATTGTGGCTGGTGACAAGAAGGGAAGTTGCATCAGCTGCCTGAGATGAGGTAGGCTTTTGACCTGAAGAGAAGGGTGGTAGGTGCATCTTAGATCTCCAAGCCCAGGCCCTGCCTAACAAAAATAACACAAAAAAAAAACTAGGCAACTCTTCCAGATTAAAGAGTTGTGACACATAGGGAATTTAAGGAGCTCATTTATTCCTGGTTTTATTGTGTTTAAATTCAAAATGGTGAATGTGTTCTTTAGACTCTCAGAGTTGTCTCTGAGAAAACTGCAACATGAGGAACTTCAAAAACTCTGTTATTCCTAAAAGTTTCTTTAGGGAAATTCTACTTGTGTTGAATGTGTATTAGAAGAAGGAAACAGGCCAATGAAATGACTCAGCAGGTAGAAGCACTTGCTGCATAGGCTTGACTACCTGAGTTGAAGCCCCAGAGCCCTGTAAAGATGGAAGGAGAAAACCAACTGCACAACATTGTCTTCTGACATCCACATGCATGCCCACATATCTCTCTCTCTCTCTCTCTCTCTCTCTCTCTCTCTCTCTCACACACACACACACACACACACACAAGCTAATAAAAATTTAAAATGGGAAAAATTGGGAAAAACTCTACACTACTGACAGGGGTCAAAATAAAATAACTTGCAATCCCTAAAAAGGAAAATGGAAATTTTATTTATTATTTATTATTATTATTTGTATTTATTGGAAATAGAAATTTTAAATGTCATTTTCAGAAACTTGTTAAGTCCTTTCTGTTTTTTGTTTTGTTTTGTTTTGTTTTTCCAGGGCCATTTCCAAGCCTCCTCACTATTAAAACCTAATCATTGAGCCAGGCACAGAAGCACACACCTTTAATCCCAGCATTCAGGTGGACCTCTGTGAGTTCAAGGACAGCCTGGTCTATGTAGTTTGTTCTAGTCCATCTGAGACTAAGGGAGACCCTGTTCCAAAAAAACAAAAACCAAAACCTTGTTCCATAGACCACAACCATCTACTGGGTATTACAGCTGACATAGTAGCATATGAGTGTAATCCCATCAACTGAGAGACTGAGACAGGAGGATACCCATTTGACAGCAGGGACTGCACAGCATGACAGTTCTTGAAAAAATAATTAAAAAGAGTTAAAATTACAAATATCTATCCTTTGCATCCCAGAGGCCGCTCTCAGAGAACTGAGAAACATCCTCAAGAATGTTACCACCCTCTCTCTCCTTCCTGTGCTCATTGTAAGATGTGCCCCTCGGCTTGCTGCTCCAGCCCGGCCACCATGCTTCCTCCCAATGGACTCTAATTCCCTGGAACCGTCAATTGTAAGCTCAAATAAACTCTTCCTTTTTAAGTTTAAAAAAAAAAAAAAAAAAAAAAAAAAAGAATGTTACCAGCAAAAATTCTAGACCTGGCTGGGTGTGGTGGCACATGCCCCTAATCCCAGCACTCAGGAGGTAGAGGCAGGCAGATCTCTGTGAGTTCAAAGCCAGCTTGGTCTACATAGCAAGCTCCAGCCTACTGGGACTAAAGGGAAACCCTGTCTCAAAAAGACCAAAAAACAAACAAACAAAAAAACCCTGAGACTGTAGTTTCTAAGATTCAATGGGAGGGCAGAATCTTAACTTTGCTAAGAACCAACCATCACACACATCTGGCCTAGTCTTATCTATCTTAACCAACCTTCATACTCCTCTATAGCTATTTTTAATTGGATTTGGGAATCAGTAGTTCTGGGGGACACACAGCTGACCTACAGCCTCCCACTAGTTTGCTGTAGATAGCACCTCTGATATATGGGTTATGACATTAATGGATGCTCAGGGTACTTTTCAGAAGCTTGAAGGTTGTTTATGTTGAAACCATCTGACCCTTCAATTGGTCCCACAGAGGTGCCTGATGTGTGTCCTTTTAATGTCAGAGGACTCAAAATTCCATCCTGAGATCATGCTAACACCACCAATTTTGGAAGTACTTTGTTTCTCAATGTTATCCCATAAATAACCTTGAATTCTGTCCTTTGGGAGGAAGATTTGACATTTGGCTTTCCCCTTCCACTCTTGGCCACCTTACAAATAATCCCTCATTTGTAAAACTGCAGCAATTGCCATAGTCTGCAGCATATTAAACCAGCTTGATGGAAGAAAACTGCTCCAGCCACATCCAGACCTCTAGTATTCCTCTGTACATTGTCAAGTTTTATTATTTATTTATTTATTTATTTATTTAGTCTTTTTGAGGCAGGGTCTCCCTTTAGTCCTAGCTGTCCTGGAGCTCAATATGTAGACCAGGCTGGCTTGAACTCACAGAGATCCACCTGCTTCTGCCTCCCAAGTGCTGAGATTAAAGGAGTGCACCACCACGCCTAGCCTTAGATGGTTTTTATCTGCCATGTGGGTGCTGGGAATCAAACCCGGGTCTTCTGCAAGAGCAGTCAGTGCTCTTAACCACTGAGCTATCTCTCCAGCCCCATTGTCAAGTTTTATAATCATCAAAGGAAAACTATAAGGAAATAGAAAGTGGGAAAGAGATGAAGGAAAACCAACCTCTAGAGAACCAAGCAGAGATATCAGAGAATAAATCTAAGAGGGTACCCCCCCACTCTGCCCAGGAGGGACAAGGGATAGGCACCTCCTCAATGCCTGGGATCCAGAGGACAGTGCACCCTCATAAACTCGGGGTTTTAATGTTTTTCTTTCTTTGGGGTTGGCGGAAAGGGGTTTGGAGTAGGATTTGCATCACCTCAGGCAGGTGCAAGGTGTGTTTCCCCAATATAAGGAGGGTCAGTCATGTAGGACTCTGATCCAGGGAGTGCCCAGTGACTGGGATTGAGTCATACCAGACGTGTGGGGATGGGGGGTAGGGTGATGGAAGGGTAGGAATCAAAGGGTAGGGGTGGTTCAGGGTTGGAAGTTGTGAGACACCCTTCTGGGAGGGCTACCAGGGAGTGACAATCAATCATGCAACCATGCAAGTAGCATTTGGGACCTAAGATTCTCCTTCAAAACAAGAATAACAAAAGTGAAATTACCATCAAAGCAAAGATTCAGGAACTAAATGTTCATAGTATTGAATTTCTGGTATCTAGCTATTGTTTTTGTTGGAGGCCATCATTGTTTAAACTGCTCTACAGGTATAAACTGAAGGCCTATTCCTCAATTCTTTATATTTCAGCCCCTGCCTACTCTACAGTTACACTAGTCCCAAGTACAACAAACTACATGATAGCACCCACAATACTCCTTATGATGAACCTTTCAGCTAAAATGAGTTTCAGAGTAAATTAACCCAAAGGAAATTATATGTATAGCTGAAAATCCCAGAGGTGGACTATAGGGTATATCCACATTCAGGGACATAAATTAAGTCACTGGAACCTGTGTCCAGCCTCGCCCCCTACTCTTTGCTAGCTCAATTCTCAAGCTGGTTCTTTCCCATGTCAATACAACAGAGCCAAGAATGTTGCATAGCAGTAGACTGAATGCTTAGTATGCACAAAGCCCTGTGTTCAAGTTTCAGCAACACACACAGTCCTTACCTCTGGGCTTCTCCTCTCGGAAATCCTAGCATACCAAACACTTCTCTCCCTTCCCCTCCTCATGGTTCCAGCAGAAGTCTGACAGACATTCCGTACTAATCACTGTGAGGAAATAAGGGAGATGGGGAACTATGCACAGAAATTGGGGGGAAAGCACAGTCCCACCCAAACCACATTCACTAAGAATGGAAGTTTTGCATTTCCCCAAGGGAAAACTGAAGAAAGAAGATGGAGATTAGCTATTGGGCAAGCAAAACAATAGATGTCCTCTGTATTTCTCAGCACATCCAGTGATCTCTCCCCTCATCTTAGCTTCTGTTTTCTCTCTGCCTAAAATGTTCTTCTACATCTATCCTTCTGATAAATAGTTTTTAAAAACCCAGATTGTATAGCACCATTATGATATCTCTGCTTGTCCATACAATTATCATTTGACATATTTCTCTCCTGTACCTATTTCTATTAGACTATGAAGTACTGTGAGTCTGAGACATCTTGCTGTGAGTCTGAGACATCTTGCTGTAAGTCTGAAACATCTTTGCTGATCACCCAGGGGCCCCCACCCCAGGGGAACTGCCACATACCACCAGGTTAAAAATAAACTGCAGGGGGTCTGTGCAAGGGTCAGAAAAACATGTTTTTGAACAAACTGCAGGGGGCCAGCATGGATACCCCTGCTGCAGTTTCTCCCTTTAAAAAAGTGCTCCTAGGGAGTCTGGGGGCTCTTCCCAGTCCTGCTGCACCAGGTATGGGGACGGCCCAAGCTCAAGCTTGCTGAATAAAATATTCCCTGCATTTGCATCAGTGTCATGTTTCCTGGTGGTCTGTGAGGGTCTTGGATTCTGGGCATTGCATTTGGGGGCTCATCTGGGATCCCCCAGGCCCCCAGGACTCCTGACCTGGAGAATCTGAGCCGGCCAGTAAGTGTCTTTGTCTGTCCTTCCTGTCTCTTTGTCCTCTTTCTTCTGTCACTCTTTTGTTCACAACTTCATCCTGGGCGTCTGTTTCAGCAGTCAATTTGAACCTAGAGTGGATGCACTGGGTGTTTCAGGCTGCGGGCCTGCAGGAGACGTGCCCAGGCCAAGGGCAGGAGAGATTCTCCCCCATCAGGTCCTCTTTCAGGGGGGTAGAAGCGAGGACTTCTGCCATCTCCTTGCTTCTCCTGATTACTTTCATTTTCACTGGCACTACTACCCCAACCCAAGTGTTTGGTTTCTTATACCATGTGAGTCTAAACCTAGATGGTGTGTGTATGAGTGCTGTCCTTCTGTGCATGATAGTCTGCCTGAGTGTCTTTGTGGCCCTGACTTTGATTGATGCTATGGGACAGACTGCCTTGACCCCTGCCTTGAGCTTGAGAAAGCGAGAACAGGATATGTCAGTAGGTGTCTGAAAGGGGAAGATGACTAACCTCTGTAGAATGGAGTGGCCCACGTTTGGAGTCTGCTATTTAGGGTCCGAGAATCCATACCAAACACACCAAAGGATAGAAAACCAAGACTTTATTTCGGGGGAAAAAGTAAACCAGCATGCTGTGGTGGGAAGGAAAAGGCTCTGACCCTGATAACTTGGCTCCCAGGCCTTTTATACAGGGTCTAGGAGAATTTTAGTGGGGTTTGGGTAACTTCTAGCCTTATTGGATAATAGCAGAGTTACAGCTCATGGTTAGGTCAGCCCACCTGCCCCCACATACCAAAGGTTATCTTCAGACTCAATCCTGCTATTGGAACAAGGAAATGTTGAGTCAGTCCACCTGCCCTCACATATCAAGAGTATCAACAGCTATCTTTAGACAAGTTTAAATTTTATTAGCTGTTCTTGAGGCCTCCAGCAACTGACCTTGAGCAATTGACCCTTTCTCTGAATTGGGCAGGTTCCAGTACTTGCTTAAAATGGTAGCTATACTCAAAATGGAGTTAGTATGGGCCTCTCTTACAGGCTGGCCACCCAAAGGCTCCTTTCACTACCCTTTGACTACACAGGTGGAGGATGAGATCTATCAGCAAAGACATGGGAGTCCAGACCAGATTATGTACATCATGGTCTGGAAGACCCTGGTCACCAGACCCTTCCCATGGATCAAGCCCTTCCTTCTTTCTTTTTAGCATGGCTTAAGGTGAACTCAGCTTCCTGAGGGGAAGGCCCAACTGGAATAACTTTGAGGGGAGGAGACAATGGAATGCCTTTTGACAAGGTGGCAAACAGCCTTCCCTTAATAGGCCTTCAATGCTACTATAAAATAAGGATTAAGAAATAGGAATCTAAGCCGGCATGATGGCACATGCCTTTGATCCTAGCACTCAGGAGGCAGAGGCAGGTGGATCTTTGTGAGTTCAAGGCCAACCTGGTTGTCTACAGTGAGTTCCAGGACAGCTGGGGCTACTGGGAGACCTTGTCTCAAAAAGACCAAAAAAAGGAAATAGGAATCTAGCCAGGCATGATGGCTCACGCCTTTAAGCCTAGCACTTGGGAGGCAGAGGCTGCTGGATCTTTGTGAATTCAAGGCCAGCCTGGTCTACAGAGTGAGTTCTAGGACAGCTGGGGCTACTGGGAGACCCTGTCTCAAAAAGACCAAAAAAAGAAGAAAGAAAGAAAGAAAGAAAGAAAGAAAGAAAGAAAGAAAGAAAGAAAGAAAGAAAGAGAGA
Source organism: Rhizomys pruinosus (assembly GCA_009823505.1). Taxonomy (NCBI): domain Eukaryota; kingdom Metazoa; phylum Chordata; class Mammalia; order Rodentia; family Spalacidae; genus Rhizomys; species Rhizomys pruinosus. The sequence goes on along the minus strand of VZQC01008495.1, from coordinate 425,417 downwards.
AAGAAAGAGGAATCGGAGGTCAATTTTCTGCCCATTAAATATTTATCAATATTAAGTTTCAAAAAATAGATGCCATTATATACATTCATACATACTCATACACACATGCAAACCACACAAATGATGTAATGTCCTTAATTTACTCAAGATAATGTTCCTATTCCATAACTGATTTTTGTTGTTGTTGTTGTTTTCAAGACAGGGTCTCCCTGTAGCTCCAGCTGTCCTAGAACTTGCTCTGTAGACCAGGTTGGCCTTGAACTCACAAAGATCTGCCTGCCTCTACCTCCCAAATTTCAAAAGAAACAACTTTTCTCCTTTGCTGTTTCTCTTGATTTTCCAAAGAAACTTGTACCTGAAATATTGTATTAAAACTGAAAGTTAGAGTCTTCAGCCACGCCCTAGAGCCATGGCTTATTAGGTCTTTTCAGATGTAAATTAAGGCTGAGGCCCAGGCTCTTTTAATGCAAATTAAGGGCTTTTACCAACCAGATGCCCTATTTTTTATTTATTTATTTATTTATTTATTTATTTATTTATTTATTTATTTATTTATTTTGGTCTCCCTGTAGCCCCAACTGTCCTGCAACTCACTCTGTAGATCAGGCTAGGATTAAAGGCATGTGCCACCATGCCTGACTAGATGCCTAATTTTTTTTTTTTTTTTTTTCTTTTCGAGATAGGGTCTCCCTGTAGCCCAGGCTGGCCTTGAACTCACAAAGATCCGCCTGCCTCTGCCTCCCGAGTGCTAGGATTAAAGTCTGCTACCTGGCTAGATGCCTAATTTTAAAAGATATATTTTCCTCTTTAAAATGAAACTTAAAAAATGGTATCATAAACATTTCTAGTATGTTCTAACCTTTTTACAATTTGTCCTGATCTTCATTTTGGAAGGTTTCATCATTGTTTCAACCTGTTTCTGGATAAAATTATGTTACACTTTGACTTCTTGTGGGTCTCATAGGTCTCAGAGGTTTCTATCATTGAACCTGATCCTTCTTACTTTGCACACATTTCCTTTTGTCAGCATAACTGCAAGGTCTATCGGACCTGCAATTGGGTTTTAAGCTAGCTGTTTGGCCATGAGGAATGATCAACTCATTGTCACAACATATGGTCTATGAAATAATTTCTTTTTTAAAAAATAATTTCATAGCTGTATGATGGCTGTGGAAATTATCAATTTCCAGCTAAAAGCCACAGACCAGCACCTTCCTTAACAGCAGCACCCACAGCTGTTCTGTTCATAGTACAAATACAAAAAGGGGGAGGGAACATGCCTCCTGGGATGCAGTTTAGAGAGTACTCTCTACTCTGAACTTTTTGTCAATTTTTCAATTATGAGATCAGAAATGATAACTCCAATCCAAAAACATTGGAGCCCTCTGACAGGTCATGATAGACACCATTGGTGCTATGACAGGGTACAATGTTGAGACAAGGAAAAACCCAAATTCACTACTACCTATGGGAAAATGTTTGTTTTTGTCTTCTCACAGATAGAGCCTCCATCTGGGTTTCAGCAAGAAACATTCATGATATGGATCTGGGCCCACCAGCAGGGGAGCTGATTTGTCTAAACATCCAGAAAGTATGGTAACATGGACAGTTTTGCTAGTCCCTTTGGCTTAATGCCCTACCTTGCTTTATGGTCAGGTGACATATGGGTAAATAAAAGCTTTGTTATCAGTTATGGGCTGCTTTAATAAGGAGTTATTGGCTAGGGGGCTCTAAAATCCCCCTCAAAAAAACAAAGGCTATTTGCCTGTGATGTTGGGGTACACAGAAAAAAGGATGGTAAAGCCCTACTGACAAAGATGGCATGGTTGAAACCTCACCCTGCAAATGGACAGTTGATCTTAATAAAGCCAGAGAGCATTATACAGATCACTGGAAGGAAATGGTCTCCTGAGTCAAGCAAGGCTCATCAGCTACACCTTACTTGCCTGTAAGTAGCAGTTAGTGGCATACTGGTACACTCCAAAAATCTAATTGGGTATATAGCCTGCTCCTTTGTGGTGGGGGGAGAACACAACTAATACCATAAGTCTGTGTTAGGTCTGGACTCCCAGAAAACCAAGGGGCACACAGGTGCCCGCTTCTTCCAGAAGATGTCAATCTTCTGACCTCTTCCCCTGTACCTGAGATCCTGCCCCATGGCCATAAATGGGTGGACCCCAGCTGCCATCTCCCCCTTTGCCTTTGCCCTGCCCCTGCCTTTGCCCCTTGCCATGCTGTCCAGTTCCACCACGTGTCTGCAGGCGGCCAGCGCTGGCAGCCCCACATGGAAGTAAATCATGTTCCTGGCATGACTTAGGTCTCATGTGCCTTCTTATCTGGGGACTGGAGGTGCTTGGCCTTTTTATAATCTAACAGTTTGCACCTTCTAGTGGCTAAAAGACATAGGCTACAATAGAATGCTATTGCCATCTCTTTGCACAAAAAGCCACAGTTCCTAGATTAAAATACCATCTAAATATTTATGTCTGTACCCATGTGACTTGTCATGGTAGTTAATATTTGTGTAAGTGCCTGTACTTCTTGCTGTTTGTTTTATTAATACAATTAAAACTCCTGGATGAGTTGCCAGCCCATTGGAAGCAAAGCTTGGACAGACCTTAGGGTCCACTGTGTCACTTCAAAGAAAAATGGGTCATTTTACTTCTCACCCTCTCTTGCCCCCTTCTCCAAGGCCCAATGACCACTCTCAGAAGAGGGGGCACACCAGACTGTAAGGGCTGAAGAGGGGGAGTAAATTGTAAGATCATAGCAAATACAGACTGGACTTTCATTTGTCAGCATGATTGAACATGAGACTATGGGGTACAACCAAATTTCCTATCTATGCAAAATTAGATGCTGATGTTTACTAATTGGGTTTGTGTAAATGTTACTGGTTGGTTTTTAAGTTTTTATTTGGGCGTTGATTAGTCTTAGTATTTTTACAGAGCAGTCATGCCAGACAAAAGTAATTGATCTCTACTTTTATAATGCTCCCTGAGCTTGTGGAAGTCAATACAAAAAGGGGGAGATTCGGGCATGTCCAATCTGAGCCTAGGTGTATGTATGAGATTCCAACCAGTATGTTCCAGAGGTATAAATGAGGGTCACAAGACCTATTTGTTTATGCCCATGAATTGGAATGATGTGATGCTACAAGGGTCTTGATCGGCTGCTAGGAGGTAATGTCACGCTGCCAACATAATGACATGCTGAGTAAACGGCCATTTTGTATTTGGAATTACACCCTGCCATGTGTCCTTGGGCTATGCTTTCTCATGTGTTTTTTTCCCAGATGTCCTGGAACTTGCTCTGTAGAACAGGCTGGCCTTGAACTCACAAAGATCCGCTTGCCTCTGCCTCCTGAGTGCTAGGATTAAAGGCTTGTGCCACCATGCCTGGCATGAAATTTTAGTATTTTCTCTTATATAAAAATTAACTTTTAAGGTTCTGCAAATAAAACAGTGATTTCCACTAAGCACTTTGATTCACATTTCACAGTTTTATAAGACAATATCCTAAACCCAAATGAATAAATAAACAGCTAGTAGACCTTGTCAGTGCCATATGAATTTCAAGTTCTCTTTTGCTACACCTTGGACTAGCCCTGAATTACCCCTATTCAACCAACAGATGCACAACCGGGGTGGTGGAGGCCCTTCTCAGCCCTGCCGGCATTCACACTGTGTACTCTTTCCCCTAGGTCACTGATGCTCACTGGTTGTCCCACTCAGAATCACAGTGAAAATTGACTTTTAACTTTCATTTTAGAGGTACTTGGCTTAAGGCTGATGGCCTATATCTGATAGCATAACAAACTTGGCTTATCTGATTCAGAGCTCTTGAGATACAAGACACTAGTTAAGTCTTAGCATTAAGTGTCCTGGGATTACAGCAACAAATGACCACAAAGTAGAGGCTTAAGGCAACACATTTTTGTGGATTGTGGTGGCATATACCTTTAAATCCAGCACTTGGGAGGCAGAGACTGGAGGATCTCTGTGAGTTCCAAGCCATTCAGGAGTACTTAGTAAGAAAAAAAAGAGGGGGCTGTAGAGAGCTGGCTCAGCAGTTAAGAGCTTGCTCTTGTAGAGAACCAGAGTTCTGTTCCAGTACCCAGCCAGGTAGCTCACAGCTCCTTGCAACCCAAGCTCTGGAGGATAAAAATTTGGCCTCTTGGCATCTGTAGTCATGTATGCATACACACAGATACATGCATAAACATAATTAAAAATAAAAAGTATTTTTGTAAATTTTTTATTGACTTTTGTGTGTAACATACAGAATATCTTAATCATCTTTTTACCCCCTTCTCCACTGGTACCCCCTCATATCCTATCAATGGAATTCATACATTCTCCCATTTGTGATTAGGCCTATTGTGTCAAGTTAGTTTTCTCAGATGTCCACTGGGGTCACATCAGCTTATCTACAGTCCCTCCCTTTAAAGAAGATCAGCTCTTCCTCACCCAGCAATAATCAGCTGCCAATAATTCTTCGACTAAGATTGGGGCCTGCTGTTCATTTCCACAGTTCTGTGCTGGGTTTTTGTCTGCTTGAGTTTTTAAAGTTCTTGTTTGTGCTGTTTGTTTGTTTGTTTGTTTGTTTTTAGCAACACGTAATTTGGTATGGTGGTACATGCCTTTAATCTCAGCACTTGGGAATCAGAGGCAAGCAAATCTCTTTGAGATCGAGGTCAGCCTAACTACAGGGTGCACCCTATCTCAAAAAGACAAAACAACAACAATAACAACAACAAAATACACACTTTTGTTTGCTTTCTGGGGATCAAAATTTCAAATTTCAGTAGGTTGAAATCAATGTGTGACCAAGGCCACTCAGTGATCACACTCACAAACTTAAAAGTTTTCTTCTTATTCATGAACTGGTGACTAAAATCCAGACTGGATGGTCAATTTCAAATATTTTCACTGAGAATTGAATGCATCCCAATGACTGGCTTGATGGGTTTATCTATAATCAGTCGATAGTTATCTACTATTTACAACTCTGTCTTTACACATAGCTTCCTGTGTGTCAAAACCAAAAACTTTAGACATTAGCTCCAATCTGGTTCTAAAAGCAACTGAGTGGGATTGCTGGCATTAGCTTATCATGCAGCCTGACCTTACCTCTCAGCACCACATCTTAAATTTACAGACATACCTCCAAAACTGTCTTAGATCCCGCACCTGACCAGACACCAAAATGTTTCTCCATACTGCTTTCTCTGTTCTGCTACCCCCTTCAACACCCACTCCCCTGCCCATTGCAGCAATTCCAACAGGCCTCCTGTTTTATGCCCTTGCCTGAATGGTAGTGGACTCTTTCACCCACTGTAAGGATACAGAATAGAGCAAAAGTGGAAATGTGACAGCTTTGCTAAAAAAAAAAAAAATGCTGCAAAGGGGCTGGAGAGATGGTTCAGTGGTTAAAGGCACTGGCTGTTCTTGCAGAGGACCCAGGTTTGATTCTCAGCACACACATGGCAGACACCTCTAACTCCAGTTCCAGGTTCTGAGGCCTCTTCTGGCTCTGTGGACATTGCATACATGTGGTGTATCTACATGCATGCCTGCAAAACACTCATACACATAAAATAATAGATTACAGATAAATAAATGTGGTGCCACTCCACCGCACATAGAGGTCAGAAGAGGGCATGTGATTCCCCTGGAACTGGAGTTAAAGACGGTTCTTAGCTGCCATGTGGGGAATTGAACCCGGGTCCCCTGTAAGAGCAATCAGTGCTCTTAACCTCTGAGCCATCTCTCCAGTCCCTGAGAAACTCTTTTTCTTACAGTGACAAAGAATACAGTCCTTCAACTTTTCCAGCTTCTCTTGTCTGGATTAATTTCTATTAATGCTTTTCTAGGAATAAAATGTGTTCTTTATTCTTCCTCATGCTGAATTCTTTCTAATCCTAAACAAGCCTTACTTCTCCCATATCTTATGTGGTTGTTTGGGAAATAGACATTAACTTGGGGAAAAAAAGAACAAATTTTGTCACAATAACTTAGAAACAATATAAGTTTTCCCAAATTGTGAATTTGACTCCAGAAAGAATACGACAGAGAGCTATATGTAGTGGTGCATACCTTTAATCCTAGCACTAGGGAGGCAGAGGCAGGCAGATCTCTGTGAGTTCAAGGCCAGGCTGGTCTACATAGCGGCTTCTAGGCCAGACAGGGCTACAGGGGGACCTTGTCTCAAAAAAAAAAAAACAACAGTCATACTTTTTTTTTTTTTTTGGTCTTTTTGAGACAGGATCTCCCTGTAGTCTCAGCTGTCCTGGAACTTGCTCTGTAGACCAGGATGGCCTTGAACTCACAAAGATCTGCCTGCCTCTGCCTCCCAAGTGCTGGGAATAAAGGCGTGTGCTACCACACACGGCATCAATATTTTTTTAAACTAGGGATACTTTAAAAATTTATTAAAATGTTTAAAAAATCTCTCCTGAATGTTAGGGAAGGAAGGGTACCTGGAAAAGGAAGTGACATCCAGACAGGTTAAATGCTTGGTCAGAAGAATGAGACTATTCCTACCATGAAATAAACAAAGGCAGGAAATAAACAAAGGTCCAATAGGAGGCCCTCCCCAAGTGACTCCTGTCAGTATGAATTAAAGGCTCCCGAGGTGATGATGCTAATGTGCAGCCCAAGTTCAGAACCAATACACAGGTTTTTACCAAGGTTCATAGAATGCTTTCTAAAAAAATATTTTAGCCAGGGATGGGGGCCCACACCAGTACTGGGAGGCAGAGGCAGGCATACATTTGTGAGACAGAAGCCAGCCTAGATTCTCTGTCCTATATGGGTACTGGCAACCTAAGGTTCTTTGGAAAAGACAGCAAGTGCTCTTAACCTCTAAACTGCATATAACTTTTTTTGTTGTTGACTTTTTGGAGACAGAGTCTACCTGTAGCTTTGGCTGGCCTTGAACTCAGAGATTCACCTGCCTCTGCCTCCAGAGAGCTCGGATTAAAGGTGTATATCACAATACCTAGGCCCATGTAACGCTTTTAAAAATTGGGTTTTGAGGCTGGAGAGATGGCCTAGAGGACCGACTGCTCTTGCAGAGGACCCGGGATAATAAATTTTAAAAATTAAAAAAAATTAAAATTGGTTTTTGAGCCAGGCATGGAGGCAAAGGCAGGCTGATCTCTGTGAGTTCAAGGCCAGCCTGGTCTACAGAGTGAGTTCCAGGATAGCCAGAGCTACAGGGAGACCTTGTCTCACAAAAAAACCAAAACAAACAAAATAAATAAAAAATTGGTTTTTGAATTATCTTTTGCTTTAATGACACTGACAAATATTAAAATGTATCCAGGGGCTGGAGAGATGGCCTAGTAGTTAAGAGTGCCAACTGCTATTGCACAGGACCCAGGTTCAATCCCCAGCACCCACATGGCGGCTGAGAACCGTCTTAACTCCAGTTCCAGGGGAATCCGACACCCTCTTCTGACCTCCGCAGCATTGCACAACACGAGTGCACAAACCTACGTGCAGCATTGCACGACACGAGTGCACAAACCTACATGCAGACAGTACATTCATACACATACAAAATAAATAAAATTTTAAAAATGTATCCAAATTCCCCTTGCTCTATAGACCCAAGTTTAAGGCACTTTTCAGCAGCGGCAGGCAATCTTTGTGAGTTCAAGGCCAGCCTGGTCTACAGAGTGAGTTCCCGGACAGCTGGGGCTACAGGGAGACCCTGTCTTGAAAAAGCCAAAAAAAAAAACAAAAAAAACAATACGGAAGCTGTGTACTAATGTAGTTTTTGCTCCCTGAAAAGTATCTCAGAGAATTGGGCTGGAATAAAAAGGTGGTGGGAGGCCAGAGGCTCTGGGGATGATTGCAGGACAGTCAGCTGTCCAAAGATTTGCCTCACCTACATACGGAATCTGTGGTCAGCCTGGCCTATAAGACCCTGTCCTGAAAAACCAAAACGGGGCTTGTTTGAATAAAGGCCTTTCCTGCTAAGCCTGAGTGTCATCCACGAAATGGTAAGAACAGATTCCACAAAGCTGTTCTGAGTTCCACAAAATACACAAAATAAATAAAAAATGATGAAGTATATATTCCTTCCCGATTTTAGTAGTTTGGGACAGATTTTTACTTCAGACTTTTTTTTCCCAGAATACATGTTGGGAATTCGTACCTGCGATCACAGTAATAAAGACTTCTATTCTGCCTAGCTGCTTTTTAACCATTTAGAAATGGACCTGGGGCATAATTGACTCCTGCAAAAGTCTCACCTTAAAACTATTCTGGGAACTTGGGATTTTCCAGATTACTGAACTCCAGGGTGGCAGTCAGGGTAGCTGGGGGCCACCCACTGCTGGGGGCCAGCCTCGAACCGCGGCGCTCCTCGCCCAAACCAAGGCTACACTTTACTATTTTTTTTTGAAAACTTTTTAATTAATTTTTTATCAAATCTAGACCCGTGTCCCCCCCATCCCCCCACCCCACCCGAGATCATGCATTCTGCCAAACATGCTTTTCATCTCTTTCTCAGTCTTTCTCAATATTCTCCATGAGGAAGTTGACTGTTTTGAGCAGAAGTTCACTGTTTCAGTTAGTTCTTCGATGCAGTCCTTTCTGTTGTTGTTGTTTCCAATATGCATCACTCCCAGCTGCTTTGGACAAAAGCTCAAGGGGCCGTGCACAAGAAATACAACTAGGTAATTGGCACTAGCATCCACAGATGAGGGATACCATTCATCATTTGTTTTTCTGGGACTGTGTAACTTCACTCAACATGATGTCCTCTAGCTCCAGCCATTGATTTTTATGTGTATGAGTGTATGGCTTGCATGTAGGTAGGTGCACCCGTGTCATTAAATGCCCGCGGGCGTCGGGTCCCCTGAAACTGGAGTTATGGATGGTTGTTAGCCGCCATGCGGGTACTGGGAATCGAACCAGGGTCCTCCCCAAGAGCAGCCAGTGCTCTTGACCGCTGAACATCGCCCCAGTGCCCACTTTCCCGTTTTCTGGAGGCTATGCTGCCTTGGGGAGGCGGCTTGGCTTAGGTCACTTTCCACACCAGCTTCTCCCCCCCCCCCCCAATCTTGGCGCTAACCCGGTTCGAACGCAAATTCAGGGGATTTGAGCCGGGGTGGTGGCACACGCCTTTAATCCTAGTACTTGGGAGGCAAAGGCAGGCGGATCTCTGTGAGTTTAAGATTAGGCAGACCGCCAATGCCACCGATGCCACCTCGGAGCCCATGAATTTTGGGGAGAATTTCTATTATCCTGGGGCTCAGGGCACAACGCACCCAGGTCACCATCCTCCAGCGTCCGTTCCTCCTCCTTCCCCTCCTCCGCCAAGCACCGCGGGCGTGGCCCGGAGGAACTCGTTGGCGCGCCGGGCGGCGGCGTGACGTCAGGGCGGAAGCACACGCTGCGTGCAGCGGCCCTGAAGCCGGCGGTCACGGGAACATCCGTCGCGCCGAGGACGCTGGTTAGTCTCTCTCCGGGTTCCGGCTGCGTTGGGCGTGCGTGCAGCTCGCTGGAACTATGGCGTCCGGGCCTCACCCGACCTCGACCGCGGCTGCCGCCGCCTCGTCAGCAGCCCCGAGCGCCGGCGGCTCCAGCTCGGGCACCACGACCACCACGACGACCACGACGGGAGGGATCCTGATCGGAGACCGCCTGTACTCAGAGGTGTCGCTCACCATCGACCACTCGCTGATTCCGGAGGAGCGGCTGTCGCCCACCCCGTCCATGCAGGACGGCCTCGACCTGCCCAGCGAGACGGACCTGCGCATCCTGGGCTGCGAGCTCATTCAGGCCGCCGGCATCCTCCTCCGGCTCCCGCAGGTGAGCGCTCCGGCCGGCTGCTCGGCCTCCCGCCGCGGCCCGGCACCACCCAGCCAGGCCCCTGGGGGACCCGGGTCGGACTCCGGCAGGAGCTCGGGCGGCCCGGGTAGGGGAGAGGCCGGCCGGGTAGGGGAGAGGCCGGCCGGGGAAGGGAGAGGCCGGCGGCGCCGCGCGGCCGGGGCGGGGGAAGGGAGGCCGCGGCCGCACAAAATGGCGGCGGCGCTGGTGCGGGCCCGCCTGACCCCAGTGCTTCCGTTCTGCTCTCTTGTCTGCAGGTGGCGATGGCAACTGGGCAGGTGCTGTTTCACCGTTTTTTCTACTCCAAGTCTTTCGTCAAACACAGTTTCGAGGTAAGCGGCGCGGAGGCGAACGGCAAGGGATTTCCCCATCCGGAACGGGAAGGAGGGGGAGGTCACCACAGCCCGCCTTTCTAGAAAGGGAGTGGTTAGCGCAGGCCTTTGTACCTGGTCCTCGTCCTCGTCCTAGTCCTTCTGGAAATGAGAGCCTTTAGATTATGTTTCAGAAACTAGAAAATGGATCCCGACCCCACGTGTTCTGAGACGGAGAATTACATTTTCAGTCCACTGCACTTTTGTGAGAATTAGTGTGACTCTTGGTCCAAAATTAGGAGTTGAACAATAAAGCCCCATATAAGCGGCTAAACCCATCGGTTTTCATTGTATTTCCCCAAAGGCCCCAGTTACATTCTAAAGTTTCTCCATCAGATTAAGTTTGCTAGACTTTAGGCAGGAATGTTTTTCTGCAGTTTCTTTTTTTTTTTTTTTTAAGCTCAGCATCTCAATTTTTATCCCCTCGTGGGTTTTTTCAGATTGTTGCCATGGCCTGTATTAATCTTGCATCAAAAATCGAAGAAGCACCTAGAAGAATAAGAGATGTGATTAATGTATTCCACCACCTCCGCCAGTTAAGAGGAAAAAGGTAAGATGGGCCTTATTGAACATAGCACCTTTTACTACTGCTGTTCTGTGCACCAATCATCAAGTCAAAACATCTTTTTTCCCCCCTCAAGTCAGTATGGATGGATGCAAAAGAAAACTCACATTAGGCTTTAAAATTCACATAGGAACACTGATACTTAAACTCCTCAATTAACCAGCTATCTAAAGTTTGTAGAGGCAGTTGCATTATGGACAATCCTAGCAGTGCTGTGAAGCCGAAGTCCCTTGGTTTAAGATTAAACAAGAAAGGGATTACGGTTGGTTGTATTCTGTAAGTTGCTTTTCCCCTCCCCTCGGGAAAACTTAAGGCTGGATATGTAAGCACTGTAGTTCAAGTTAATATTGTGGCAAAGTTCTGCGTAGGTTGTTTTTCTACTTGGAGTCCCAGTTTCTTCATCAATTGAGGTTGGTTTTTGTTAGAGTACTTCTCAACATTGAACTACGATATATCGCATAATTCCGGATCTGAAAGGACTGCAGGATGAGAAAGTTTGAAATCAAAGGGATTAAAACAGGTATTTTGTCTTGGTCAGATACAGTCTCAGTGAGTGGGCTAGAAAATACAGAGGTGCATTCAGAATAGACTCCCTATTTGATCTTGTAAAAATAGAGTATGAAACAGGATCTTTTAAATGGAGTGATAACCTGATAATTTTTTGTGGACCTATGTGTTCACCTAAGGCAGTACCAAAGTTTGTTTCTGGACTTGCAGTTTCTGCAGGTGACTTCTAGTACATGCTGATGGATATTCTTGGTGTAGATTAGCTTTGGTGTTCCTTTCCAGGAAATTGTGTTGAGTTTGAAAGAAAGTCAGCTGTGGAAAGATTAAGTTGTTTTGGGGGACTTGGGTGTTGCTTAGTCCAAATCAGCATCTATATAGTCCTTACTGGTGGAATCTGTAAGTTGGTGGTAGGGGATCTCTCCAGATAGGCAAATGTTAGAGTGACCTAAGTGAGCGGCGCAGTCAATAGTGATACCCAGATTTTTTTTTCTCTGTACATTTTTTAACCTCCCACCCCAATAAACCTGTATCTGGGAGTAATTTTTAAAGTGGTAGAACACTTTAGTTTCTTAGGAAGAACAGCTGGGAAATGGGGAGATTTCAAACTGGAATTTAGTTGGTCTGTGCTTACATTTGTATTTAGTAGATAGGTGGCTGATTTCTTCAGTGTGTTTTAAGACGAAACCCTACAATACAAAACACTGTCAGAGTACTCTGCTTAAAAAGGAAGTTTTCTGGTAGTATTTGGGTCATCATAAGCCATCTGTATAACCACATGGTTATCTCTTGAGTTTTCCTATGGGACTTAACTTTTCTTCCTTGATGTCAGAATAGGATCTTCTTAACTATAAAACCTTGGAATTTAAAACAATGCCATCTGACTGACTTGTGTTGGATGTAACTGCATTTTTGGTCATCATTAAAGAAATTGATTTTGTTTGAATCTTAGAAATTTGATTATAGCATGACATTTTTTTATAAGAAGTTAATTGCATGGAAGCCCCCCCTTTTTAAAAAGCAGGATATAAAAGTGTTTCTATGCATATTACAAGTTTACTCAGACATGTAACTTGTATATGTTATTAACTTCAACTCTTTTTTCCCTTGCAACCGACTATACAGCAGCGACCAGCTACATTTACCAAAGCCTGGGTGATGTGGAGTGGTACATAGAGATGAAGCTGTCGTCATGGCAACAGTGAGTGAAGTATCGAAAATCCCCAAGGAGAAGCCAGTGCTCTGAGAATAGGTCACTGGAATCGGGGACTAACAGGTTGGCCACTGGTGAACCATTCAGAAAAAAAACTCCTGTTTCTTGTTATAAGCTTTTGTCTTTGCTGTCCAAGTTATTAATTAAAACTATAGCTTAATGGTGTTCTGGTTTTGTGTAGGCTGCTGTTCAAAAGTGCTATCTATACTTATATTTTGATTAAGTTTATCAGTTTGCCTTGATGAGTTGTTTTAGTTGAATTTGTGCATAATTAGGTTTATTGTATAGCCTTGACAATTACAGGGGGCACATTCATGTAGCCTTCACTTAAACCATTATTTTTTGGTTTCGGCTACACATAGTAAAATAATCAGAGGACCTTTTAAAAAGCACCAAGTGCCAGTCTAGTCCTCAATTTGAGATAGATGGCCTGTTTTCCTTCAGTTTATTGTAATTTTTTTTTTAATTTAGAGTAAACAGCTGAATTTAAAGAAAAGACTTTTCAATGCTTTACAAATAGAATTTGCTGTTTTATATGTAGTATATTTCCGTTAAAGGTCTTTTTTTTTTTTTTAAGTTGTAAGGAGTCTGTGTTGATACTTAAGATTTATCTTACAAGAGGATACACTGAAAGATTGGTTTACCACTTTTGGTGGTGGTATGTACAATGTGTATAAAGAATTGGATCACCACCTGTAGTTTATTTTTGTGGCTCTCCAGGTGGCCTTCAGTTTGTATTTTAAGGGATGTTCTTATTTCCTTTAAAGGGGAAATTACAAGTTTCTGTGTTTGAATAACAGTCTTGCCTCCCTGTTTATTACCCATCATGGTTTACTGTGGTCACTGGAACTAGTTCCAAAGTCTCAGTCCTGGTTAAACATGAGTGAGACTAACCATCTTTGAACCCCTATTTCTAAATTGTTGCTGTTCGTGTGCTAAAATAAATCATGTTAAAGTAACTACTGTATGAACTTATAATAACCAAAGACCAAAAGACTTACTAAATTTGCAGATTATTTTCAAATCGGTCAATGAGAAAAGTCTGACAATAGAGCCTCAAGAGGAGGGTGGAGTTCAGTAGGTCTTTTGTTGGCTTGTCAGGTTTGGGGGCTTGGTTTGTTTTTGCTGTTCCTAGTTTGGTTTTGCTTGTTGGTTTGTTTGGGGTTGGGGGAAAACAGGGTCTTAACTATTGTAGACCTAATTGACTGGAAACTATTGATGTAGACTAGCCAGCTGCCTCAAACTGGAGATCTGTTCCTCTTCCTCCCCAATGGCTGGGGTTAAAGGTGTGTACCACAAAGACAAGTGAGTTGATAGTTTTTGACTGTCTTTATTCCTGTTTCTATGAATAGATGAGGTTTTTTTCAAAAGATTAAATGCCACCTCTTCTACTTGTTTGGCAAAGAATGTTTTCCTGCTGAGAGAAAATTCTAGGAATTGTGTTGATAATCTTGTTAACATAAAGAAAGCTCTTTAAATCCCTTTTCAGAATCTTACTAAGGTTTGGAGACGTTTTTTGGTTTATTTTTGCAAGGTAGTTGTAAATTTTATGTATTTTGAGGCTGCTTTGTGAAGTAAAACCAATTCTAAATAAAATGAAGGAATGAGAGATTGTATATCCTCAAAGCAAATTCAGAAAGCAAGATAGTAGCAGGAACTTGGTTGAATTGTAATAATATAATAGAAAGTCTTTTCTGGGTCTGTTGCAAGTAATAAAGTTGAGAGTTTGGGAGTTTTGAGATGAGGTTTCACTATGGTAGACCAGAGTGGCCTGCAATTTACTTACCCTGTTTAACTTTAAACCTGACCTGGAATTACAAAACCTGTGCATTTTTTTGCACATGGCTCTCTGGGATTCTGACTTTAGAAAATAAAAGAAGATTACAGCAGAGCAGTAAACAGAAGATATTTACAAAGAATTAGTAATGGACCCGTTTAGCACCAGCTAGTAGTCACAGTTCAAGCAAGCAGTTAATTGCTTGATTATAAGAACAAATGAGCCGGGTGTGGTGGCGCACGCCTTTAATCCTAGCACTTGGGAGGCAGAGGCAGGCGGATCTTTGTGATTTTAAGGCCAGCCTGGTCTACAGAGAGAGTTCCAGGACAGCTGGGACTAAGGGAGACCCTGTCTCGAAAAGACCAAAAAAAGGGGGAGGGTGCTGGAGAGATGGCCTAGCGGTTAAGAGCGCCGACTGCTCTTACAGAGGACCCGGGTTCGATCCCCAGCACCCACATGGCGGCCGAGAACCGTCTGAAACTCCAGTTCCAGGGGAATCCGAGACCCTCTTCTGACCTCCGCGGCATTGCACGACACGGGTGCACAAACCTGCATGCAGACAGTACATTCATACACATACAGAAATAAATTTTAAAAAAAAATGAGTTGTATCCTCTTTTGAAAAAAACTCATTTTCTTAGTAAGATGTGTAAATTTTAACAAATGGAGAAAAGTGAAACAGAACTTTGTGTGAAATCTTCATAGAGATTTTAATGGTGCTGTTAACTGCCTGGATTACAGGGTTAAGAGCTAAGCTATGTGGTTTAAAACACTGGGGCTACTTTGTATACTCTTAATATGAAAGAGAACCTCCTAATCAGTCTCTAGTGGGCTTTCCTTCAAAATTTCCTGTAGTGAGTATAAAACCTGAAAAACCATGATGAGCCCTTAGGGTCCTTGGACACATTTGAGTTGGTTTGTTTTTTGTTTTTTTTTTTTTTTTTCTTCTTCTTCTTCCTGGAGAGTAATTTAGTCTGTTGTACTGATAAAATGGATTCTTAAGTACTGTTGGAAATAGCTGCTTTTCCAGTTGGCAGCTTCATTCCTCACACCTTTTGTAACTAGTAAAAGTTAAACTTAGGCTATTTCTTAGCATTAAGAAATACTTTGTTTAAAAAAAATTGTTACTCTTCATGTTGTCCCTTGTGCCAACAGTAACCATTCTGGTTTTTAAGGAAAATAACAATGGCTGGTTTTTACTCTCATAACATGCTGGGAGGGTAGTTAGTACAACTCCTTTCAGATTTTGCTTAATAGCTTGTTTATAACAAGTTCAAATATAACATTTAAGTAGGGTTTTGTTTTGGGGGGTTTTGTTTTTAAAATACAGAATTAGATTTCTCGCTCAGATTGTGTTTTGGGATATATATTTTGGTGTCTAGAACATAAGATTACCTTGCAGCTTGTTTGAAAATTGAGTGTATGGAAAAATATTTAAATGTTCTACATGTATGCTTACTGTATAATGCAAATGTATTTTTTGCTGGTTTGACCTAAGAGTGGATCAAAAGCATTACCTTTCATAGACTATAAAGGTAGCTTAACATTTCTTAACTGAAAAAGTTAAAAGATAGTCACATGCCTCCGATTGATGATTCCAGCATCCTGTGGGGGTGAGACAGGAGGATCCCCAGAATGGCCTACATAAGCAAGACCTTAATCTCAAAAAAAAAAAAAAAAAGACATGGCCTTTTTTTTTTTTTAATGTGTATGAATGTACTGTCTGCATGTAGGTTGGTACACCCATGTTGTGCAATGCCGCAGAGGTCAGAAGAGGGCGTCGGATTCCCTTGGAACTGGAGTTAAAGACGGTTCTCAGCCGCCATGTGGGTGCTGGGGATCGAACCCAGGACCTCTGCAAGAGCAGCCGTTGCTCTTAACCGCTAGGCCATCTCTCCAGCCCAAGACATGGCTTTTTATTAATGGTAATTCATAACTCTTGAGAGAGCATGTTCTCTGTAGTGTTATAGACTTCAGGACCCTCACTATGACTTTGTATTGTTTACATTTCATATTTTTTTTTCATATTCTTGACTGTAACTGATCAAAGTAGGCCTAGATCGCTTTAATTTTAAATTCAATATTCTTAAAGGTTTATTTCCTTTGTCAATAGAGGTTTTCCTTTTAAATTAAGCAAATGTTCTTAGAATACATTGCCACAAAGGAAATCTGAATTTAACTGCCTTTTTTTTCTCTTATCACTTATGTTCATAAATTTAGTCAAAGATTGATAGAAAATGAGTTTGTAAGAAATCTTTGTGTTTTTTGGGGTTTTTTTTTTTTTTTGGTCTTTTCGAGACAGGGTCCCCTGTACTCACAAAGATCCGCCTGCCTCTGCCTCCCAAGTGCTAGGATTAAAGGCATGCGCCACCACGCCCGGCTTAGAAATCTTTGTAATAGGACTTTATAATACTGTAAATGTAGTTCTTTTCAAGAGCAGAGTTGTTGGTAATTGGAAAGTCTCTAGAGGCTGATGAGGTTTGTGACAGTAGTAAATGCTCTTTTTTTACACTGACGTGATGTGCATAAATCTGAGAGAAGAAAGTCAAGCATTTGAGTGATGTGGTTTTGTTTTGGGGAGTTTGTTGTTTTTTTTTTTTTTTTTTAGCTTAAGTCTAGTTGTGTAAAATTAGCATAACTTGGACAGCATAAGATGAATGCTTTAACTTGTTAGCAGGAGTTTAAAAAGCTGGTTTCTGTTGCCAATAGTTGGTTGGAAGGGAAAATGGAGATGCCACAAATAAAGTTTTTGGATGTGCAAAACAGTTTTGATTTTATTTCTTACAAACTATAGGACTCCAAGCCCCCTGATCCTTGATCAGAACTACATTAACACCAAAAATCAAGTTATCAAGGCAGAAAGAAGGGTGCTAAAGGAGTTGGGATTTTGTGTTCATGTCAAGCATCCCCATAAGGTGAGTTTTGTAGAGTGCAGAAATTACATTTCGTAAGTATTAGGCGTTTTTCTAAAATTTTCACTTAGGTTTTTAAAAGCTTTCTTTTGGATGTTAACATTTGTAAAATGGGAGCCAAAACATAGGTTCAAATCTTGATTGTGTGATGATAAATTGTTTTCCTTCTGGGGTTAAGTTTTCCCACTTAACAAACTTAGGTAATGGAATCCATCATCTGAGGAATAATAAAGTGCACCTTGTAAAAGGTGCACTGGAGTATTGAAAATAGAGAGGCTAGTTGCTGTTAACCATGAATAAAAAGCTCAGAGGTTTTCCCTCTTGGCTTTCCTATTATCAGTCTTAAGCAATAGCTCAGTAGTTGAAAGAGTCAGGATTGTCTGCTTGTTAACTGTGGGATACTGGTTGCTGTTTCTTTAGGTTTTTCTAAAATTGTAAAATGGAAATTATGGTAATACGGGTCCAAGGACACTTTAATGAACTGGGGTAAAGCTATCATATGCAGTTTTTGTGGGAGGAAGGGTATCCTGGGGGATTGAACTCAGGTCCTTAGGTAAAAGTCCGTATGATTTTTGGATACATAATACCTTGAGAAGTAAATTATAGTAATTAAACTCTAGCACAGTACTCATCCCCGATATAGTAAAGTGTTCATGTAAATATTCTTTAACTACCAACCCCCCCAACTTTGGAATACATCTAAATACATTTTTTTTATTTTATTTATTTATGTATGTGTGAATGTACTGTCTGCATGCAAGTTTGTGCACCCGTGTCGTGCAATGCCGTGGAGGTCAGAAGAGGGCGTCGGATTCCCCTGGAACTGGAGTTCTCCTGGAATTGGAGTTACAGACGGTTCTTGGCCGCCATTTGGGTGCTGGGGATCGAACCCGGGTCCTCTGCAAGAGCGGTCGGCACTCTTAACCGCTAGGCCATCTCTCCAGCCCCTAAATACATTTTTATAGAATAATTGACTGGATCTCAAGTATATTTTAGGTTGTTCTTTATTACCTGTAATTTATAGAATTAAAACTAGCCAACATTCTCAGTTGCTTTATTCATTGAATTCTGCTGTGAAAGAGCCACCAACATGCTAAACAGGTATTTTTGTTTTTTCTCCCTTGTCTTCAGATCATTGTAATGTATTTACAAGTCTTAGAATGTGAACGTAACCAAACCCTGGTTCAAACGGCCTGGTAAGTTGCTTTTTTACATTTCCTTTTTAGTCAGGAAAACAGAAGCAGAAATAAAGTAAGTTTCATTTTCTCTTTCCAAAATAAAAAAAATAAGTTTGTTTTGGGGCTTTTTTTTATTTTTTAACCAAAAGGTAAATAATGCTTATTTCTGCTTCCTGTTTTCTTGGCTTGACTAATTACTTTTAATGGAGAACTCAATTTAACTTTGTTCTTTTTTCTACTCTTTAATTAAAGGGTAGTCCATGATGGTAAGTCATAGAACTCTGCCCTCTGCACTTCAGCCCATGACCTCAGGATGGCCTGATTGGCTAGCCTGCTCTCCAGCCAATCCAGTGCAAGCTCTCATCCGAGATTCACTGAAGTGGTCCATATCCATCTGGCAGCATCTTCTAGTTCTGTCGGGGTGTCAAAAGGATTTGTATATTTGCTTCTAGAAGTAACTATGCATCATGCCTATGTATTTAATGTGTACCTGTAACTATCAAAATGAATATTTCATTTTTGATAGATTGTTGTCCAGCCATTATGAATTAAATGATTTTTTTTTTAATTAGGGGTTTAGTTTAAATTTCTACATACAGTGTGTATAGCTTCAATTCTACCAGAGGGGGGCTGTAAAAGGGTACCCAGTTTCCATTGTAGGTTTATCTAGCTGGTGAGCTATTTCAGGCAATGATATAAGAAGCACTTCATTTTAAAAGAAGTTAATGCTATTTAAATGCTTTTTGAACTTGAACCTTTGAGGTGTGCAGCAAGATTAAGGAAATTGTGGTTCAGCCCTGTGATTCATAAGACTGTTATACAAGAGTTAAATAATTCTAGACTTTTCCAGAAAGATGTCTTTTATGATTGCCATGCTTTTGGATTCAGTAAATACTGGTAACTTTAGAAAAGTCTCATTGCTTTATAAAATGCATGACTTTGAATATGTTCTATACAGCAGCGGATTCAGTAGTTTTTAATGAGTAAAGGATTTTAAAGAAATCCATTTAATTTTCACCTCACACATTTAAATATAAAGTTTCTTTTAGTTAAGGAGTTTTGTGGGGTGGGTTCACTAGAAATTCCAGAAATTTATTAATTGAAATAGGTAAGTGCTTTTATTTATACGTAGTTACAAAAAGGTATGTAAACAGGCCATTAAGATGTATATTTATTGCTCGTTTCTACTTAGATTTTTTTTTTTTTAAGTATCTTGGTTTTATGTTAAGTGTAACTTGGTGGATTCTTCATAAAAATGCCTTTTTTACCCCTTTCACACAGTATTTTGAATTTTTGGAAGAACTGCTTTTCATTGTGGATAAAGGAGAGATGGTCAACAATTTAATGGCTTGAAGTATTGTTGGAGTGGTGAATTCTGAAAAGTTATGTCACAACTGACTTCCAAAGCATTGGTTTTTATAGAAATGCAGTAAAAGGATTTCTCAGTTTTTAGGAGTAAGATCTATATGGATAATACAGAATTACTTAAAAGTGCTTTGGTCACACACAAGACAACTGAAGAATAGTCCTAGTATTAAATTTTTGTTGGGTTTTTTTTGGGGGGGAGGCTAATTAAGATTTGTTACATGCTACAATCTGAAGATGTGAATATAAGAGAAGAAAAAAGAATAAAGTAGATTGAGTCTCCAATTTTATGTAGGCTTCAGAAGAACTGGTTTGTTTATAGACTTAAGTTTAAAGTTGAAATATTTTTCAGGAATTACATGAATGACAGTCTTCGAACCAATGTTTTTGTTCGCTTTCAACCAGAGACTATAGCATGTGCTTGTATCTACCTTGCAGCTAGAGCACTTCAGGTAAGAGTTTGTAACCTGTTGTGTTTTATAGGGTAAATTTCAAGCATTTCGGAGAGAAAGTTTGATGCACTTTTTTTATTTTACTCACAATTTAGATTCCATTACCAACTCGGCCTCATTGGTTTCTTCTTTTTGGTACTACAGAAGAGGAGATTCAGGAAATTTGTATAGAGACACTTAGACTTTATACCAGGAAAAAGGTAATTTCTGTTTACTCAAGTGGTGATCAGTTCTAAGAATGTAGACAACTCTAAAGAGGATTATTACTAACTGTGTTTTCATCCAACAGCCTAACTATGAATTGCTGGAAAAAGAAGTAGAGAAAAGAAAAGTAGCCTTACAGGAAGCCAAGTTAAAAGCAAAGGGATTGAATCCAGATGGAACTCCAGCCCTTTCAACACTTGGTGGATTTTCCCCAGCCTCTAAACCATGTAAGAGACTTTGAGAATTAAAATGAAATGTGGGCACTGGAAATATGTCATATTAGAAAATGTTTACATTCAGCTTAGAAATTGTACATGTCAGGTGTGGTGGCGCATGCCTTTAATCCTAGCACTTGGGAGGCAGTGGCAGGTGGGTCTCTGAGTTCAAGGCCAGCCTGGTCTACAGAGTGAGCTCCAGGACAGCTGGGATTAAAGGGGGACCCTGTTTCAAAAATACAAAAAAAAAAAAAATTGTACAGATCTAAAGGGGATACTTAGAAGCATGGTACTTTGGGAGGGAAACAGCATTGGCCCTCTGTTAATTATGGTGCTTAATGTCTACTCACAGCATCACCAAGAGAAGTAAAAGCAGAAGAGAAGTCACCTATCTCCATTAATGTGAAGACAGTCAAAAAAGAACCTGAGGATAGACAACAGGCTTCAAAAAGCCCTTATAATGGGTGAGTGTACTTCAGTGGCTTGAAGGTGTTTTTGTTCAATTTGTAAAACAGTACCTAACTGGTGGGGGTGTGTGTGTGTCTGTGTGTGTGTGTATATGTATATATATATATATATTTTTTTTTTTTTGAAGTGTAAGAAAAGACAGCAAGAGAAGTAGAAATAGTAGAAGTGCAAGTCGATCAAGGTCAAGAACACGCTCACGCTCTAGATCACATACTCCAAGAAGACAGTAAGTCAAACTGATGGAATGTGAACTCTTGGGGACTTTTCAAAGTTAAAATAAAAAGGCCTAAATAGAATTCTATTTTATTTATTTATTTATTTATTTATTTATTTATTTATTTATTTATTTATTTATTTATTTATTTATTTTGGTCTTTTCGAGACAGGGCTGTCCTGGAACTCCCTCTATAGACCAGGCTGGCCTTGAATTCACAGTTCACCTGCCTCTGCCTCCCAAGTGCTAGGATTAAAGGCGTGCGCCACCCCCAGAGAATTAGGCCTTTTTAAAAACAGCTTTTACTGACTAGCTTTCTTGCGTGCTGGGATTTAGGATTAAGCTTTTAGTGTTAAGTACAGAGAAAACTAGCTTGGGGACATGACTCAGAATGAATAGGTGGAACTGCTTAGTAGTGGAGGGTGTTTGGTTTTATTCTGATATATTTTAGTGGAGATGGCGGTATATACAGAAGAGACAACTTTGAGTCCATTCTCCTACCATATGGGTCCAGGGATCAAACTTAGGTCATCAGGCTTGATGGCCAGCACCTTAACCTGCTGAGCCATCTCACTGGGCCTTGTCATATGCCTTGATGGCATTCTCTTGTGTTCTAGTGTCTAGAAACTGTTGTAAAGGGGTGTGTGGGTGTGTGTGTGAAAGCATTCTTTCTATTCAGTGTGAAATGTTTTGCTACTAAGAATTTTCCCATTCAGCTTTGTAATTAGATGGCATGTGGGAGATAACTCAGTTAAAAATGCACACAGCTAGCTCTAGGACACTTTGTAAAGATTAGTTACTCCCCACTTTTTGAAACACATTTTCTGAATTAAATAGGGGTCGGGGTGTGGCGACTGAGGAAGTCAGTCAGTTCTACCTTGTTCTTGATCATTGCCATTTGTTTTTAAACCTGTTAAGGAACGGCAATTTATCTGTAGAAACTGAATCTGAACTTTATATTTTTGTCTTAAGTTATAACAACAGGCGGAGTCGATCTGGAACTTACAGCTCAAGATCAAGAAGCAGGTCCCGCAGTCACAGTGAAAGTCCTCGAAGGCATCATAATCATGGTTCTCCTCATCTTAAGGCTAAACATACCAGAGAAGATTTGAAAAGTTCCAATAGACATAGTCATAAAAGGAAAAAATCGCGTTCTCGATCTCAGAGCAAGTCTCGGGATCACTCAGATGCAGCCAAGAAGCACAGGCATGAAAGGGGACATCATAGAGACAGGCGTGAACGATCTCGCTCTTTTGAGAGATCCCATAAAGGAAAACACCATGGTGGCAGTCGCTCAGGACATGGCCGGCACAGGCGCTGACTTTCTTCCTCTGAGCCTGCATCAGTCCCTGGTTTTTACCTATCTACAGTGTGATGTATGGACTCAATCAAAACATTAAAAGCAAAATGATTAGGATTTGATTTCTTAAAATTCTCTAGGTCTCTAGAAACACTGAGGACATTTTGTTTTAAAAAGAAAAGAACTATGAAGTTTTTTGCACATTAAAATGCCCTAGCAGTATCACATTGAAAACCATGGTCAGGTTCAATTGTACTTTATTATAGTTGTGTATTGTTTATTGCTATAAGAACTGGAGCGTGAATTCTGTAAAAATGTATCTTATTTTTATACAGATAAAAGTTGCAGACACTGTTCTATTTAAGTGGTTATTTGTTTAAATGATGGTGAATACTTTCTTAACACTGGTTTGTCTGCATGTGTAAAGATTTTTACAAGGAAATAAAATACAACTCTTGTTTTTCTAAACTGCTTCAAATACTTTATTTAAATAAATTGTTGAACAGCAATATTTTGATAGTAAAATGCCTTAACTGATTTTTTTTCATAATCTGTCTTTCATTACTCCCTTAGCTTGTAGCTTGGGATTTTTTCGTATGAGTGCACATATGTAAGTTCACCTGTGTCATGCAGTGTCCAGGGAGGTCAGAACATGGCATCATATCCCTTGGAACTGGAGTTCTAGGTGATTGTTAGCTGCCATGTGGGTGCTGGGATACAGGGCTTTGTGGAGGTGTTTGCAGGCTAGATGCCTAGTTTCCTGGTTACACCTAATTTAAAGTTTTTTTTGTTGTTGCTTACAGTTTTAAGTCATGGGATATTTTGATCAAAGGAGTACCTACTCAGTTCTAAAAATAATGGTCACTTAGCCAACCTTGTTCATTACCCTGCCCTAAGAATTCATTACCTTGGGCTGGAGAGAGGGCTCAGCACATAAGAGCACCCACAGACTACTCTTGCAGAGGACCCAGGTTTGATTCCCAGTATCCACAAGGTGGTGCACGCCTTTAATCCCAGCACTCAGGAGGCAGAGGCAGGCTGCTCTCTTGAGTTCAAGGCCAGTCTGATCTAGAGTGAGTTCCTGGCCAGCTGGGGCTATCAGGAGACCCTGTCTCCAAAAAAAAAAAAAAAAATTCATTACCTCACACACTTCCTGGAATAAAATTGCTCACAGGTGATTTCGTCTCTATTTCTCCATTCAAAAGAAAGCTTTTGGAACATCCCCACAGTTGACAGCAATGCCTTACTAGTCAGTATCAGATTTCCCTAGTAATCTCTCATCCTTTTTAATAACTTGTTCAGTGGAGGTCCATACATGCTGTGTTGGCTTTAATATTTGAAAAAAAATGTTTAAAATGACTTTTAGGCCATGTGTAAAAGGTGTGTAGGAAACAGGAAATTAGGGTGTTAGGTACCTTACAAATATGCACATAAGCCAAAATCTGAAAATACTCAGAGCATTGATAGTTGCAAGTATTTGGAATTTTTTTTTTTTTTTTTACTTTTTGTTTTTGAGATGGTCTCCCCATAGCTCCAGCTGGCCTGAAACTCTGTAAGAGCAGGCTGGCCTTGAACTCACAGAGATCCGCCTACCTCTGCCTGCCGAATGCTAGGATTAAAGGTATGCACCACCACACCTGGCGGAAATTTTTGTTTTAATAAGTAGTTTTTGGGGTTGGAAAAATGGCTCAGCAATTAAGATTGCTCTTAAGAGGACCTGGATTTGATTCCCAGCACTCACATGGTGACTAACAAGTGTCTAACTGTATGACATGGTGCACTTGCATGCATGCAGGCAATACAGTCATAACATGTAAAATTAAAATTTAAATGGATAGCTTTTCCATTTTCTTGTTGAGAATAGGGTCTGACTCTGCATATCCCAGGATGGCCTTGAACCAGCAATCCTACCTTAGCCTTTTGAGTGCAGGGATTATAAGCATGTCTCCTCATTCCTGATTAAAATTGAGGTAATTTTTGATTTACAAAAGGGTTGTAAAGATCTGTGTATCTTTCAGATTCCCTAAATGTAACATTTCACTATGCTTGTATTAACATCTTGTGTATGCTTTCCTGATGAATACAATGGTTAGGTATCATGTCCCTTTACCTGTCAGTACTTAACTATATATACCATAAAAACAAGGCTATCCTGTCTCAAAAATACCAATAACAATACAAATATTTAAAAAATAAAATGGCCAGGCATGGTGGTGTGTGCCTTTAATCCCAGCCCAGTGTACACAGTAAGTTCCAGGCCAGCTGGGTAACAAGGAGACCCTGTCTCAAAAAGAGATTAATAGTCAAGCAAGGCCATTTTTTTTTATTATTAAAACCTTTTTTTTTTTTTTTATTGAGCACATTTCCTACAACATTTCTTAATCAAATTTAGATTCATTCATCCATGCCCACCCCTCAAGCCCCTCTCCCCCCTGTCAGAGCTCATGGATTCTGTCATACACAAGTCCTGTCTTGCATCTTTTTCTATCTTTTATAACCTTTTTGGTGCACAGATTTACTGTTTTGGTCAGTTCTTTGAATAGGTTTTTCTCTCTTTTTTGTTCCCAATTGATTTTATATTATTCCAAAATATGCATACATACACTCCACACATAAAGTTACAAAATCTGAAAATAAACTATAGGTTAATTCCAAAGCTTTTTATTTTTTATGTGTATGAATGTACTGTTTGCATGTAAGTTTGTGCACCTGTGTCATGCAATGCCACCTGGAACTGGAGTTAAAGATGGTTCTCAGCCGTCATGTAGGTTCTGGGAATTGAACCCGGGTCCTCTGCAAGAGCAGTCGACGCTCTTAACCGCTAGGCCATCTCTCCAGCCCCAAGGCTATTATTTTTCATAGCTACAATATAATTAACAAAGTCAGGAAATTAACATTGAAATCTGACATTCAGTTTTTCAGTAATGTCCCATTTTCTGGTTCAGGATCTAATCTGAAATCGTGTTTCATTTAGCTCCTTAGTCTAAACTTCAAGATTTGATGGTTTGTCTTTCAAGTATTCAGAGGTCTATCTCAAATTCATTATCCTATCTTCCAAATGCTGGGATTGTATGTGACCACTCCTGGCTCCCATTTTTATTTTAGACTTATTTTAGACTAGTTCAGGCTGGTCTGGATTTACTAGCTGAGGATGGCCCTGAGCTGCTGACTGCCTTCCAGATGCTAGGATTACAGGTGTGCACCACCATGACATGTTTTGTTTTCTTTTTAGTATTTTGGGACAACGTCTTCTGTAACCCCAACTGGCCTGAAACTCCTTGAGTACTCCGCTGGCTGGCCCTGCTCTCAGAGATCTGCCTACCTCTGCCTCCCAAGGGCTGGGATTAAAGGCATGAGCCACCATGTCCGGTTTTGACAGCAAATTATAAATGATCCGAATAACTGACATATCTGTCACCTCAGGACCTTGATAGTTTTGAAGAATGTAAGCCAGTGATTTCTAAAATATTCTTCAACTTGGTTTTAGACAATGTTTACTTGTGATTAGGGTTTTATGGTTTTGGTAAGAAAAGTGAAAAGATGGTCTCAGTGCATTCTTTGAAGTTCATAGTGATTTACCTCTAATTACTGGTGTTAACTTCACTGCTTGTGGCGGTGACAATGTTCTCTATAAAAATGTTGCTACTGGGCTGGAGAGATGGCCTAGTGGTTAAGAGTGCCGACCGCTCTTACAGAGGACCCGGGTTCGATCCCCAGCACCCATATGGCGGCCAAGAACTGTCTGAAGCTCCAATTCCAGGAGAACTCCAGTTCCAGGGAATCCGACACCCTCTTCTGACCTCCGCGGCATTGCACGACACAGGTGCACAGACCTGCATGCAGACAGTACATTTATACACATACAGAAATAAATTTAAAAAATTAAAAAAAATGTTGCTACTTATCCTTTAACAATTTAGTAGCTTATGTGGAAATGACTTAAGATCGTATATTGTTTATAAATTCTTCCACAGGGCCTTCTGGACATAACAAAAAGACCTCTGCACTGGTGAACTCAGCACCTATGTTGCCTGCACAAGACCTGTACAAGATCAAGCCACTCAACATTCTAGCGTGCAGTGGGGGACTCACCAGCCCCCACCAACTGGGGAGCTGTTGATAGTTGATGGCTGCTGCTGAGATGTAGTCTGTTTTCTTTAAGGATGTGGCCTGTGGTAAGTAGACCTGGAATCAGTGGATGACAGCACGAATTGGAATCAAAATAGAACATTTTTCCACCCGTTGGTTTTAGCAGTCATGATGATCTTTGCAACAATTACTGAAACTAATTTCTAGTCAGGCATGGTGGTACACACAACCATAATCCCGGCACTGGGAAGCCTGAGGACTGAGTTTGAGGTCAACTTAGACAGCATGATTCCAGGCCAGCAAGACCTTGTCTCAGAAAATATTTTCTAATTCTAGCATTCCCTCTGTATTTATTGGTGTGTTCCACTATAAGAGTTTTCATTGGGCTAGAGAGATGGCCCAGTGATTAAGAACACTGTGCAGAAGACCCAGGTTAGAATCCTAGCACTCACATGGCAGCTAACAACTGTCCATAACTCCAGTTCCAGGGGAAATCATGACACAGGTGCATTTACATACATGCATGCCATACACACATACATATAAAATAAAGCAAAAACATTTTCTCTTCATTTGTTAGTTGTTGACAAAAACAACTTAAGAAGGTGGCTTGTTGGGTTTATATTGCAATATAGCTCTAGAGGCTCCATCCAGTCCACCATGGCAGGGAAGGGCTAATGACAGGACCAGGAGCAGCTAGTCACACTCCACCCACGGCAAGCAGAGGATAATGTCTGCTTATGTTCAGCTTGTTTTCCCTTTTTTACTCAGTCCGGGTAGGTCTGTTGCACGTGGAATGGTACAGCTTACCTTGAAGGTGGGTTTTCCTACTGTCCTTGTTGGCTTTCTGTTGCTATGATAAACATTGTGCCCAAAAACGACTTAGGGAAGAAAGGGTTTATCTGACTTACACTTCCAGGTCGCCGTCCATCACTGAGGGAGTCAGAACAGGAGTCAACTGGAAACGGAAGTAGAAATGCTGCTTACTGGCTATCTCTCTGACTGGTGCTTTGTTATACAACCCAGAACCTCCAATCAAGACAATTCCCCACAGATAGGACCACAAGGGCATAGCCAATCTGATCTGGACAGGTGGTCCTGGGAGCCTTAATTAGGACTCCCTCTTCCCAGGCAACTCTCGGTCGAGTCAAGTTGATGATAAAACTAACCAGAACACCTGCCTTGATTTATCTAGATAATCCTTTATAGACATAACTGGGGCTTGCTTCTATGGAGAGCCTAAATCCCATCAAGTTGACAAGATTAACAATCACACACACACACACACACACACACACACCCCACCATTGAGCTATATTACCAGCCTTAAAACATTTCTTATCAGCCGGGTGTGGTGGAGCACGCCTTTAATCCTAGCACTTGAGAGGCAGAGGCAGGCGGATCTTTGTGAATTCAAGACCAGCCTGGTCTACATAGCGAGTTCCAGGACAGCTGGAGCTACAGGGAGACCCTGTCTCAAAACCCCTTTTTTCTTATATTCCATTAATAGGAACGAGTGTGTGTGTGTGTGTGTGTGTGTGTGTGTGTGTGTTTATTTTTGAGACAGGGTCTCCCTTTAGTCCCAGCTGGCCTGGAGCTCGCTCTGTAGACCAGGCTGGCCTTGAACTCACAAAGATCCACCTGCCTCAGCCTCTGCCTCCTAAGTGTTAGGATTAAAGGCGTGCGCTAGCATGTCCAGCTGACTAGATCTCTTGAAAACATCAGCATTGGTCTTAGAAGGTTGAAGTGACTTTAAGGTCACTACAATTCCTTTTAGCCTAAGAAAATCCTCTCCAAACAAAATCAGTTCCCATGGTCTGTCTATCTGTACAGATCCATAATAAGTATCTTTGCCACTTAGAGGTCAGTGATAGGCTATGCCAGATGGACAATCCAGTTTGACAGCTGTTCCGCCAGGCTTATTCTGAACATAGGAGGGAATTGTCCATTTCCAAAGAAACACTAGTGTCTTTAGACATGTCTCCCTAAGCCTCAGGCCTTAATCCAGACTTGAAAACTTGATAACCAGCCTTAAATTTCCTTGCCTTGGCTAAATTGTAGTTTAATAAACATATTTATAGGGCTGGAGAGATGGCCTAGCGGTTAAGAGCGCCGACCGCTCTTACAGAGGACCCGGGTTCGATCCCCAGCACCCACATGGCGGCCGAGATGCACATAACCCGACACTCGGAAAACATCCCGCCTTCCCAGGAGCCCACAGCANGCCATTGTTCTTAACCACTGAGCTATTTCTCCAGCCCCTGTCTCTACTTTCTTAGGGGGAAGCTGTAAGGACCAAAGAAGACGGCTACTAGGGAGAGTTTACAATAAAAATAAACTAAAAGGGATGTTTCTCTCCTCCTATTTTTAATTTATTAATTTATTTTTGTTCTTTCACCCTCATTTTAATAACTTGGATAAATTTTTGTCATCTAATAAAGATATACTATTGATTCAGGATATCTCAAATCCTTTTTTTTGTAACCAGACATAATATACTTTAAAATAAGCTACAAATACAAAGGTGGTGGAATCGGTGGGTCTTTGAGTTTGGTGGGGCCATTCTGGCTGGGCTCAGGTGAGTGATAACACAGGGAGTTAGGGGCCATACAATTCACAGCCACCAAAGCTGCCCCAGGCCAGTGGCTTCTGGGTCTTTTGTGTCATGAACTCAAGGAATGAATTTCATGGATAACAGAAGGGGAAGTTTAAAGATGGAGTTTTATTATAGGTGAAAATTGAAGAGAAAGGAAGCAGACAGAGGTGCTGGAGTAGGTTCCAAGGATGAATTGTCACTGGGGGTCCCTGTGCAGGGGTTAATAAGGTTTTACTAGGTTGAGGCATGGGGGCAGGGTGACCTGGCTGTAGCAGTTATAGCATTACGAAGTGTCCATGGAGTGTCTGCTCAAACATAACTTCTGGGCCCCTGTACTCATTAGACTGCTGAATCAAAAGAGAAGGAAGATGAAAACAAGAAACCAGAACAGGAACAGGAGCAGAGCAGTCTCTGTTTCAATGATCTCATCACGCGTCCCTGATAAAATCTTTTGTCCTGAGAATAAGAACTTGGGAACTTCAGTTAATGCCCTCTGAACAGATCTATTCCCATAATACTAGCTCCTAAGAAGTTCTGAAGTGGGGCTGGAGAGATGGGTCAGCAGTTAAGAGCATGTACTACTCTTGCAGAGGACCCAAGCTTGTTTCCCAACAGTCAGGTCAGGTGACTCTACCTTCCAATCCAGGGGATCTAATGCCATCCTCTGGCCTCTTCAGGGACCTACACTCATTATGTGCACATACTCTTACACACATACACACACACACACAGATAATTAAAAATAAATTTTAAAAAAGTTCTAAAGTCTGTTATTTTTAACTCTTAGAAATACTCAGAGAAAATGTTCCTCTAATTGGTGATTTACTGACACTATCAAGTTTGCTTTATTTGTAAATAATGTATCTTGCCTCTAAACTAGAACAGTTTTTAGAGTCTCATTCATAGATGTTGTATGCAGTAATAGAGGAAAAGAGAAAAAGTGACATTGCCTCCCACTCTGCTTGCTTTTTCTCACTTTCTCCTCTGTTCTTGTGTTGTGGATGGAGCACTGTCTAGACATCCAATATGGAACATGTTCAGGGCAGGATTTCAGAGCTCCGGCTAGTTTTTCCACTGAGGAGGTTGGAAATCTAAACTGGATGGCTGTGTTCCCTAGAAAAACATGCCAGTGCCCCTCTTAACTTACGAAAGTCAAATCTATTGGCTACAATCATGCGGCTCTAGTGGAAGAGGTTTGATAGACAAGGGCTCATCAGATTTCAGCTTTCTCTGGATGACATTGGACATGTGGTATCTCTGGAACTGAGAGATGCAGAAGAGGTGACCAGAGGAGCTGCAGTAGAAGGGTGCAGTAATGAGACAGCAGTGTGAGATCTATAGCAAGAAACAACCAGGGAGAGATTGACATGGGGGAGACAGCCAAATAACCTTCAGGAATGCTAGAAGCCTACTGCACATGTTAAAATTGCTTTGCATTCCCAACCCTCAGGAATAGGCTGTGAAATTCAGCATAGTCTTTCCCTAATTCTTTAGGGAGTGAAGAAAGGGAGAGTAATTAATTACATCTGACCAAGCACAGGGTATCCTAGGCTTAATGGCCACAACTTGGATACTAAATCCAATATAAAAAATTAAAATATGGTTGTACTTAGTGGTACAGGCCTGTATTCCTGTGGGGTCACCACCGGGATTCGTGGTGGGGCCCACTTAATCCTAGGACTACCCATGTGGAAAGCCCATGCAGGAAAAGCATACCACATGTAGGCAGGTTGAGGTTTGAACACAGAGAGAGATTTTATTCCAACATGTCTGCTTAAATATCCATCATGACTCAATTCATCACTACTCCCCACCCTGTGGGTGTGGCCAGGGAGGTACCATTGGCCTAGAGCCCTCCCCATGGGTGTGGCCAGGGAGGTACCATTGGCTTAGAATCCAACCCACTCTAAATTTTCCCACATATTCCCAGCTACTTAGGAGGTTAAGGTAAGAGGATTACAATTTCAAGACCTGCCCGTGCTACAGAGTAAGTTCAAGGACGGCTTGGGTAACTGAGAGAGATCTTATCTAAAAAAAATAAATAAAACGGGCTGGGATTATGGATAGGCAGAGAGCACTTGCCCCACGTGTACCAGGCCTGTGGCTCTATCTCTAGTACATCAGAAAAGTGTAACACAGAAGGCTCAGATGATATCTCTCAGTCAAGAATAGAGACACACAGTATGGAAAACGTACAATATTTATAAATAGACCCAAAGATTATTATGCGATATAAAAGTTTTATGTTTATAGTGAATCAAATGGATCCTGTTTAAGGAGATAAAAATAAGGTTTATAGTCTAACTATTCCAGGGCTAAGAACCACAAGTAAGGAAGAATATGTGATATTTATTTTCCTGGGTCTGAGTTCTTCACTCAGTGTAATATCTTCCAGTTCCATTCAATTACCTGTAAATTTCATAGTTTCAGTTTTCTTTACAGATGAATGAAAAATGCTTTGTGTCTAGGCACCACATTTACATTATCTATCAGTTGAAGGACATCTATGGTGCTTGGATTTCCTTGCTAATTTGAACAGAGCAGCAATGAACACGGTTGAGCAAGTCTCTCTGTAGTAGAATATAGAGTTCTTTTGGTATATGCCAAAAAATGGTAGAGCTAGGTTATATGGTTAAGTCTAATTTTAGTGTTCTGAGAATTCTCCACACTGACTTCTGTTAGGCTTCCTGACAACGAGAGGAAGGCCGAGTCAATCCGAATTAAAAGTAAACAAAGGCAGGCTTTATTAAGGCAAAATGTAAGCAGAAGGTTTACAGTAAAGAGTGGTTCATACACTGCATGACTGTTCTCTCTCTCTTTTTTTTTTTTTGTACCCGCAAGTGTGCACCTAATCAAAGATTTGTGGTAGAGGGAAAACTTTAAAAAGACTGAGAAAAATATGCAAGACATGCATGTCAGAGTGTCTAAATTGGGCTGAGAAATGATGCATGAAATACACAAAACACCAATAAAAATATTTTATTTTTTAAAAAACATCTTTCGGCTGAAAAGTTAAGAGTCTGAGAAAGCTGAGGAAAGAAAGCGGAGGGACCAACAGGTGCCTCGAATCTGAGTTGACCAAAGGGGCAGCCAAGGGCTTGACAGGGGCACCCTGAGAATTGGGCAAAAGCCACAAAGGGAGCAGCCTCCCGAGTGCCCCTAAGACCCATCAGAGGAGTGGGGCCCTGGCACAGGGCAAGGCCCCGCCAGCACCGTCCACCGGCACGGCAGCAGAAACCATTTCTTCAGAGGCGCGTGCTCTGCTGAATAGAACTTTGAAAGGTACCTTGGAGGCAATAGCTAGAGAGGAAAAACCTGGAGAGGAAAGCCTTATAGTTGATTTTTGGAGGTGAGGGTGACCGGTGTGTTTGGGGAGACCAGGATGAGGATTGGTGGGGTTGGGGAGGTGCAGGCGCAGACAGAACAGAAGGAGTAGGGTGCAGGGAGGAGGGGCCATTAGGGAGCCAAGGAGGGCAAGGTAGTCAGAGCCAAGCGTCTGTGGCTGGAAGAGGATGTAAGGTATGGTAGAGGGTCAGCAGAGGAAACTACAGCCACAGGAGCGAGAAGAGTGTGGCATAAAAGAGGGGAACCAGCAGCGAAGGGGCAGAAAGAGCATGGGGAAGGAGGGACACCCAGGAGATATGGGGTGTGGTGGGGGTCAGTATAAGAGGAGCCCAATATCTAGTAAGATTATTTATATTGTAAACAACCTGAGATAGTGTTAAATGAGCTCAAAACATGAGATTGACTTTGGTTACAATGTTAGGTAACACTACCATATGTAACAGGACGATTCCCAGAAAAGTCATTCCCAGAAGTCATCTATCTAATTTACCTGGCAAAGATTTTCTTCCACGCTGTGGTTTTCCTTCACTTAATTATTTGTTTTCTTTACTGTAAGAAGCTTTTTAATTTTATGAGGTCACATTTATCAATATGGGTCTAATTTTATTCTTCTGTATGTGGACATCCAGTTTTACCAGGAGCTCACCTTTGCTCAGAGCCATACATACTAAAACCCTGCTTCTAATCCTCCCCATAAGTAAGGAAGTGATATTGAGGCCCAGAGAGAGGCAAGGACTTGCCCTAGGTCATGTGGTAGAATCTGGGCTAGAAGCCAAAACTCTAGCTCTCGGCTACCCTAGAAGGTCCAGAGGGAGGACACAGGTGGAGCTGGGTAAATAGTTTAATGTATAACAGAAGACATTGTCGAAGATACTCTCCTTCTTCCAGCATGTATTTTTGGCATCTTTGTCAAAACACAGATGATTGTAATCATGTGTGCTTTTTGGTTTGGGGGCTTCTGCCCTATCCAATTGAAGTACACTGTTTTTGTGACAGTTCCATGCTAAGCTTCTTACTAAAGTTCTGTAGCATAGCTTGAAATCTGGTATGGCAATCCTCTCAGCACTGTTCATTTTGCTTAGCATTGCTTTGGCTATTGGTGTCTTTTGTGCTCCCATAGAAACCTTAGAAAAATTTTCTCATTTCTATAAAGAATATCACAGGTACTTTGCTTGGAATTTCATCAAATCTGTATTTTGGTAAGATGGTCATTTTCACAATATGAACTCTACCAATCAATATGTATGGAAGGTCATTCCATTTTCTGATTCTTCCTCAATCTCTTCAGAGATTTAAATTTTTTATTGTAGAGGTCTCTTACGTCTTTGGTTAGGTTTATTCATGGATATATATTTTTGAGGCTGTTGTGAATGAGAGTGCTCCCATAATCTAGTTCTCAGCACATTTATTATTGGTATATAAAAAAGCTATTGATTTTTATAAGTTGGTTTTGTATTCACCACTTTGCTGAAATTGTGGATCATTTGTAGAACTTTTCTGGTAAAATTCTTGGATCTCATATTATCTGCAGTAGGGATAATTTGACTTCTTTTTCTCTTTGTCTCCTTTTAGTTTTCTTCTCTTATTTTTTTCTTTCTGTAGCAAGAAAATATGTTCTTTTAACTCTCTTGCCCTAGCTAGGGCTTCAGGAACTATCTGCATGTTTTATCTTATTTGCAGATACTAGCTCTGAATCTTTAGATGTTAGTATATAACCTAGAGTAATTGCAGAATCCAGGAAAGTAGAAAAGGATCATAATGGGAGGAAGGCAGAAGGTGCTGTAGAGGGGAAGAGTAGAGCATAGTACCATAAAAGAAGAAAATGGGGATAGGAGACTTTAACTGGGAAGGAGGGTAAAACACAGTGACAAGGCAGCAAAAGTGTTATGGCGGCTTTGGTTGTCAATCTGACACGTCTGGGAAGAGGAACCTCAGTTGGGGAATTTCCTCCATTGAGTTGGCCTGAGGGCATGTCTGTGAGGCATTTTCTTGATTGTTGAGTGTTGTGAAAGGACCCAGCCCACTGTGGGCAGTGCCACCCCTGGGAAGCTGGTATTGGGTTGTACAACAAGGCAGGCCGAGCACAGAGGAGCAGGACAGTAGACAGTGTTGCTGCCTCCAGCTTCTGCCTCCAGGTTCCTGCCTTCAATTCTTTTCCTGACTTTCCTCAGTCATCAACTGTGACATGGAAATGTAAGCCTGAAAAACCCTTTCCTTATCAAGTTAGTTTTGTTGTGTTTTATCACAGCAACAGGGAAGCCAACTAGAACAAGAAGAGATTAAAAAAAAAAAACCCACCAAAGACAACTGAAGAGCCTTAGGGAAACATGTTTAAACAGAGTTGTGCTACACAGGGTGATAATGCTTCCCCCCAAGAGCCATAAGCCATAGACTAGCTAATTAAAACCCAGTGCCAGGCATGGGAAATCTTCCCTCCAGTTATTGGTTGTGGAGAGTCCAAGAGAGTCCCCAGTTTAGGTTATTGTCATTGCCCTTTGTTGCCTCTCAGAACTTGAAGGTGAGACCCTATTGTGTAAATTACATCACACAGTTCAGACACAGGACTTGGAGGAATCCAGCTGTAACTGATCTGAAAGCCTCATCCCTGAAGACTAGGTCTCTTAGTATCAGAAGGTGCTATGCCAGCTGCCAAGGGAGAAAAGCAATCAGTAGTATCAGCAGTAAACCCTGAGAACCACAACGACAATGACAGGCCTGGCATTAGTGCAATAGTGCAATGGTGGTACTTATTTATTTTTATTTTTAAATATTTTATGTGTATGACTATATTGCCTGCATGCTTGTAAGTCCACCTGTGTCATGCAATGCCCATGGAGGTCAGAATAAGGCATCAGATTCTCTGGAACTGGAGTTATGAATGGTTGTTAGCCGCCATGTGGGTACAGGGAGTAGAATCTGGGTCCTCCTCAAGAGCAGTCGGTGCTCTTAACTACTGAGCCATCTCTCCAGCCCCACAGCAGTGGTACCTATAGCTTGGGAGTAATCAAAAGCTTTGTAACTGGACTTAAAGCCCATTTAATGCTAGAGAACTTATGTCTGATACTGTAAACATAGCCAAATACCCATGGATGCAAAGGTCATAGACCATAAAAGAGAACCTACTTCTGCCATTATCCTAAACCAATGTAATCTCTAACTGTATTCTGAATGAATGCTTATTCTTAGACCTACAGATAAATGCAGCCCTTACCTCACATCAAAGAAGCTTCTTTTTGCAGCAGAGTCTACTACAGAGATCCACAGAGAATAAATGAGCACGGGGAACTCAGTCGTAACTGATACATCTGCATTGCAGCCCTACACAAAGGCTTACGGAACACTGCAGAAGAAGGGAGAGAAAAATATTGGAAGCCAGAGGACAAAACATCTGCTTATATCTATAAGATAGTGCCTTCTGGTCATGACAGAGATGACTCGCGAAATCTCTACAATATAGTTGCATAATGACAGCACCAGTTGACATGTCAGTGTATATAGGGGAAGCTTCACAAGGTCCTACCTCTAGATGAAGAGCTATGGGCAATTAACAACTGCTGAGAGGGGGACACTCAGTGTTCTTCATGGACAACCCCCCTGATAAATTATCTAATCCCAAGTAGTCAGCCTTAAAGTAGTCAGTATACATATGAGTAGTGCTAAACGGACTCAATAGCATAAATGTGTGTGTGTGTGTGTGTGTGTGTGTGTGTTTGTGTGTGTGTAACAATAATAATTAAAGAAGAAGAGGTCATAAATCTAAGGGGGTTGTGGGGTATGAGAAGAACTGGCAGAAGGGGAAGGAAGAGTGGAAATGATGCAAATATATGTTTCTATGTGAAATTCTCAAAAATTTACTTAAAAATACTTTTTTGGGTGGGTGATGATGTCTTTGATACCTTCCCCACCACCTCTTCCCTTGCAAGATGATTCCTGTGTTGTACTTGGATACTTGCCATTTTTGCATCTATTAGCAAATCCGTTTCAACATTGCCAATGAATATGCTCCTCTAATATCCACTTGCTATTTTTGACATTCTACTGATCCTCTTATTAATGAACGTGTTAAGTAAAGCTTTAAGTTGTGTTTTGGCATCTTACCTTTTCAAAAACCGTCTTATAATACAAGTTTGCTGGTGCTAATATGATCATGTGGATTGTGCAAATGACTAAAGTCCTTGATTCTTCTTTTTCTGACTTCTTACTGTGAGGGACATTGAGTGACTTGAACTTCTAACCCTTTCTCATGAGTTAGTGTTCCCTAACTAGATCCTCTCATCACACCTCAGACAGTAAGGACAGTGGGCCAGGGATGAGTCACCAGAATCCTACTCTGAGAGACAGCAGCTTAGCAAAGAAGCAAAACAGAAAACAAAAAACAAAAAAACCCCACAAAAAAAGGCCAAAACTAAAACAAACCAAAACAGAACAAAAGTGCCAAATACCAACCTCCACCAGACCATATACACATATGTACACACATGTATGAAAGATTAGTATAATCAAGATAGAACTATCTGAAGATACAGCATGTTTGACTTTCATTTCCTTATTATGTTGTAGTAAGTTATTGTATGTGTGTGATAAGAGTATACTGATTTATGGGCTGGAGAAATGGTCTAGCGGTTAAAAGCTCTGAACACTCTTACAGAGGACCTGGGTTTAATCCCCAGCCCCCACATGGTGGCTGGGAACCGTCTGAAACCCCAATTCCAGGAGAACTCCAGTTCCAGGGGAATCCGACACCCTCTTCTGACCTCTGCGGCATTGCACGACACAGGTGCACAAACTTGCATGCAGACAGTACATTCATACACATATAGAAATAAATAAAAAATTAAAAAAAACATATTTATAACCCTATTTATATAAGCCATAAGTGCCCGATGTCACTCAGTTTCACATAACTTTTTTTTTTCCTTTTTTTTATGTGTATGAGTGTACTGTCTGCATGTAGGTTGGTGCACCTGTGTTGTGCAATGCCTCAGAGGTCAGAAGAGGGGGTCAGATTCCCCTGGAACTGGAGTTAAAGACGGTTCTTAGCCGCCATGTGGATGCTGGGAATCAAACCCGGGTCCTTTGCAAGAGCAGTCAGTGCTCTTAACCACTGAGCCTTCTCTCCGGCCCCAATAACTGTTTTCACATATTTCCATCCTTGTTATTATTTACTTATTTATGCAGTTCTGGGAATTAAACTCAAGGCCTTGTGCACCGTACCATTGGGCTCCATCCCTAACCCTTTCTGTGCATCTTTGCAAACGTCTATGATGGGGAGAAATACACAAGTTTATGCTGTCACATATGCAGCAGGTAGCTGAGCTGCAATTCAAACCCAGTTTTGGAGACACCTGACATGGTTTCTGGGAACCAAACTCAGGTCCCCTTCAGCTCCAGGGAATCCGACATCCTCTTTGAGTTCTATGGACACCTGCACCAATAATGCACAATCCCCCCCCCATATATATATAATTTAAAAAATAGTAAAAATAAACCTAAAAACACCTATTTTGTTGTAGAGTCCAGATACTTAACCACTATTGTATATGTCAGCCTGCTGGAATTGCTAGACTTCTATTTTAATTCATCTTTTCATTTCCAAACCTGGGCTTGCTGACCTCTTTTATAATGCATCCTCATGCCAGGCGTGGTGGCGCATGCCTTTAATCCTAGCACTTGGGAGGCAGAGGCAGGTGGATCTTTGTGAGTTCAAGGCCAGCCTGGTCTACAGAATGAGTTCCAGGACAGCCGGGTCTCCAGGGAGACCCTGTCTCGAAAAGACCAAATAAATAAAATAAATAAATAAATAAATAAATAAATAAATAAATAAAATAATGCATCCTCATAACAAGACTAAAATCAGAGGTCTTTTGGAGCTCCACAGTCAACACTGTTCACCATTTGAGTGCTACTAGGAACTAGTCCAGCAGAGCCACATAGATGCCTGCATCTGAGCCTAGCCTGTCCTCTGGGGTTGCAAGGAATCCAGGTTCTGAGATGTCCCATCCAGTGTTGGGCTTAGAGACCAGAGGGCACTGGCTTTCTCTGCTTAGTGACTGGTCCTAGAGTTAATATCTGCTTGCTTTGGAAGCTGCTTCAAATGAAGCCCCAAGCTACCTGGTAGAGTGTGAAGACATTCAAAGGCGGGACTATGAGTAGCCGGGGCAGTGAAAGGGGCATGGGCTCTGAAGTTAGACATCTGTATTAGAAGTCTGCTCTTCCTCCTTGAGGGCTGTGTGGCCTTAGACATAATTGCTTAACCCTTCCCAGAGTTTCTTAATCTGTGGGTTGACTAGAATAATGTTTCCCTTTTATGATTGTAAGAGTTAGCAATATACACTGGCCCAGGGGAGGAGGTTCAGTATGCAGTCATCACTTCCTTAAAGGCACAGCCTAATTCCCAGCAATGAGAAAAGCTGCCTCTGACATCATGTGCTAGGCGGAGCTCCTTTTTCTTTAACACTCGTGTCTCTTACAGGCTGCGTTATTCATTGAGCAATTAAAATACGCTGCTCCATGATGGCCACTCATATCTTAGGCTTGGCCTGATTGTCCCACTGAACTCCAATCAGAGCTGAACTTGTCACGTCTCTTCGTATTCCTTCTCTTAACCAGAGATTCGGCAGTAAGTACTCAACAACTTCCTGTTGAGGATGGAGATTAATTGAAGTCAGTTCCCAAGTACTGTGTAGTGTGTGCTAACCAGAGACTCAGGAAAGTAAGTACTCAACAACTTCCTGTTGAGGATGGGGATAAAGTGGTCAGTTCCCAAGTACAGTGCTATGTACTGTGTCAGTCACTGGGGCAATTCTAAAAACACTGAGGTGAAGGAGGCCTCACTAAGGACAAGAAATTTCTGAAAAGGCCTGACAAGCATCTGACTCCCACGGAGTGACTTTTTTTTATTGAACCAATCTGGTTCACTGTGTCTCAAACAGGAAGTGAAAGCCAAGTGCACAGCCCAGAGCCTTTTAACACCAAAGAGCACGTCACATGGCATTTAGTGGGACCACATGTGATCTCATAAGCTGTCCCTTAAGAGCGGATCACACCCAGCTCTCACCAGGCTAAGAGCCGGTAAGTGTGAGAAGCAGTCTGTTACTCTCCCTCCACGAGGTGTCAGTGCAGCACCAACACCATCAGGGATGGATTTTCCCCATGACTCACGGCAGCACTCCAGTATCTGCATGATTTGTACTTGGGTGGAGTAGAAGAAAGGGGAGAAAATGGCAGAAAAAAATGAAACTATCTGTTGAATTCGTTTGTTATAAATCATGAGTTCCACCTCAGTTTAGTATTCAAGTATTTTTAGTGCAAAGAAGAAATAACATAATTTGAGAGTTTCAGAAAACAAGTGCTGTATGGAAATCACAATGATAACAGAAGAAATACTATGAATGAGCGAGGTTAAGACTCATTTGCAAAAACAAAATGAGGTTTTGTTTGCAGGAAAAAGAAAGCCCTTAGAAGTTAAAGGAAATGTATTTCACTGACTCCCTCCAGAAACAGAAGAAAGAACCTTCCTTCATATCTGAGTTCAGATCAGGCAGCAAGAGACCTCAGTGTGGGCTCTTCATAAATATTCATTGGTGAGGAAAATGTCCAGGATGCAATGGAACCATTTTGCCATTTCAAGAACCCTTTTGAAACACTAATGTTTGAAGCAGGGTCTTGACTATCCTTTGCAAATCTCCAACAAGAAAGGCCCATGGATACATGGGGCAGAACAGAACAAGGACACTGGATTAATGTCTCCTATAGTCTGGGGCTGTGACTGTACGTACAAAGAGCAGAGCCAACTGAAGCAGTGGGTGGGAGTTTCCAGCAACCACTCCCAGAGCTTCCAAGCAATTGAAATTCAGCAGCTCTACTTTGTGGGAAAAACCCACCTCATTTCATTTTGTATTGGATCCAAGACTGTGTCTATAAACAGAAATGGTTAAAGTTGGAATGGGGTGTGGCAGTTAATTTCCGTCATACTAAGCCACACAGTGGAGACATACCAATTGAACTGAGAGGTATTAGAGAGAACACGATGAAACCAATGTTTTGGTATGTTGCCTGGTTAAGGTCTGCTTATTTTGGCCTGGGTACACCCAGTCTTGGCCCATATGATCTTGATACACAGAAGTCAATGCACCTCAGTCACTATCGCCATACTGTCTGTGTTGGTAAAGTCAGATCATGGCTGAGCTGTACCAGTTTGGTTTGGAGATCTGTCAAGAAACCTAGGCTATCTATATGTGGCCCTCCTGAAACCTGAGTTCCAAGAAACACTTTTCACTTGCCAGTAATTGACTCAGACCAGGGCAGAGGTGGGATAGCCACTGCTTGGATGTGGGCCTGGACTATCCTAGGTCTGGAACAGAACAACTCTATTTCCTCATACCAGCCCTTCTCCATTCCCAACTTAGGGACATCACTAATGAGTAGCCTTAATCTTTTCTCAGAACTAAAGGGGATCATTATGTAGGGCCTCTCCTTTCTGGGGACCTCCTACTCCTCTGAGCTGCTCTAAAACAGAGAGAGAGAGAGAGAGAGAGAGAGAGAGAGAGAGAGAGAGAGAGAGAGAGAGAGAACTGCTCTGACAGTTTAACCTTGCCTTCATTTGGGCTTCCAGGCTCTCAGGCCACCTCCATAATATAAAGGGCATTTACTGATTTAAGCATTCACATGCAAGGCAGATCTTTGCTGACAAAGGCAAGGGTCT
The DNA here is from genome assembly GCA_009823505.1 of Rhizomys pruinosus. Classification (NCBI taxonomy): domain Eukaryota; kingdom Metazoa; phylum Chordata; class Mammalia; order Rodentia; family Spalacidae; genus Rhizomys; species Rhizomys pruinosus. The sequence goes on along the minus strand of VZQC01008495.1, from coordinate 384,100 downwards.
CCTCACAAGGGGAAGAGGCTGGATCCTTGCTTTGTGCCAGAAGCTTTAGATGTATAATCTCAGTCATGCCAAGGAGGAATGGCTGATTATTCCCATAGGTGCCAGACTCCTGGGGAAGTCAAGAACAGGACACTGCTAGGCTTGGAGTGGCCAAGGCTCAACTTTCTTCAGTCCTCCAGGTTCACAGATGCCAGGTCCCTCTACATGCCACCCAACTTCAGCCTCAACTAAACCTAAGTCATGTGTCAAAGGTTCACCACTGGTGAGGTCAGGGCCTATCTGCTCTGGGCTCTGGGTCTGTTTCCAAAAAAGATCGCAATGACATTGCAAGACAGCTGATGACTGGAATGGTGTGAGAAGTTCAAGTATAGCGAAACTGGTCATCGGAACAGACAGACCAGGCTGCAACAGGACCTCCTGCCTCCTCCCTCCTCCTCAAAGTCCTCAAGAAACCACCAAGACACAGAACCAGAAAATGCTGAAACCCAGTGGAAATAGCACTTTTTCGTTTTTTTGGTTTTTTTGTTTTGTTTTGTTTTTTGTTTTTTTTGTTTTTTTTTTTTTTGAGGAGTCTCCCTGTAGCCCCAGTTGGCGTGGAACTCACTGTGTAGACCAGTGTGGCCTCAGTCTCTGAGATCCATCCCATGCCCCTGTCTCATGAATGTTGGGATTAAAGGTGTGTGCCACCCATGTCCAGCTTGAAATACCAATTTTGGTGAGACATTGCCCAGTGCATACATCACTGACTGGGCCTTCACACCACAGAGCATTGTGCCAACATTATAATCGCCTGAACCATTAGACTGACTTTTTTGTCTTTTTCTGAGAGTCTCCCTGTACCCCAGCTGAACGGGCTCTCCTATGTAGACCAGGCTGACCTTAAACTCACAGAGATCTGCCTACCTCTGCCTCCTGAGTGCTGGGATTAAAGGTGTGTGCCACAATGCCCAGCTTTAAGTTTTTAAGAGTGGGCCTGAACTTGGAGGACACTAGGACCCTAAGCTAGCTTTTAGAACCTTCTGTATCCCTGAACTGTGCTAATCAATCTCTCTTGTCCCCTTAACCTGTGCAGGTAGAGCTGCCTGTATCCGCACCCTGTTCTGGTAGACCTGTCTTTGGAACCCTGTTTCTCCCATGTTCCCTGTCAGGCCACACCCATATTTATGCAAAGTGGTTTCTTCAGCTTCACTGGGAAAGTACAACTTGAGTTCAGCTCCATCCTTAATTCTCAGACCATCTGGTCTTTTCATCCCTAGTTCACATTCATCTAACACCACAGAGCCTTCCCAACCTCCACTGTTTCAATGGGCGGGCACATCGCGTGCAGTGCTTTGATAAATTACTTCTCAATCATACATCCATTCATTATCTTTTTGGGTGGAGTACCAAACTGAGGTTCCCAAGGAGACACCCAGGTCATCAGATCCAAGAGCATCTGGATTTGCTAGAGTTAATTAAAAGTCATTTGTCCATAGTATGTCCATCAATAAATGTCGTTCCTACAGGCTTTAGCTAGAGAACTTTCTTTAACTATTGGGCCCAGCAACAGTCCTTAGACTGTAATGTCCATGCTTGGCACCCTCATGACATCACAGATATCAATGGCCATGCAATGGAATGACCAGCTAATTAACTAGAAAAATTATTTCAATAAAAGATGATCTGAAAGCCAAAAAAGGAAGAGAGAGGGAGAGAGAGAGAAACACTTCCACTTTACTAAGCCCAGCACGACTACTCTGTCTCTGTGACCTTTGCAAAACCTACCACACTGGCAAAATGGGAGCTGGGCAATTGTAAGCATTAAGTGAAAAGTATGTCGACTGGGCTGACAGACAGCACATTATTACCCTGTTGGCAGCTAGTCTATGACGATACAGATACGTGAACAGGGGCTAGCTTAGCCCCTGTGTACAAACTGAATTATTCTTCTGGCTTCATGGCAAAGAGATCCACCCTAGTGTCTCCCTTCAGTTCCAGCTGGCCTGGAGCTCAATCACATATAGACTTTCTCTTGAAATAATTGACAGTATCCTCACTTCAAAGGATAGTCTCACATTTTACTTACGGCCACAGCCTTTAAAGCCAGTTTTAAAGTAATATATGAGAAAATTTGTGGGATCCCTTGAGGGCCTCTGCAATTGTCTTCTGCACCGAGACTTGCGAGCTTCCAGCCAGGGGCCCCGACTGTTTGTGGAAGGTTGGCAGTGTAGGACATAGGGCAGGGGCCCCAACAGGATCCACTTCCTCTCTGTTTCTCCCTGCATCCTATCCTGGTCCTATAACTTGGGTAGTGTTTCCCCTGGAAAACACGGCAGGGGTGGAATCGTAAGGCCCAGTTCTCCTAGCCCCAAAGCCCGTGTCCCTGCCCCTTCTGTCTTGGTCAGTTAGCCCACAGCTGCCCACACATCTGTGCAGACACACAAAGGCAGCCATAGGGATGATGCAGTCATGACTTGGCCTTTGTTTGCAGGAAAGGAAGGAGACTGGAAACTGGGACAAAGGGCAATTCTGGGTACAGTCACACCTGTGCATAGCTAAGTTATCTGATCACCCGATTTGTAAATCTAATCTCAGGGAAATGTCACACACACTCCCCTGATGTGCTACCAGGCCTTCCTTCACCCCAAAGCAGAAACGTGTCTGGAGGTGTCCTTGGTCAGGCACACTGTCACCTCTGGGGCAGAATGTTTTCTGGAGCTCACAAGAACTGTGAATGGACACTTTCCTCATTAGCCTTGTGATCTCACTGAGTCTCTTAATCTCTCTGAACTTGATTTACTAATATGTGAAACAGGGTAAATCAGCTTTACCCTGCAATATGTAATGGATGCTTATGTAATGGACAGTACAAAACAGCCAGAGCACTGGCACCCAGAAGATGTTTTTGAGATGTGAGTTTTCCTGGACTGTGAAGAGCCCAAGTCTGGTCAGAGACAGATGATCAGAAGAAGGCATTCTGCCTGTCTCCTGGGCCTCTCATGACTCGAACGAGTCTCATTCAGGGGTGTGAGCACATTTGGTCCATGGCCCACATGTGTCCCAGGATAATTATGAATGTGGCCCGACACCAAATCATAACTTACTTCAAACATTGTTTTTTTTTTTTTTTAATTTTTAGAAACTTAATTGCAGGGTTCTCTTGTGTGAACTTTGTAGATGTCCCAATGTCAAAAGTTGGACAAGTGCCTTTCTTAGGAGCCCAGTCTTGGAACCAGCAGTCCCACGTGGCTTGTCCCGGTGCCTTCCTGGATCCCTGAGGCCTCTGTGCCTGTTTACCTGTTCCTCTCTGCCAGGCCTTCTCAAGTTCTTCAGTACTATACTCATTGGTGTCATCAAAACCCACACGATACTTTGATGCCAAATTGACCAACATCTCCCTGGCTTTAATATGGGTAGAAGCCTGAGAAGCTGCCTGCTTAGGAAAGAGGCCACTGGGCTGCAGGAGATGTGGAAGACAGTGTCCATACCAGCCCCAAACTCTTCAGGAGCTGAAGAGATGGTTCAGCTGCTCTTGCAGAGGACTGAGGTTTGGTTCCCAGTTGACGGTTCCTACTTGAGAGTTAACAACCGTCTACGACTCCAGTTCTAGATGATGCTCTCTCTTGTGGCCTTCATGGGCATTGCACATATGTGACGTGTTTGCATACATGCAGGCAAAACACTCATACACATAAAAATACATGAAATATATACTTTTTAAAGGAGCTGGGAATGGTGCGCATGCTTTTAATCCCAACACTTGGGAAGCACAATCAGGTGGATCTCTGTGAGATAGAGGACAGCCTGGCCTACACAGGGAGTTCCAGGCCAGCTGGGGCTACAGGGAGACCCTTTCTCAAAAAGAAAGAGGAATAAAAAAGGCAATTCTTCAAGTCTGGGAGTCAGTTGTCTGGAAGGGGAATAAAGAGATGAATGAGCTAGGGAGGTAGTGTGCACTTGTGATCACAGCACTCTAGAGGCCGAGACAGCAGGATCACACGTTCAAGCTTGCCTGAATGTATATGAGACCGTCACCCCAAAAAACTAAAAAAGAAAAGGTGGAGGGAAGGGAAAAGGAGAAGAAGAAAAGGGAGGAGAAGAGGGGAAGAGAGTGATTCCACGGACGTCTGCAGCAGAGGAGAAAGGGAAAGGAGAGCAGTTGGACTCTGTCAAGGGCAGAGTTTTGAGTGAGTGATTCACTAAAAAATGACAGTTGAGCACAGTATTCCACAGGTATGAAGGAAAAGGAAATTACTTTTTTCTTTCAGTGTTTCCTCCCCTACAACTAAATACCTTATCCAACACAGCTAAAAGAGTAAGGGGTGGCTGGTCCAAGCTATTGTTCCTCTCTCCCCAGCATGTGACTTCTCAACTTCACCTCGGGGCTGTGACCAGTCAGTGAGATGACCTCTGAATCTCACAGGGAGAGCCCAGCAGTCCTGGGTCACCCGGCTGGAATCCACAAGCACATTAACTTCTTTCCAGAAGACTGCTGTTGTCTTGATAACAGTACAGAAAAAGAGATCTGCTTACCCAGCTAGCTGTTCTGTATTTTTGAAGGATTGATATTAAAGGGCTGAGGAAGAACATCCTTGTGCTTCCATTTCTCCCAGTTCCTTCGTCCTGTCCCCATTACCTTGGGGGGTGCTATGGGCCCTACTGGGAAAACCTGGGCAAGCAGCCAAATCCCGAGTATCAGACAAGCTTCCCTGAGCCTTAGCTGAAATTGGGCAGCCCCCACACTTGGCCCCCAGCATAGGTCTGGGTGCACCCATTGCTCTTCATGAGCCTTTTGGTCCAACAAAAAGTATTTTTAAAAAATTGGGGAGAGGGGCTGGAGAGATGGTTCAGTGGTTAAGAGCACCTCTGCTCTTGCAGAGGACCCGGGTTCGATTCCCAGCACCCACATGGCGGCTAAGAACCATCTCTAACCCCAGTTCCAGGGGAATCCAATGCCCTCTTCTGACCTCTGCGGCATTGCATGACACAGGTGCACCAACCTACATGCAGACGGTACACTAATATACATAAAAAATAATAAATAAATATTTTTTAAAAATTGAGGAGAGTTTCATACCTGAGTATTTGCATTCCCAGTCCCCCTCCAACTCCTGCCATGTGCCCCGACACCTTCACAATTTTTTGTCCTGTTTGATTATTTTATTTATTTATTTATTTATTTATTTATTTATTTATTTATTTATTTATTTATTTATTTTGGTCTTTTCGAGACAGGGTCTCCCTGTAGTCCCAGCTGTCCTGGAACTCTCTCTGTAGACCAGGCTGGCCTTGAACTCACAGAGATCTGCCTGCCTCTGCCTCCCGAGTGCTAGGATCAAAGGCGTGCGCCACCACGCCCAGCTTCTGTTCGATTATTATTCTAACAAAAAATACTGAACATGTTTTACGACTGTGTTAGGATATTCTCAGTATATATTCCTTTTTATTGTTTTCATAATGGATGAAGTTTTCTTAGTAGAAATTTAACAGAAACTAATCAGGCACAGTTTGGCCACTAGGGGACAGCACGAGGTCACCGGATGCTCGCGGGGAAAGCGTGAGGAAAGAACAGCAACCCCACCTCTGACTCACAAAGGGCTTTTGCCTCTCACAGTATTTCCTCAGAGACTCGTGTTTGCTTCTCAGGCCCAGGAAACCAGCGGGTGGGGCAGGAGTTATTGCCGGACTCCAGGGCCAGGGAAGGGAGGCTCACCCTGGGAGAGTCAGTGTCATGTGGGGTCACAAAGGGACAGGGGCCGAGTCCATCAGGCCCTGGCTCCCGCAGTGCCCTCTCCAGAGCCTCAGCAGGCTTGTAGTCTGTAGACAGGGGCCCAGACCTAGAGGCCGGCAGTTCTCTATATTGTCGTCCGGCTCAGCCCTGCCACGTCCACCCCTGAGCAGTGGGAGCCGCAGCCTCAAGGGCCCCACAGCACAGCTCCGCCCTCCAAGTTGAACCAGAGGGAACTGCATTCCAGACTCAGACCCCTGGCCCAGCCTCCCTCGGGGCCAAGCACGCCTTTGTCCATGCTTTCCCTGACCGGGCAGGTGGGAGCCATGCTCCTTCCCCTCCCTCGGGAACAGAGCAATCCCATCAAGGGCACACAAAAGGCGATTCACTGTGCGGGGGGTGCAGGCTCAGAGTGATCTGGAAAGGCGACTTGCAAAGACGGAAGGGGCAGAAACCAAGGCACAGAGAACACAAAGAAGGAAAAGATCTGAGCTGGGGAGGCAGTTTTCTGCCTCCTAGGGAGAACACCCAGGGTGTTGCCCGGCAGAGTGACCACGCACAGGGGGAACAATAATAAGTGTTTCTCTCTCCGCCCCTCTCTCCCTCCTCTCTTCTTTCCCTCCCCCCTCCCCTTCTTCCTTCCTATTCCTCCCTTCCCTCCATTCCCCATCCTCCACTTCTCTCTCTCTCTCTTTCCCTCTTCCCTTTCTCTCTGTCAGAGCTCTCCCAGAAGGCAAAGTCCATGCCTGGGGCTGGACATTATGAGACGGCAGTTCACGACCCAGATACTTGTGTTCAGTGTCCCTCTAAGATGACGATAGAATGAGTAAACCCAGGAGGAAAATAAAAAAGCAGTTTCCTTCTGGACGAGAAAGGTTATTGTTGGTTTCCTTCAGGGATGCATAAGACGCCAATGACTCTGAATGGATGTGGCAAAAGGCAAGGTGGAGTAGTATTTTCTTTTTCAGAAGGATCAAAAAAATTTCTGGGAACTGAGTCCGTGGCAAAGTAGAGCTGGCCTGAGGTGGTTCATCCGCAGGCCCAGAAAAATGAAATGAGTAGATGGGACCCTTGGATACCACCAGTCATGCTTCGGAGCAGAGCTGACAGCCGCCCATAGGCACTGGACAGCGTCAGGGTCATCGTGTAGGCAAGAATCCCTCCCCACTCATACAGCGTGACCTCAGGGCTAGCTGCGCCAAGCAGCCCAGCTGGGGGAGGCACAACGGCCTGTCACAGGGATGCACAAACAGTTCAGCTCTCAGCCTCCACGGGGGCCACCACCACCCTCAGGGGACCAATGAGTGCAGGTGACATTCAGTCTAGATTGGGAGGACAGGAGCAGAGAAATGCAACCGTGAAAAAGAGAGGAGCCCTTGGCAGAATGCCTGGCGTTCCGGAGGCTGCGGGTTCAGCGTTTTCCTGGGAAGGCGGCCGTGGTAGGCATGACTCGAGCTTTCCCCATCTGAGTCAGCTCCGAAGTGCCCGGAGAGCCTCGGGGAGGACAACAGCCTTTCAGAACCTAAGGTCTTGAGAGTGAGCTGCTCAGAGTTTCTCATACTGGCACGGAAAGGAACTGTAAAGAAAATAGCTAAACCCAGCGAGACCCGCCTTGTTGAATGCTGGTTAGGGGAAAGGAACCGGAAGGAAGCCCTGTTTTCCTGATTTATAGTCAAGAACTCTTGCTAGTAAGTGACACTACCTCAAATATGGAAGATGAAGAGGGCTGGGGAGATGGCTCAGTGGTTAAGAACACTTACTGTTCTTCCAGAGGGCCTGAGTTCACTGCCCACGTTGCAGCTAACAACCACCAGTAACTCCAGCCCTGACATCCTCTTCTGGCCCCCACAGGCATTGCATGCACATGGTATACTTACATACATGCAGGCAAGACAATAAAAAAATAAATAAATAGAATGATTTTAAATGGAAGACGGAGATAGCTGAGAGTTCCACGGGAACGAGGCCTTATTCCTGGGCCCCATAAGGTCGGAGGTACAAAACGAACCTTCGCTTTGGACCTGACCAAAGATGGAGCTAGGTCTCCTAATAGTGTGGTTTAACAGTAGTTGGAAAAACAAGGGCAGCCAGCCTGAGAGGTCATGTGGTAGGGAAAGTTGGAGGCAGAGTATCTCAGACAGCATGTTTGAGGTTTGTTTTGTCTCCAGTATTCTGAGATTCACTCCCCTGGAGTCTGAGGCTCCAAGGAGATTACAGAGAGACAGTGTGCAGACTCTGGCTGTGATTCATTCACGGGGGCTTCCCTGGACCCCTCTGGCAGCTTTGTCTAAGCAGTCATTTACACCGTACTGGCTGGCACTCATCCAAGGACTTCTGTTTGGACCCTCTGGCAGCTCTGACTCAGCAGAAAGGGGTAAAACAGCTTGTTACCTGGCTAGGAGAAGGCTCCACCTCAGACTCCCACCTGCAACTTCCTGTCCCTCCTCTGCCTTTTGGAAAGCAAAAGGCTACCTTCCTTTCTCAGAGTCTCTTGAATGTGAGTATCAGAGACCCTTCTGCCTGGGCTGGCATGGGAGAGGTTAGTAAGGCTATTAGAAAATGGTTAATTTGGTTTCTTGTGTTTGATAGCCACATTTCTCCCAATGTTTATTGTGTCAAAAGTAAAAAAAAAAAAAAAAAAAAAAAAAAAAAAAAAAGGACTGGATTTAGATGTCAAAGGGACTTAAAAAAAAGATTTTAAGACATTTTATTTTATGTGTATGAGTGTTCTGGCTGCATGTATGTACGTGCACCACATGTGTGCCTGTTACTCATAGAGGCCAAAAAAGGGTGTTTGATCCCTGGAACTTGAATTACAGACGGTTGTGTGCCACTGTACAGGTGCTAGGAACTGAACCTGGATCCTCTATAAAGGCAGCAAGGGAGGGCTCCTAACTGCTGAGCCATCTCTCTGGCCCAAAAGTTACTTTTGAGAACAGCTAGTTCTACAATTTCACAGATAAAGGAGCTCAGTAGGGACAGATTATATTCTTTTCTCTGAAATCAAACAGGACTTCTTTGCTCTATGCCATTAGAATGCCTGGATGGCATGGGCGAGGGTGAGAGTGGGGTCCAAGAGGTGAACAATAAGTTCAAGTCATGCACTTGGGCCTGTGAGAACTGCCCCTGCACATCACAGATACCCAGTCCCTGAAAACCTGTGAATATGCCACTTTACATTGCAAGAGGGACTTTGTAGATATGATCAAGTTATGGATCCTGAGATGAAAAGATTATTCTGGATTATCTTGGTGAGTCTCCCATAATCTGTAGATATGATCAAGTTATGGATCCTGAGATGAAAAGATTATTCTGGATTATCTTGGTGAGTCTCCCATAATCATGAGAATCCTTAAAGAGAAAGGAGCATGTTAGTGGGATTCTTATTATTACTGGTACAAAGTACCTGAGCAGAATAACTTCAGGGAGAAAAAATTTATTTTGGCTGATGGCTTCAGAGGTTTCATTTTACCACAGCTGGGAGAGTGATAGAGCTGAGCAGCTCACCTTACCACGGCCAGGAAGCAGAGAGAAAATGCCTGTGCTAACTAGCCTCCTCCTTCTTCCCCTTAATCTATCTGGACCCCAAGACTATGGAATGGTGCTGCCCATATTCAAGATGGGACATCACCCCTTGGTCTTTCTTTTTTTCTTTTTCTTTGGCCTTTTCGAGACAGGGTCTCCCTGTAGCCCCAGCTGTCCTGGAACTCACTCTGTAGACCAGGCTGGCCTTGAACTCACAAAGATCCGCCTGCCTCTGCCTCCCAAGTGCTAGGATTAAAGGCCTGCGCCACCACGAAGTACAGTTCTGCATGCGCCCCTGGGTCTTAAAGCCTCAGAGGCGCATGCAGAACTGTACTTTGCTAATCTCCTAGGTATCTCTCAACCCAATCAAGTTGACAGTTAAGGTTAACCACAACAGAGGGACAATCAGTGTCTCAAGGGAGCGTGAACATGATACTCTACTCTAGGTTTTGAAGGGCCTTGAGCCCAGGAGTAAAGATCATTTCTAAAAGCTGGAAAGTAAGAAAGCAGCTTCTTCCCAGGAGCCTCCGGGAGGAACACAGGCTTGCCTGCAGTTGATTTTAGCCTCCTGAAGCACATTTTGTATTTCTGACCTCCAGAGCTACAAGATAATAAATTCAAAGTTTTTAAGTCACTAACTTGTAATAATCGCATCAGTGTCATCCATACTCCTGTGTCTTCTGCCCCTCTGCTCTTTATTTTGTGGTTTTGAACAATTTGCTTGAAAAGTAAGTCACCACTCTGAATTTTCTACTTAATGAGATATAGGAAGTAATTTGGAAAATTACAACTTGGATAATATCAAGTCCTTTTCATTCAATAAAGGTGATCGGTTATGATATCTGACTGGTATACTTATATATGCATAACTCCAAGCAATTTAATTTGCTGTCGCTACCACCCCTTTTAAGTAGACCCTGTTGAATTATTTTTCTACCCCTGGGTGAAATGTCAGGCATAGCCTTAAGTTTTTCTGGTTTCTTTCAGGGATTAAACGTCTCATTTTTAGGCACAGAAGCCCTATTCCAGGCTCAGATCAAATTTTTCTAATGTAATGCTTTTCCAACCTTAGTTTGGGCCTGGTAAGACCCAGTGACCCACAGAAATGAAAGAGTTGAGTGGAGAAATGTGGTTGGTTTTCCTACCTTATTCTTCTGCCTCTGCCTTACTTTGCTGTCTCTGGTTAAAGGATGGGAGGAGAAATGAAGCAAAGGCAAGACAGACTGGCTGTGGCAGATGTCCAGGTGACAGCTCTTTCCTGAGGGAAGTTTAAAAAATATTTTATTTAGTTAGATGGGTATGGTGACACACGTCTTTAATCCCAGCACTCAGGAGGCAAAGACAGGTGGATTTCTGTGAGTTCAAGGCCAGCCCGGTCCACATAGCAAGCTCCAGGCCAGTTGGGGCTACAGGGAGACGCTGTCTCAAAAAGACACACCCCTTCAATTTTTATTTTCATTTTATGTGTATTTTATGTGCACTTATGTAAGTGAATACATCGTACAATACCCATGGAGGTCAGAAGAGGGCATCAGATCCTCTGGGACTGGAGTTACAAATAGCTATCAGCCACCATGTCGGGTCTGAGAATTGAACCTGGGTCCTCTCAAGAGCAGACAGTGCTCTTAATCACTGAACTGTCTCTTTAGGCCCTGATTTCTCTCTCTTTCTTTTTTTTTTTTTTAAATTCATTTGGGGTCCCTAGCTCATGATGTGATATCACCCACATTAAGGGTAGGTCTTCCCACCTTAGGTAAAGCTCTCTGGAAATACCCTCTCACACACACAGAGGTGTGTCTTAAAGATGATTCCAAGTCCTATCAAGCTAAAGATCAATATTAACCACCACATGCGCAATCACTGGCTTCTGCACAGTACTCCATGAGAATTACACTTCTGTTTGGGTCACTTCACTTTAGAAGCTACAGAGGACCCGGGTTCGATCCCCAGCACCCACATGGCGGCTAAGAACCGTCTGTAACTCCAATCCCAGGAGAACTCCAGCTCCAGGGGAATCCAAGACTCTCTTCTGACCTCTGCAGCATTGCACAACACGGGTGCACAGACCTATATGCAGACAGTACATTCATACACATACAAAAATAAATAAAATTAAAAAAAAACTTAAAAAAGAAGCTAGTCTCTTTGGGAGGAGTCTCTTTCCTTGCCAAATTTCTGTGATCCATGGTCAGTCTCACTTCAGTTTTATCAGACACAGGAAAGTTCACTCACCCAGCCCTAGCTCTCTCTCCCTATACCTCCTCTGTCCCCTAAATGTCAATGTCTCACTTTAGATTTCCCCAAGTTCTTCTTCTGATCCAGCCTAGGCCATGGAAGCCAACTTTGATTGTCTGTGGTAGAACAGAGTAGCTGCCAACAAGAAGAGAGACGAGAGGCTGTTCACAACTCCACTGATGGATTATCATGAAACATCCCTGGCTTTGCATGGAAGGTTCTTTTGGAACAAACATGAACACGTAGGAGGTTGAGTCAAGCTGAGAATGTGTGTGTGTGTGTGTGTGTGTGTGTGTGTGTGTTGGGGGGGGACTTAAGAAGCTGACGAAGAAGAATTCAAGGCCAGCCTGGACTATATGGGGAAACCCTCTGTCCCTTGACCCCTAAAAAAATACTTAACTGAAGACTTAGCACCAGATTCCTTCAAACCAGATACTCTTTATAGAACCGCTTGGGTCAGATCTCATGTGCCTCTAAAGGATCAGGCTCTAACCCCCCCTAAAGTTTATGAGCAGTGTGAGCAAGTATGAGGATAGTGTCTTAAATATTTCAGGGCTGGAGAGATGGCTCAGCGGTTGAGCACTGACTGCTCTTGCAGAGGACCCAGGTTCAATCCTCAGCACCCACATGGCAGCTGAGAACCTTCTTTAACTCCAGTTCCAGGGGAATCCAACGCCCTCTTCTGACCTCTGCGGCATTGCACGACGACACGGGTGCACAAACCTACATGTAGACAGTACATTCATTCACATACTAAAATAAAATTAAATTAAAAAATATTTTGACCAATTCATTTACCTTGAATTCTATCAATTTCACAATTAAAGCCTGCTTCAAGTATTCATTACGCTAATTAGCCAAGCTTCTGGCGTTGCTCAGAGATAAAGACAGCTTTATATAGCATCAAGGTAGCAGCCTCTAGAATGTGGGTAAGTGGGCAGCTTAACAAACACACATCACACTGCCGTGTTCAGCAATTCCTAACAGTAAAGCTCCAGTCTGTTTTCCTGAGCTCCTAGGCACACAGGTCGGGCTCCTAGGAAACCAACACTCTGTCTCAGTCCTATGATGGTGAGAGCCCAGTTTCCAAGACTCTGCAAAACCAGTCAGTAGGCAAGGTTCTGTCTTCTCTCTTTGATGTCTTCACTTGGACAGAGTGATCCATGTCCTCCATATACTGACAGCTCTCATTAAAAAATCCCACCACTCAAGTCCTCATCAGAGATATCGGCCTGGGTTTTATGGTCACTGGCTAGTAAGTTCTATGTGGGTGGTCTGCTCCTCTGTAGAGAATGTGCAGTGGCACATAAGGCCCCTTGTTCTCAGCTTTGAGGGATCAGCTGAAGTTCTGTAAGAAAAGCCTCTCTTTTTTTAAATTTTATTTATTTTCTATGTGTATGAATGTACTGTCTGCATGCAGGTTCATGCACCCGTGTCGTGCAATGGTGTGGAGGTCAGAAGAGGGTGTCGGATTCCCCTGGAACTGGAGTTCTCCTGGAATTGGAGTTACAGACAGTTATCAGCTGCCATGTGGGTGCTGGGGATCGAACCCGGCTCCTCTGCAAGAGCAGTCGGTGCTCTTAACCGCTAGGCCATCTCTCCAGCCCAAGAAAAGCCTCTCTTAACATCACATTGCAGACTGGATTCTTCCTAGATTAATTTTTGCCTTGCTTTCTATGGCTGAGTTTATTTATTATTATTATTTTACTGGAATTCTGAGTCAGGGTTCCCCTATGGAGCTCAGGTTGACCTTGAACTCAATTTGCAGCTCAGGCTGACCTTGAACTCAGGCCAAAACTGAGTTTGATACTTGCCTCCAGTCACTTCTAGCCAGGTCCCTGTAGATTCATCAGTGTGTCTCCTCTGTTTTCTCTCCCTGTTAACTTGCACTGGTCTCTCCGTCCCCTCTGTGCTCTCTCCATGTTAACGTGCACTGGTCTCTCTGTCCCCTCTGTGCTCTCTCCATGTTAACGTGCACTGGTCTCTCTGTCCCCTCTGTGCTCTCTCCATGTTAACGTGCACTGGTCTCTCCGTCCCCTCTGTGCTCTCTCCATGTTAACGTGCACTGGTCTCTCCGTCCCCTCTGTGCTCTCTCCATGTTAACGTGCACTGGTCTCTCCGTCCCCTCTGTGCTCTCTCCATGTTAACGTGCACTGGTCTCTCCGTCCCCTCTGTGCTCTCTCCATGTTAACGTGCACTGGTCTCTCCGTCCCCTCTGTGCTCTCTCCATGTTAACGTGCACTGGTCTCTCCGTCCCCTCTGTGCTCTCTCCATGTTAACGTGCACTGGTCTCTCCGTCCCCTCTGTGCTCTCTCCATGTTAACGTGCACTGGTCTCTCCGTCCCCTCTGTGCTCTCTCCATGTTAACGTGCACTGGTCTCTCCGTCCCCTCTGTGCTCTCTCCATGTTAACGTGCACTGGTCTCTCCGTCCCCTCTGTGCTCTCTCCATGTTAACGTGCACTGGTCTCTCCGTCCCCTCTGTGCTCTCTCCATGTTAACGTGCACTGGTCTCTCCGTCCCCTCTGTGCTCTCTCCATGTTAACGTGCACTGGTCTCTCCGTCCCCTCTGTGCTCTCTCCATGTTAACGTGCACTGGTCTCTCCGTCCCCTCTGTGCTCTCTCCATGTTAACGTGCACTGGTCTCTCCGTCCCCTCTGTGCTCTCTCCATGTTAACGTGCACTGGTCTCTCCGTCCCCTCTGTGCTCTCTCCATGTTAACGTGCACTGGTCTCTCCGTCCCCTCTGTGCTCTCTCCATGTTAACGTGCACTGGTCTCTCCGTCCCCTCTGTGCTCTCTCCATGTTAACGTGCACTGGTCTCTCCGTCCCCTCTGTGCTCTCTCCATGTTAACGTGCACTGGTCTCTCCGTCCCCTCTGTGCTCTCTCCATGTTAACGTGCACTGGTCTCTCCGTCCCCTCTGTGCTCTCTCCATGTTAACGTGCACTGGTCTCTCCGTCCCCTCTGTGCTCTCTCCATGTTAACGTGCACTGGTCTCTCCGTCCCCTCTGTGCTCTCTCCATGTTAACGTGCACTGGTCTCTCCGTCCCCTCTGTGCTCTCTCCATGTTAACGTGCACTGGTCTCTCTGTCCCCTCTGTGCTCTCTCCATGTTAACGTGCACTGGTCTCTCCGTCCCCTCTGTGCTCTCTCCATGTTAACGTGCACTGGTCTCTCCGTCCCCTCTGTGCTCTCTCCATGTTAACGTGCACTGGTCTCTCTGTCCCCTCTGTGCTGTCTCCATGTTAACGTGCACTGGTCTCTCTGTCCCCTCTGTGCTGTCTCCATGTTAACGTGCACTGGTCTGTCTGTCCCCTCTGTGCTCTCTCCCTGTTAACTCTCACTGCTCTCTCTGTCCCCTCTGTTTTCTCTCCCTGTTAACTTGCACTGTGTCTCTTCTTTCTCCTGCACGTTTCCTTCTCTGCTGTTTTACTTTGGCTCTCATTATGATGAGTCTGTGCCTTGTACCCTTGCTTAAAGCTGAGGCAAATTTGTCTAGCAGTCGATAAATTGCTTAAAAATATTATAAAGTTTTAGTGTAGGTTTCCTAACAGATGTTTACATATGGCTCAAAGAGGAAAACACAAATGTTTTCCCTGTGGGCAATTAAAAGTGCAAAGAGACACACAGAATGCGTTCATTCCACTAAAGGCTACATTGGCATCTCTCTACAACTGGACACAGGATAGATTGTGTGGCATCAGAGAAACATCTCTGATTGCAAATTCCATACAACCTGGAGAAACAGAGGCAAAACCTAATGCAAACATTATTTTCAAAAGAGACAAATGATGCATGAGTGAGCCAGGAGGCAGGAACACCCCCCGGAGAGCAGGGCACCACGGGGAGTTACTCTACAAACAAGATGGGGAATGTATACCCATCCTTTGAGAGTACAGGCATCCCATCTGGAATCAGGCAGTTACGCAAAGTCACGTAGAAGGGACAGAGTGTCCGTATGGCCTGTGAGTTTCAACTAAAACCTTCAGTGTTAATAAGAGAAAGACAAAGCCTAGGCCAACGAAGGGAAAGGGAACAGGCAGGGTGGTAGAAGGAGAAGAAAAGTTACTGAGGCAAAGGTTAACTGTACCTATGCCTGTGCTGCTCAGGAGAGGAGAGAGAGCTTGATATCTTGAGGCCTGTGGCAGTGCTGTCCTGAGTGAGGGCGTGAAGTTGGGGCCAGAGCCCCTGGGAGACCTGAGTTCCGAGTCGTTCAAAGTTTTGTGATCATTATCATCAAAATACACAAACTGGGCAATCTTAGTGTGATAGCCTTCAACGTTTAACAGAGATCCAGTGAAGATCTAGCTTTCCTTGGACCAGGATGGACTGAGCCAGTCCCAGCACACCCTCGCTCTAGGGCATCCTGGCATAGTAGAGCTGCACTGCTCGCTGTAAGCAGACAGATATCTCTCTAGGAACCCGTCTGTCTTCAGGCCTCATACTGGGGATGAACCTGACATACTGCCTTCCTTGAGTACAAATGGCTCTCAGATTTTGCTGGTTGTCAAATACACAGATAATTCTTCAGGTACCTGGTTAAATAGGTCTGGGGAGGGTCCTGGGGATTTGTTTCCACCAGGCAAGTTCACAGGTAATTGAAGCTGCCGTTCCAAGGACACACTGCCAGAACTATTATGACTTTTGATACTTTTGAAGCCCCCCAGCCGATGCTAAAGCTACTCTCCAGCCCCGGTGAATTAGACTCTCTAGGGGCTCGACACAAATGTCTCTCAGTGATTCCAAAGATGGTGCCATTGTCAGATCTACTCTTCCACAGGAATGGTTTCCTAGTAATGAAAGTAATAAAAGGGGGAAATAAAAGTACAACTATTTGGGCAAGAGAGCAGAATTGACTATCCTGCAATAAAAGAAGAGTGAAGATCATACTGTGAGACTGCACGGTGATAGCCAACACTTGTTAAACGCTTGTAGTCCTGTGCCATATTGATTTTCTCCTTCCAGTAGTTGTTAATGTTTTACAGGTGATGAAGTCAAGTAATTTGTTTACGATGAGGCACAAGTGACAAGGCTGGATTTGAACCCAGGCCTTCTGGCCACAGAGTCCCTATATATGTTTGTATTATATCCTATGTACCAGGATTAAAGAGCATATTGATAGTTTTACTTCTTCTGGGCAGTATTTATTTATTTATTTATTTATTGTCTGTTGTTTATTTTTCTGGACAGGTACCTCCTCCCTTTGTAGCCCTGGGTAGCCTCAAGCTTGTGATTCTCCAGCCTCAGCCTCCTGAATACTGGGATTGCAGGCATGAACCAGTACACCTGGCTTGTGGGCAGTTTTTATGTAACATGGGATGGTCCCATCATCTGTTAAATTGGGCTAGAAACCAGAATTATCCCCCACACACACTTAATGGCTGCTATGCCTTAAATGTGTTTGTTCCCTCCAAACTCTTGTTGAAACAAAAGCCCCAATGCAGACAAGTTGGGAAGGGGGGTGTAACTGGGGGTGTTTAGGTCACGAGGGAGGGAGCATGGATTAATGCAGTGCTAAGAGTCCTGGGACTGGGTTCTCTTCCACTTCTCCATTACATGAAGAACAGCATTTCTAATATTCCAGGTACTACCAGACATTGGGCACTTACCAGACACCAAACATGCATGTATCTGGGTCTTTTATTTCATACATGAGAAATAAATTTTTATTGTTCATAAGTTACCCAGTCTCGGGTATTCTGTTAAAATAGCATGAAATGGGTAAGTCAAGTATCAATCAATTTGAGCAAGCCCTTCAGCCCCTCTGCACCTGTTTTCTCACCTGAAAAATGCATATAAATGTGCCTACCTCAGAGACTGGCTGGAAAGGCTGATAATGGCTATTTCCAAGTACTGGGTACAATGCCTTGCACAAAACCTAGATTCAAGAATGTCTATCTCCTTCTTTCTGCTAAGGGATTTTTAAATTATTTTTTATTTATTTTATATGTGTATGAATGTACTGTCTGCATGTAGGTTTGTGCACCCATGTCATGCAGTGCTGCAGAGGTCAGAAGAGGGTGTTGGATTCCCCTGGAACTGGAGTTAAAGGTGGTTCTCAGCCACCATGTGGGTGCTGGGGATTGAACCTGGGTCCTCTGCAAGAGCAGTCGGCACTCTTAACAGCTAGGCCATCTCTCCAGCCCTCTGCTAAGGGTTTTTACAACCTAAAAGAGTTTAGAGTTTTTCCCTGTTGCTTCTTATCTTTGGAAATACATCTAACCCCATGATTGGCAGATACCTTGATTGAAGTATAAATTCTGAGGAAACAAAGTTTTCCTGCTTGATGGAAGGAAGCAGAGATGGTACTCTTCACTGAACAAATAGTTCAACTCATGACACTTGGAATGAGCCCATCTGCGCTATTACATGAAGGAAAATGAGCCATGATTCATGAGCTGTGGGGTTCAGCATAGCTCACAGCAGCTGCTTTGCACTGAGGGTCTACACCAGGGCAGAGGTTCCAGAAGTTCAAGGTGCGCTCTGTGTGAGTCAGCCATTACTAATAAAAATGAGGACAGGAGCTGTGACTCAGAACAATTGTACATTTGACTAAGATATGCTTTGTAGTGGGGACAAAAGGGTAAAGCTCCTTTGCTGGGACTGCATGAAGTTCTGGGTAGGCCTTCGTTAAGGCGCTTTGAAAGCAAGCAGATGGCATCTGAACAAATGCCAAACTCAAGCTGACTGTGAAGGCATCTGAGATAGCAGATTGGAAAAAGATTTCAGGCATGTAGGATAAGTAATTTTTTTACATCGCTTCACTTTGTGAAAAATTTAAAGAGGATCATAAATGAAGACACACACATAGATATATATATATACTATATAATAGCTATAGAATATATATATATTCATGACTTAAACAAGCCGGCCTAACATAACACGAGAAAGAATATCTGGTGATACCCAGGAGAAGAGGTATAGGTGCAGGAAATATGCCAGAACAGAAATTTCTGCTAGGGGGAATTCTCTTGAAATTAAGCAGAAAAATTAAGCTCTGAGATCCTGTCAGTGAAAGCAAAAAGACAATTCCAAGGTGTGTGTTTTTTTTTTCTAGCTACTCGATAAATGATAAGAAAAAATCATGGCTGACTTTTTTATAGTATTAAAAATCCAAGTGGAAACTATTTGCAAAGTTTTTAATATTAAGAAACACGGTGAATGTCTAGGGTAGCTTTACAGAGAATTTAAAGTTATTATTCACCTGATCATTTTTTTAAGGGATTCTACAATATAATGACACAGTTGTTTGCAGATAACATTGATGTTACTCAGTATGTCATACAATTAGGTAATTGGTGCATTTTGCAAGTATCTATGTCCAAATTTTGAACAACCCAAGGTTCCCATAGTCCAGTTGGAGAAGCTTGTATGCACAGGCATGTTGATCAATCAGGAGTCCAGACTATATTCCTGTAGTCTCATGATTCACCCCTATCTCTCCACAGCCCTTACAATCTACCACGCCTCCTCTTCCGCAGTTTGTTCCCTGGGCTTTGGGAAAGGGGCACAAGTGGGTGAGAAGAAAACAGTCTAATTTCTTTGGAGTTGTCATTTTGGACTCCAGTCTATTCAGGTTGTTTCCCTTCATGGGTTGACAGCTTTTCCAGTGATACCCTTTTTAGTCATACTAACAAAGCACAAGCCATTGGATGTACAGGCATTTAAGCAGTACCAATTATTATGTCAAGCTAAGCTGTGAGTATAGACACAGATGCTTGGATGGTATGCTAATCCACAAACTGTGGCTTCTCTATAAAGGGTGACAAGTTCTTATTGTGGCTTATAACATCTCCTAACCACTAGAGGACATAAGCTTGTGGCATCCGCTGTGAGTTATTCCTCCAAGGAGAGAGCTAATAGCCAAATAGATTCGGGATATATATAGACACTTGGCTGCCACTGTTGCACAGTATCTCCAGGCTGTTGAGGTGTATCACCTGATCATTTTTAGAAAATTTTTTGAAATATTTTAATTATTATTTTTATCTTATGTGTAGGATTGTTTTGCCTGTATGTATGTATGTGTACCCATGTTGTGCAGTGCACGCAGATGTCAGAAGAGGGTGTTGGATCTCTTGGAACTGGAGTTAAGACAGTTGTTAGCTGCTATGGGGGTGCTAGGAATCAAACCCCAGTCCTCTGTAAGAGTAACCAGTGCTTTTAACTGCTGAGTCATCTCCCCCCCCCCTCCAGTAACTGTTTAAAGTAGCTATGGTGATTAATTTTCACTGTCAGCTTGAGTGGATTTGGACTCACTCAGGAGACTTATCTTTAGGGATGTTTGTGAGGTCTTTCCAGAGAGATTTCCTGGAGAGGGAAAACCCATGCTAAATGTGGGCAGCATCACCCCCTGGGCTAAGATTCTAGACTGAATAAAAGGGAAAAAAGAAGAAAGCTGGACTACAGACACAGTGTAACCAACTGTCTGGATGGTCTGTATCCCTTTAAAAAGGGAACAAACATAAACCCTTCTTTCTTTAAGTTGCTTTTGTTAGGTATATTGTCATAGCAGTGAAAAGCAACACAATAACACTGACTAAAACCTTAATCACAAAGTCAAATAACCTGGGAAGTATCTCTGTGGAAAGCTAGGGCTATGTGATCTAAAAAGAGAATGTTTTAATTCCATGGAGAAAAATGTTTAAAAGTGCAAAGCACTGTGGCCTACTTGTTATCATCCCTGATGCTTTTGGATATGTATAATCCCCATTT
The DNA here is from genome assembly GCA_009823505.1 of Rhizomys pruinosus. NCBI lineage: Eukaryota > Metazoa > Chordata > Mammalia > Rodentia > Spalacidae > Rhizomys > Rhizomys pruinosus. Next base: position 363,917 of record VZQC01008495.1, on the reverse strand, counting down.
AAAAAACAAAGATAGATTTTGAAAACATCATTCCAAAATACTCTATTTAATAAGACTTTCATAGAAACACATTAATGTGTATGCAACATAGCTGAAAAGCATTCTTCGGAGGGAAAGAGAAATACAGCTCTGTGCTTCTGTGGCAAAGAGTATTAAAATGAAAGGTATTTGTGCAAACTCCAAGTAGATTTTTCAAATCTAGAAAAATAAAACTCCCACTTATAATTAAGTGCAGAGGACCTGGGTTTGATTCCCAGCACCCACATGGTGGCTAAGAACCGTCTTTAACTCCAGTTCCAGGGGAATCCGACCCCCTCTTCTGACCTCTGCGGCATTGCACAACACGGATGCACAAACCTACATGCAGACAGTACACTCATACACATAAAAAAAAAAAAAAAAAGCTAGGGCTGGAGAAATGGCTCAACAGTTAAGATCAGAAGACCTGGGTTCAATTCCCAGCACCCAGATGCCAGCTAACAACCATCCTTGACTCCAGTTCCAGGAGAATCCAACACCCTTTTCTGATTCCCAGGGGCATTGCACAACATGGTGCACTCACACACATGCAGCCAATAGACGTATACACACACAAAAATATATATATTTTTAAAAAACTAGAGTAATTTATTTAAAACATTTATTTTCAATTATGTATGGGGGTGTGTGCACATGAGCACAGGTGCCTGTGGAAGCCAGAAGAGAGCACTGTGTTCCCTAGACCTTGACTTACAGCAGTTCTCAGACTTGTGATATAGGTGCAAGAAACAGCCGGGGTCCTGTGCAGGAACAGTGTGAGCTCCTCAGAGCTGAGCTCTCCTTGTCACCCCAAGCTTTTTATTCATTTGTTTATTCTTGGTCTTTTTTGAGACAGGGTCTCCCTGTAGCCCCAGCTATCCTGGAACTCACTATGTAGACAAGGCTGGCCTTGAACTCATGGAAATCCAGCTGCCTCTGCCTCTGCCTCTGCCTCCTGGATGCTGGGATTGAAGGTATGCACCACCACGCTCGGCCCAAGCTTTGGTTTTATTTATTTATTTTTTTTTAATTTTTTTGTCTTTTCGAGACAGGGTCTCCCTGTAGCCCCAGCTGTCCTGGAACTCACTCTGTAGACCAGGCTGACCTTGAACTCACAAAGATCCGCCTGCCTCTGCCTCCCAAGTGCTAGGATTAAAGGTGTGCGCCACCACGCCCGGCCCCAAGCTTTGGTTTTTGATGCTAAAAAATTTATTTAACAACAGTTTTGAATTTAGACAAAGCACTCAGTTGGAAATTAAGAATGAAAATAGCCTTCCTAAATATATTTTTATCTTTTAATTGCATTTTTGTTTTTGTGTGTATGTGTATATGTGTGTGAGTGTGGACATTCCAAGATGTGTATGGAGGTCAGCGGACAACTTGTGGGAGTTGGTTCTCTCCTTCTACTACTTCTTTCCTACTTGGGGATGGAACTCTGGTCATCAGGCTTGGTGGCAGGTTTTTGTTTTGTTTTGTTTTGTTTTGTTTTGTTTTTAACCTGCTGATTCATCTTGTCAGCCTTTAGAATTCTTGTTACTTTTTACTTTAAGACAGGGTCATACTAGGTTGCATAAGGTGGCATTGAACTTGTTATCCTGCCTCGACCTCTTGAATATCTCCTGAATTTATTATCATTAAATACATTAGCCCTTTTTTGTTTGTTTTTTGAGACAGGGTCTCCCTGTAGCCCCAGTTGGTCTGGAACTTACTATGTAGACCAGGCTGGACTTGATCTCACAAAGCTCCCCCTGCCTCTGTTTCCTGAGTGCTGGGATTAAAAGCTGCATTAGTCTGTCTTAAGGGTAAAAAGAGCATTTGAGTGGCCAAAATTTAGTAGTGACCAACACAGTTGTGTCTCAGGTCATCCTTCATTATAAAATGACTCAGAGAAGCTTCAAGTTCCTTCTGAGAGGAGTGCAGGCTATTCAGCCCAAGACATTGGTGCCCCAGAGGGACTGTGGGGCTCTTGACTCAAAGACATCCTGTAGTTTTCAAGAGTGTCACAGGGCCTACCAGCTTCTGTGGTGCTTGTGTTACTGAGCAAAGACTTGTTGTTTGGAAAAGTAAAAGTTTCAGTCTGTCAGGTAAGGAAAATCAAATATCCAAGAATGGCAACAAAATACAGTGGCGGCTGAACCCAGGGAGACAGTGAGAAGCGCTGGGCCTGTGCAGAGTCCCAAGGCAGAGGTCAGTCAGATGAGTCTCCTAAGGTAGGACAGGGTGGGGTGAAGGCTTTATCCATGGAAAGGGTCTCAGCAAGTGTCAGAATGACTACAGCACACGGGACCGTTCTGAATCAGATGGCTGTTGCAACCCACATAGCTGGTATCCAGAATGGACAGGCCAAAGGGACTGCGGTGGCAAGTTCAGAATGCCATGTCTGGAATGTAGAGCCTCTCTGTCCCCTATCTCCATGTGGTGGCAAGTTCAGAATGCCATGTCTGAGATGCAGAGCCTCTCTGTCCCTGTACCTCCATGGTGAAGAGAGAGAGAGAGAGAGAGAGAGAGAGAGAGAGAGAGAGAGAGAGAGAGAGAGAAAGAGAGAGAGACAGAGAGAGATAGAGAGTAGTGAACAAGTAGACTGTACTTGGGATGTGGAAGGAGCAACTCCAGAAAATCTGCCATGCACATCTTGTGGCTTCCAATGGCTTCCACATTCCCAAGTGGGAGTCCCTAGATGTCACCAGCTCCTGACTTTCTGATGGTCTCATGGCCTGACACCTGTTTGTCTACCTGATACGGAGCATGGCCCTCCTTCTTGGCCTGCAGCATCAAGTAGAAGGTCTCTTCCCTTAGTCAGGAGAGCATAAGGTCATTGGGCCTTGGTGTACTTAATATACTATAGCTTCTGCTTGAGAAACAGTTGGGGTTTCTGTGCTCCAGGGGCCAGGCATTTTCCTGTAGGTTAAATTGGCTTGGAGGTTCTGCTGGGGGGCCACAGAGCCAGTACTACACCCTAGAACATCAGAGGTAGCCTGTGACCTGGATCTTCAGTGCTCCTTCTGTACTTACCTGAATAGGCCATGGTCTACCATAGCTAGGAGATTTTAGGGCTCCTGAGAAACAATAAATATAACAATACTTTGAAAATGGCAACATTTGTTGTTGCTAAATCAGTTGTGAACAAAATTCTTTCTCAAGTTCAGTTGCTCATCTGGAACTTGCTATGCAAACTAGGCTGGCCTCAGAGATCTACCTTCCTCTGCCTCCCAGATGTTGGGATTAAACTAGGCTGGCCTCAGAGAGCTACCTGCCTCTGCCTCCCAGATGTTGGGATTAAACTAGGCTGGCCTCAGAGTTCTACCTGCCTCTGCCTCCCAGATGTTGGGATTAAAAGTATGGACCACCATGCCTGGCTCCTTTGGGTTTTCTTAAAGAAAACAAATAACCTATAACCAGGAAGTTGCCTTTCCCTTAATTTGGCTCTAATTTTAAATTCATATTTGCCTCTTAACCTTGAAAACATTGGGTTTGTCTGTGGTTTCACAGTTTCACTATGTGGTTTCGAAGTCCTCTGTCTGTGCATAGGGGCATCAGAGGCCCAGATCTCGAATGGAGCTGTGTAGACAGGGCCTACTTCAGAACCATCCTTAAGTCTGTTCTTCACACACTCAGAATCAAGCTGATGGTAAAAGCAACCTCAAGTATTTTAACTTAAAAATATTTTATATTTTTATTTTATACATAGTGTATTAACCCCATGTATGTATGTAAGTACACTTGTGTCATGAAGTGCCCATAGGGGTCAGATGAGGATGTTGGATCCCCTGGAACAAGAGTTAGGGATGGTTTTTAGCCACTATGTGGGTGCTGGGAACCTAACCTAGGTCCTTTGCAAGAGCAGCCAGTGCTCTCCAGCCCCCATATTTTAACGTTTGTATACCATTCTCTTCTTTTTCATGTGTAAAAATAAGTATTTCATTGGAACTACTCAACTCTGTAATTTAACTTATAAGTCAACTCTATATAATTTTTTTACCCTACATTTTTATTCCATATGATGAGTACTGATTTTCTACATTATTTAAAAGTCTCTATATAACTACCACCTGCCATAGTTGTTTCCCCATTCAGTATTCTGTGCCATATTTTACTAAATGATTATCTTCTACTGTTAGATATATGATTTATTTCCAGTCTCCCACTATAATAAATAGTAGTAAAATGGACAACTTTCCTCCTAAAACTTTTTTCTTTTGGTTTCTCTTCTTAGCATATAGATTTCTAGGGAAGGAATTCTGGGTCAAAGGTTGTAAACATTTTCTATATTTTTTCTTTCCTCAATGTACTGGAACACTTTATTTTCTTCACACGATGGAGTATTACCAGGGTCTAACATTCTCACCAAACAGTAGAAGGGCAAAATGTGCCATCTTTTAAAGAACAGAGTATAAAAGGATCTTATATAAATTAAAAGAATGAATAAATTCACAGGTATAAATACCATCATTCCCAACTCAAGACAAATAACAAAATTTCAGAACAGAAACTGGGTCCTATGGCTCAGACTTTCCCACCCTGTTAGAGTGACAAGACAGAGAAGTGCTGACTGGTTCGGGAACCCCCTCCAGCCTTGAGAGATCCTGGACCAGTCAGCTCTGCTGTTAATACCCTGCACAAATCACTGCACTGTGCTCACACAGATAAACCAGGCTGGGGATTTCTCTTCCATAGCATGCCCTGTTCATCTACCAAGTGACAGAGCCACACTGACTAAGGTCTTAAATCAAGATACGCACAGGAGGGCTTGGAGAGATAGCTCAACAGGTAGAGCAATTGCTGCTCTTGCAGAGGAGTTCAAGAGAACCTGAGTTCGCTTCCCATCTCCTATGTCAGGTGACTCATAACCACTGGCAACGTCAGCTCTGGGAGATCTGATCTCTCTTCTGATCTCTGTAGGCACTTCATGCACATGCACATATGCGTACACATATGCACAGAGAAAAAGAAATCTTAGGTGCACAGGGCATTAAACATATACCAAGGGAACAGATATTTTGAATACAAGGTCAAAAATCAGCAAGTTCTATGATCCAGTGCTGATATCAGATATGAGCTTCGATGACAAATTTCTTTTCTTTTTTTTTTAAAGGATTCTTTTTAAATTTTATTTATTTCTGTATGTGTATGAATGTACTGTCTGCATGCAGGTCTGTGCACCCGTGACGTGCAATGCCGCGGAGGTCAGAAGAGGGCGTCTGATTTCCCTGGAACTGGAGTTCTCCTGGAATTGGAGTTTCAGACGGTTCTCGGCCGCCATGTGGGTGCTGGGGATCGAACCTGGTTCCTCTGTAAGAGCAGTCGGTGCTCTTAACCGCTAGGCCATCTCTCCAGCCCCGACAAATTTCTTTTCAAAGGTTTATCCCAATTTTGTGAGGCTAGTTGAGGTGTGTGCATTTTCCAGAGCAAACTGATGTTTCAAAATTAGCTCAGGCAGCAGATGCCTGGCATTTGCTCAGTCTGTTGAGAAACATTTGTCATAGACAATGGAGGGGCCCAACTCACCATTCTCCTGCTTGGTGATCCACATCTTCTGGAAAGTGGACAGCAAGGTCAGGATAAAGCCACAAATCCAGACCGCGTACTTGCCTTCTGGAAGAGCAATAATGTTGATCTTCATTTTTATTTGGTGCTAGGGCTGTGATCTCTTTCTGCATCCTGTGAGTAATGCCTGGGTACATGGTGGTAACATAAGACCATACTGCATTGGCATACAGGTCCTTACAGATGCCCACATCATACTTCATGATGGAGTTGAAGTTGGTCTCACGGATTCCACAGAACTCCATACCCAGGAAGGAAGGCTGGAAGAGTGTCTCTGGACACTGGGATCCCTCACTGCTGTGGTGATCACCTGCCCATTGGGCAGCTTAGAGCTCTTCTTCAAGGGGGAGGAAGAGGAGGAGGGCTTCGTTCATAATCATCGGGTGATCCTCAGGGGCTGTGCACAGTTCACTGTAGAAAGTGTGCTGCTAAATCTTCTCCATGTACTCCCAGTTGGTGACCAGGCAGTGTTCATTCACTTCAGGGTCAGGATCTCTCATTTTCTCTTGAGAGGTCTTATCATATAGTAGTCCTTCTGATCCCTGCCCACCTTGATGCCCTTGTGTCAGGAGCACCTGACAATGGGGGGGGGGGGACATGACCCTGGAGGAGTTGTCACTAGTTAAACCAGCCTTGTATGTGGTGGAGCCATTGTTAGTGAGGAGTGAAGGGACTGAAGGGATTTGTACTTCCATCACCACTGATTAAGGACAGGGTGGTAGAGCAGCAAGAGTATAGAGTGCAGACCAGCGCTGGAGAGTGAAACCTCAGGTTTCATTTTTGATACAAGGTCTTACTGTATAACCCAGGCTGTACTGAACTTCAGGGCCCTCCTGCCTCAGCCTCTGGTGTTGCCGGTATTACAGGTATGTGTCAGAGCTCCTGGCCAAGCATTTTCTTTTAAAGTTTAAAAAATTGATTTGTATTTTATGTGTATGAGTGTTTTGCCTGCATGTATGTAAGTGCACTGTGTGTATAGTGCCCATGGGGGTTAGAAGAGGGCAACATATTCCCTGGACCTAGAGTTAGAGATGATTGTAAACTTCTGTCTGGGTGCTGGGAACCAAACCCGAGTCTTCTGCAAGAGCAAATTGGGTTGGATCTGCTGGAACTGGAGTTACTGACAGTTGTTACCTACCATGTAGGCAGTGAGAACCTAATCCCAAGTCTTCTGCAACATTAGCTGGTGCTCTTAACTGCTGAGCGATCTCTCCAGTCCTTCCCCTGAACAGTTTGGATTGTTGGAAATTTCATCAAATAGCTATGATAGCTACCTGGAAAAGAAGACAGGAGGATGAGAAATCTTTCTAGAGCATTAAAACCCTTTTCTATTATTTTAAAAAAATACATGAAACAATTGATATTATATGTAATTCACATAAGATATAGTAATTATATGTTGATTTGATAGCAAAAGTAACACTTGCATAATAGACAGAGACCAAAAAATATCTTTCAGTAATCAAAGGTTATCCATTACTTGTCTATGCCTCTTTAATCCGAATCTACAATGGTAAATCCAATACAAACCAGGAATGGACTGAAAACCAACCACAACCCTATATGGTTATAATCCCATTTAGACCATTAGTAAACTGGCTTTAGTATTTATACCATTCCACTCTAGAAACATTTACCCACTTCAATCCAGTACAAGTATCTTATTTTCTACTAAACTTTCCAGTATTTATACCATCCAGACAAATAGGGGAATTTCCCCCAAACACATCACCACAAAATAAAAACCTTAAAGTCACCCTACAAGTCCCAGGGCAGGCTCCAGCCAACCAAATCTTTCCAGATATTCAGAAACGTACCACATAGGCCTGGCAAAAAGCCTTTCTATCCACCCTAAAGATATTCCAACTAGTTGTCAACTATCCCACACACAAAACACAACCAAAGGCCTTGAATTCTATTTTATCTAGTATTAACATAGAGACTCCTCCTTCTTTCTTAGTGCCATCTACTTGTATTATTTATTTTTTTTTACCCTCCTTTCACCTTGGAATAATATCTATCTTTAAAGGTGAGGTAAATTTCTTGGAGGCAAGAAAAAAAAGAAGATGGGTTTTGTTTCTTAATCCATTCTTTTAATTGGAGAATTCATTCCATTGATATTTAAAATGGTTGAGAGAATTAAATTGCTTCCAATCATTTTGGTTTCTAGTACATTCTTACCCTAGTCTTTTTTTTTTTTTCCCATAGTGGTAGTATCATTTGTTTTCTGGTGTTGATTGGTTATAGTCATCCCTGCCCTCCACTCTTTGTATTGCGTGAAGTATTCTCTGCAGGCATGGCTTATTGGAGAGGAATTCTTTCAACTTATTTATATCATGGAACATTTTCCTTTCTCCTTCAATTATAATAGATGTTTTTGCTGGACAAAGTACTCTGGGTTGGCATCTATAGTCTTTTAGAACCGGGAATATTTTATATACATATATATATATATAGATAATATATATTATATATATATATATGTGCGTGTGTGTGTGTGTACGAGTGTACTGTCTGCATGTAGGTTGATGCAAGCGTGTTGTGCAAAGCTGCGGTGGTCAGAAGAGGGTGTCGGATTCCCCTGGAACTGGAGTCAAAGATGAGAACCAGGAATATTTTAGACCAAGCTCTTCTGGCTTTCATTGTCTGGATTGAGAAATCAGCTGTAATTCTGATAGGTTTTCCTTTGTAGGTAACTTGTTGTTGTTGTTGTTGTTGTTTGTTTGTTTGGTTTTTGTTTTCCAGCCCTTGGTATCCTTTCTTTGCTTTGAACATCTTGTGGTTTTACTATGATATGGCACGGAGAATTTCTTTTCTGGTTCTGTCTGCTTGGTGTGCTATATGCTTCTAATAGTTGTATACATATCTCTTGCTTTAATTTGGGAAATTTTTCCTCTAAACTTTTGTTGAAGACCTAGGCCATATCATTATCCTGGGAGTTTTCTTCCTCTTCTATCCCTATAATTCGTAGGCTTAGTCTTTTCATAATATCCCACAGTTTCTGGTTATTCCATTCTTGTGTTTTTAAAAAAATTTTCAGAATCTTTACTTGATTTATCCAATTCTTCCATATTGCCTTCTAATCTTGATATTCTATTTTCTACTTCATACATTCTATTATTAAGAGTTTCTCCCATCCTTTCCAAGTTATTTGTAGAATGTTTCATTTCTTCATTTCACCTTGAATTTTCTTCAACGTTTCTGTATCTTTTGTAATTTCATTCCTCAATTTATCATTGTCCTCTTTCAATTTATCCCTATCTTCTTTTAGGTCCCGACTTCCTTGTCTATAAGCTCCTTAAATTCCTTCAACTCCTTAATTTCTCTAAGCATATTCATAATTGTTCTTTTGAGATCTGTATTCTGAGTTATATCCAAGGGGTCTTCATTAGAGGGTACTTGAATAGGGGTATCAGTATTTGGTGGAGATCCACCTGAGTCTTTCGTTGACAGCTTTAGGCATTTGGGTAGCTTCTGCTGGGAATGGTTCTAATTTGAAGCTTATGTGTTTATTGAGCTGAAACTGATTTTGGTTATATTCTTCAGGTGTTTGTTGACTTCTTAACTGATGTACAGGTGTGGATACTTTAGGCTCCAGAATCTCAACTCTATCCTAACACTGTATGGACCAATACCCCTCACCCAACCAGCAAACAGTTTGCCTAATGGACTAAGCTTCACAACACCCAAGCCTGGCTGAATTCCCCCCACCCAGGCCTGCGAAACCTACACCTTGAGGGTGCTAAGTACTCCCGGTCCTGTGGGCTGGAAGGTCACAACACTTCTGCTACAATGTAGCCAGAGTCCCCCCAATCCAAGTGGGGTGAGCCCCAATCACCCACCCAGTGTGATGTACTCACAGAACCACTGTACACCACCCTTAATCTACCAGCTGATCCTCCAGGGCCAGGCGCCAAGGTCTGTACCTGTGTTCAGTAGGAGAAAGGCTCAGCTGACACCGGGACCATCATTGTTGTTTCCTGACGCCCTTGGGTGACGTTTATAGCTTGGGGGCCCCCAAGTTCCCCTCCCCGACTTTGCCCTTAGCTGCTCAGAATGCACCCTCTGCCTGGGGAGTCACCATCTTGGAAAAGCCTCTATAATAGTATTTTATATGACTTTAAATTTTTTTCTCTTTTGAGACAGTGTCTCCCTGTAGTCCCAGCTGGCCTAGCACTGGTTATGTAGACCAGGCTTGGTATGATCTCACAGAGATTTGCCTGCTTATGCCTCCTTAGTGCTGGGATTAAAGTTATGTGTCATCACGTATATTGTATTCTTTATAGACGTGTCCCACGTGTTTAAAGAGCTTCTCTCATAGCCTGCACTTAAGCAGGAAGTTGGGAGTGTCTGGCAGTATGAGTGACAGCTTCATGCTACGAGGGTCATAGAGGTTTCTCAAACAGTTCATGACCTCAGAGCTATCACAGTTTGGGTAACTAGAACTGTCTTAGAAATGTTCATCTAGGGCTGGAGAGATGGCCTAGCGGTTAAGAGCGCCGACCGCTCTTGCAGAGGACCCGGGTTCAATCCCCAGCACCCACATGGCGGCCGAGAACCATCTGAAACTCCAATTCCAGGAGAACTCCAGTTCCAGGGGAATCCGACACCCTCTTCTGACCTCCACACCATTGCACGACGTGGGTGCATGAACCTGCATGCAGACAGTACATTCATACACATACAGAAATAAATAAAATTAATAAAAAAAATTAAAAAAAGAAATGTTCATCTAAACCCCTTATATTTATTTATTTATTTATTTATTTATTTATTTATTTATTTATTTGGTCTTTTCAAGACAGGGTCTCCCTGTAGCCCCAGCTGTCCTGGAACTCGCTCTGTAGACCAGGCTGGCCTTAAACTCACAAAGATCCGCCTGCATCTGCCTCCCAAAGTACTAGGATTAAAGGCGTGTGCCCCCATGCCTGGCTAAACTCCTTATTTTACAGCTGAAGAAACTGAGACTGCACAGCTAATACAGAGCTTGCTAACTAACCCTAGTTGCATATGAGAATTACTTATAGAAATCTGTGCTTTGTTTACTTTTTGTTTCATGAGACACAATCTCATGTAGCCTAGGCTTGCCTCAAACTCCATTATGTAGCCAAGGATGACTCTGAATTCCTGATCATCCTGGGACCACGTCCCAAGTGCTGATATTAAAATCGTGCACTACCGTACTCAGCCATTTATAGAGATTTTTAAGAACCTGCACTCGGTCCTCATACCTTCTGATGCAAGCAGCGTCAGGTGAGCTCCAAGTATCACTGTCACATAAAAGCTCTTTAGGTGATATTAAGATGAATTAGAGTTGAGATGCTCCCGTACAGCAGGAAAAGCAGAGGCTTTAGAGCCATTAGCATCTGATCAATTCTCAGCTTTCCCATTTGTTAGTCATGTCATTTCAAGTTTGTTAATGGTCTCAGTCCCTCAGTCCTCCCTAGTCCTTACTTGTTAATCATAAGGTTGGCAGGAGGCTTAACTTTGATGACATATGCAGTGTATCTGTCAAGGCTCCTGACACAGGGTTAACCTTCAAAAAAGTCAGGTCCTTTAGTATGTACTTAAGGTTTCACAATCAGTTGAGGGCAAAACAGAAAGTCCCAGAACTATTCTGTGTACCCAGTAGGTACTCAGTAAATGCTTGTTGATGTTTCTTGTAGCATAATCTTGAAACATGAACATTCATATTAGTTAGTACATTCGCTGTTTTGCAGTTTATCTTCTCTGTGACTAAATACCTGGCAAGATGGGAGGAAGGATTCAGCTTCATGCCAGGGAAGGCATGGTGGCTGGGGCTCGGGAGATTGCTGCATGATCTGTTATGGTTCTATGGATGAAGAAGCAGACATATCTGGGCCTGCCTCTGTGGACCTATATCTGGCAGCTAGGCCCCAGGTCCAAAAGATTCCACAACCTCCCAGAACAGCATCACTAGCTAGAAATCAAGTATTCAAGCACATGAATCTTTCTGAATATTTCACATTCAAACCTCTAATGGTGAGATGCCTCAAATTCCCTGTTGATACTGTTCAGAACCCAGAAGTCTCATAGATATTTATCTCGTTTATAACAAACACCAACTCACTTCCTACTTTTTAGTTGTTCAGGTAAAAGAAACCTATTAAACAATTATAATTGGACTCCTGCTTTTAAGAAAAAGAGATGTTTACAATTATATAGCTATCTGAAAACATTTGTGACACTTTCCAGAGTAAGCTTAAGGATACACCAGTTATAGTGCTCATTTTTTTAAAATTGACAAATATCGTAGCTTCCTCCAAAACGATCTAATGTCGCTTCACTCTTTTGATGACTTTTCCTTGACTGTCACTGGCATAATATTTTTTGTGTCTTATGACAGAAGAATGAGTGAAGACTGAATTTCACTTCAGACAACTCGGGACTGACTGTTATCCGGTAGGTGGGAACCTTGGGTGTTTGTCTTTTGGTCTTTTTGCGTGTACAATACAGCCCTGTATGGCGTGGCCTGACTTTAGCACAAAATGAGCCTAGAACTGTGGTTCAGACACATCAAGACATAGTTATTAAGTGTTTATTGAGCACCTGCTGTTTGTTCAGGCCTTGGTAGGAAGACTTGGGATTATAAAGCTCTGGGTCTTTGTGAAGTAGCTGGGAATTTCCCTAGGAGAGATAAATCCCACCTGGGAGATATAGCTAGGGGCCAGTGCCTACCCACGAGGAGCCATGATAAGTCCAGCCCGAGTGACTCACGCAAGAACTGAGAACATTTAAGAGATGACAATCAGAGAAATGGAAGGGAGTTGAAATTCAATTTCCTGTCCCTTAGTGCACGTTAGTCTTGGATACAAAGTCCTGGATCATTATAACCTGAAACAAAACTGTTTTCAGCTATCTGGAGCCAGGCATTTTCCTACCAGCACATTCTAGTCCTGCGACTGTCTGTGTTCTAAATCTCCATTATCTTGCCCAGTTTCCAGCAATCTTTCGCAAGCCCCAGTCTTTTCCCCACGCCTTAGACTCTCTGTGCTTTAGATGGCTCTGGACAGGGCTCAAACTGTGCAAAGGATTCACAAAGTAGGTACAGTATGCAAATGGTGGCATAGGAACTGTAGTGGAGGAATGCTCCAGATGAGTCATCTCCTAGATGTCCCCTGGGAAGCCAACTCCTGAGTCACAACCCTTTGCAGGAGGGAGAGATGCTGAGGCATATGGGCATTTTGGTCAGACCCCAACCTGCGGAGAACTTCCATTACTCATTTGTTTTTTTTTATTATTTTTATTTTTATTTTTTTTATTTCGGTATATGTATCAATGTACTGTCTGCATGCAGGTTTGTGCACCCGTGTCGTGCAATGCCGCGGAGGTCAGAAGAGGGTCTCGGATTCCCCTGGAACTGGAGTTCTCCTGGAATTGGAGTTTCAGACGGCTCTCGGCCGCCATGTGGGTGCTGGGGATCGAACCCGGGTCCTCTGTAAGAGCGGTCGGCGCTCTTAACCGCTAGGCCATCTCAGTCTCTCCCAGCAGCAAGGAAAGAAACCGTGACTGCCCATCTGTGTGAACCTCCAAAGTAAAGCTGTCTGGATCTTTTTTTTTTTTTTAATTTTTATTTATTTTTTTATGCGTATGAGCGTACTGTCTGCATGTAGGTCTGTGCACCCGTGTCGTGCAATGCCGCGGAGGTCAGAAGAAGGTCTCGGATTCCCCTGGAACTGGAGTTCTCCTGGAATTGGAGTTACAGACCGTTCTCAGCCGCCATGTGGGTGCTGGGGATCGAACCTGGGTCCTCTGAAGGTAGAAGAGGAAGTTTGAGAGACTCACAGTGAAAGAGTTTAACAAGAGCTGCCTGAAAAAGCATCGATTTGGAAACTCGCCTCATCGGAAATGATTTCCTTAACAACAGAAGGAAAATCGACCAGGGCGGGAGTGTTTCATTCATTTTTCAGAGGAGTTGAGGAGCATTGCAGGAGAAAACGTCTGCTCTAGCTCAAGGTTTTAACCCTCGGCCCAGCCGCTGACTCCCTTTGTATTCCTGCATCAGTTTACCTAAATGAAGTGTTGGCCCCGGGGAAGTTGTAAGGTCTTTCCTGGCTGGAACAGCCTGGTTGTGTGCAAGCCATCTCCAGGGTTGCTAAATTATGCATAGCTCCACCTAGAGAGATCTAACTTTGTGCAAGCGATGAGTAATACATCCTCATTGACTTTCTGATTAAGCGCAGCTCAGCACCTTGCTGCACTGTGCTTCCCTGGGATGATGTGTCTCTCTGCCTGAGGGAAGACAGAGCTATTTTGAGGCAGGACTGATTAGAGATAAGGTTTACTTTGCCAATCTTTGGCCCTACTCACCCAAAGTTCTTGGGTTTAAAGCTTATCTCCTAATGGATGGATGTAAGCTAACCTGTCTGCTTGTTTATGAAAATGATGCCCTGTACCCCACTTCTTGTGCCCCAGCTTTATCAGTGTCAATTAAGAACATCCTCTGACCTCTCCTTTCTTAGACTGTGTCTCTGAGGTGCAGTTCTTGCTTGGAACCTCTCTCCTTGATACAGCCTGTCTGCTCTTTCCTGTTATCCAGAGTCTCTGAGTTATATAAAGGGGCTCAGTTCAATAATCCTCTTAACAGAGAAATCCAGCTTCCCTGTTAGGTAAGGGGATATCTGTGTCACAAGATGCTTGAAAAAATGCACTAGACAAAGCTGCAAAATATTTTCTGTGTGGAAAAGCCCAGAGTATGAATGACACAAAAACTAAAATTAGTTCATGCTTCTTTAAAAGCAAACAATTTTAAATTAAAGCACAGCTAACACATCATTTAACTTGGAAACTTTTTAAAGAGTACATATGTCTAGAGAATATAATGTTATGAAATACTTGAGTGGGACTTCTATTTATTTACAATCTTGATGTGTTATCTTTGACTAGCTTGTTTATTTTGGCTCAACACTGTTGAAAGCACCCTGCATCACTTGACAGGACTGGGCCAGGACAATTACTTAGGCTGCCCCTGATTTTATACAGTTGTTTTGGTCCCAATAAGCTATATGCAGAGAGTAGTTTTAAAAGTCTCCTTACACACACACACAAAAATCGACTTACACTTCAGAGACATTTCAGAGAGTTTACTTCTTTAAAGACAATGTGCACCAAAGCCCTTTGTAATGAGAACAATCACATTTCCATTTGCTTTGGAAATAATGTTTTTAAGTTTTCTTAAGGAGTATAACCCAATGCGGAAAACACTACTCCTTATGTGTATGAATGTACTGCCTACATGTAAGTAAGTGCACTTGTATCATGCAGTGTCCTCAGAGGTCAGAAGAAGGTGTCAGATTCCCCTGGAATTGGAGTTATGGATGGCATGCTGGGAATTGAACCTGGGTCCTCTGCAAGGGCAGTCAGTGCTCTTCACCAATGAGCAATCTCTCCAGCCCCCAAATCACTATTTTTTTTTTTACTAATAAAATTAATGGTCTTTATTGGGGTGGATAAATGGATCAGTGGTTCAAAGCATTAGTTGCTCTTGAAGAGGACCTCGGGTTGGTTCCCAGCACCAGGTGGTGGTGCCTAACAACCATCTGTAGCTCTAGTTTTAGATCCTTCAATGGATGAGGTGCAAAACACTATTCTTAAGGAGCTATGGGGTCTCTGTGACCCAAGACCATATTTACCTCTTTGAAGCTTTCTTTCCTTACTCATGAAAACAGAATTACCAGGGCTGGAGAGATAGCCTAGTGGTTAAGAGTGCTGACTGCTCTTGCAGAGGACCCGGGTTCGATCCCCAGCACCCACATGGCGGCTAAGAACCGTCTGTAACTCCAATTCCAGGAGAACTCCAGTTCCAGGGGAATCCGAGACCTTCTTCTGACCTCAGCGGCATTGCACGACAGGTGCACAAACCTACATGCAGACAGTACATTCATACACATATAAAAATAAAGAAAATTTTTAAAAAAATTAAAAAAAAATAAAGAAAACAGAATTACCAGTGATTCACGTGTCAAACTAACAGCCATGGAGCTGGGTGGTGTTAAAAAATAAAGCTCAGAGTGGGCTCAAGGAGACCAGATTCTCGTTTGGGCTTTGTCACTACCACCTGTGAACCTTGGCAAGGTCACTTCTCTGGATCACAGTCTACTCATAACACGAGAAGGTTGTGATCTTTAAGTCCCTCTCGATTCTGATATTTTAGGAACTTTCTTGTTCAGAAGTGATTACAAGTGCAAGATGCTGAGTTCAGTCCTCAGTTACATCACACCCCCCCCCCAAGAAAAGAAAAGAAAGATTGGTGGTATTGACTTCAGTTTAGGATATGATAAATGACTCAGTTTTGGGCACCTATGACATCTCAGTGCTGTGTTAGGCCTTGTGAGGGACATGATACAACATCCCAGTGAGGCACTGTGCTGAGTTTTAGGAGTACAGACAGGCATAAAACCTAGTATTAGCAGTTCTCACTGATAAGGAAGAGGTACAAAAGTCATTTATTTTTTATTTTTATAAACATTTTGGGGCTGGAGAGATGGCTCAGCGGTTACGAGCACCAATTGCTCTTGCAGAGGACCCAGGTTTGATTCCCAGCACCCACATGTCAGCTAAGAACCGTCTTTAACTCCAGTTCCAGGGGAATCTTACGCCCTCTTCTGACCTCCACGGCTTTGCACAACACAGGTGCACCAACCTACATGCAGACAGTACACTCATACACGTAAAATAATAAAAATTTTTTTAAGTTTTTTTTTTTTTGGTCTTTTAGAGACAGGGTCTCCCTGTAACCCCAGCTGTCATGGAACTCACTCTGTAGACCAGGCTGGCCTTGGACTTACAAAGATCCAGCTGCCTCTGCCTCCCAAGTGCTAGGATTAAAGGCATGTGCCACCACGCCCAGCATTTATTAAAGTTTTTAAATGTAGGGGCTGGAGAGATGGCTCAGATGGTTAAGAGTAGTGGCTGCTCTTGCAGAGGAACCTGGTTTGATTTCCAACACTCACATAGCAGCTAACAACTGTCCATAACTCTAGTTCCAGGGGAATTTGATGTCTTTTCCTGGCCTCCATGGGCATTGCACAACATGGGTGCACTTATATACATGCAGGCAATATACCCATGCACGTATAATTAAAATATTTTTTTAAATTAAAAGTAATGTTAGTGTGTGTTTTGTGTGTATATGTGTATTTGGATGTATGTGTGCATGGAAACATGCATAATATCACCATAGCACACATATGGAGTTCAGAGGACAACCTCATGGGATCAATTCTCCGCTTTCACCTTACATGGTTTCCAGGAATTGAACTCAGATTGTCGGGTTTGTGTGTCAAGAGCTGTACCTGCTGAGCCATCTCACCGGCCCAGGAAACATATTTTCACTTGTTGAATCCACTTGGCTTCTTAATTTTTAAGTAATATAATATACTGAGTAATATATCAGGGTTTTGCTTTGTTCTGTTTTTCCTTTTCTGGGGCCTTGCTAGGCAGGTCCTCCACTGCTGAGATATTCCCAGCCTTCTTTTCATTTTTCTTTCTGAGACAGGTTTCCACTACATTACCCAGGAGCCTGGAACTTGAAGATCTAGGAGATAGTTGTGGGTCAGGCAGTCAAGGAGGAGACCCGAGACTAGATTCAGCTGTGTTCCAACTACTTTCACTTCCGTCCAAGATGGCCTACTTCCCCATTGTTGGTGGGCTTCTTACCCACCCACCCCAAACCCTGTACCCACACCGCTGGACTCCTTTGGTGGGAATTTCAAATTTCCTGCCCTTCCTCTACCCAGTCAGGTTCCTGCTTTCATATGAGTGAACCAACCAACTACATGCCTACCATCCTGTCCAATCCAAAGTTGGCAAAGGGGAGCCCAGTCCTGTCCTACCTCCTATCCTATAGAATATAAAAGCCCAGACTCTCTCTCCTAGGGGGTAGAGAGTACTCCACCTTTGGACCCTCCCCATGCAGGGAGTCTTTCTCTTTGTTGTGTGGAGTGTTGCTTATGCTTCACTAACCCTTGGCTGTGTGCTGTGATTGCAAACTTCTCATCTTTAATTCTTTACCTGGCAAAGAAAAGGTCCTGGGAACATACCCTCGGTGGCTTCAGACTCACTCTGTAGCCCACACAGGACTTGAACTTCTAATTCTCCTGCCCCACCTCCCTAAATACCTGGGATTATAAGTCTGCCCCATAAGACCCAGGTACATTTTTGGTCATCTCCTTAGCTTTGTCTCATACTTCAGAGTCACTCACCAAGTTAAAATCAGGCTTCTTAATGACTGCTTTTAACATTTTATCATGGAAAAAATTTTTAAATTAAACTCATTCTTTGACATTATATATGCATGTATATAATGTGATCTGATCACATTCGTTCCCCTCTCCCCTCTGTTGGCCCTTTCCTATCTCTGCCAACTCCTATCAACAATTCTCCCTCCCACTTTCATGTCTTTAGGCTTTGGTTTGGATTTGTGATACTCTTACTTTAATGGAGGGACACGCATGCGAGTATCCACCGGAGCCTGGGAAACTACCAGTGGCTAGTCCCTGGATACAATGGTGCTTTCTCCTCCACAGCAGTGCTCAATGGCCTATAGTTCCTCAGGAAGGAGCAGGCGGTTGGGGAGGGCGGGGCGGCACCCATGAGCCTCTCCCCCATCTCTGACTGGATTTTGACATCATTGAACATTTAAATATGAAAGGAGGAAGAAGTGGAGGAGGAGGAGGAGGAGGAGGAAAAGTAAGAGGAGCAAAAGGAGGAAGAGGAGGAAGAGGAAGGGAAGAAAAGGAAGAGAAAGGAGAAGAGGGGAGGGAGATTACATAGAAACTTTACATAAACATTACCCCACTTTCAATAATAATCAATTTGTGTACCCACCTTGTTTAAGCTGCACCTTCCCTCAATTGTGGATTATTTTGTTTTTTTTTGTTTTGTTTTGTTTTGTTTTGTTTAACACTTTTTTTTTTTATTGATGCTTTGTGCATTTCATACATCATTTTCCAATTCAGTTCAGGCATATCTCCCCTTCCCTTCCCCCCACCCCCACCCCAACCGAGATCATGCATTCTGCCATGACTGTCCTGCATATCTCTCTCAGTTTTTTTTTCCATTTTTTAGCTATAAGTGATAATCCATGAGTACAAGCATCCTTCATGTAAAACCAATTTGCAGGCTGTTGTGCCCAAACACCCACAGCCCCACCTTCCAGCGGGGGGTGAGGGGTTGTATGTTCAATCAGGTTAATCAAATGAGGGTCCAGACTACATTGCTGTAGTTTCACCCTTCACCCCAATCGCAGCCCTTACATTCTACCACGCCCCCTCTTCCGCAGATTATTCCCTGGGCTTAGAAAAGGGGCACAGGTGGATGAGAAGCAGAACAGTCCACTCTCTCTGGAGCTGTTGTCTTGGATTCTGGTCAATTCTGGCTGTTTCCTTTCATGGGCTGACAGTCTGTCCAGGAATAACCTTTCGATCCTACTAATGAAGCACAAGCAATTAGATATATAGGTACTTAAGCAGCATTAATAGTTATGGTAGGTTACTTTGGTATAGACACATATGTTTAGATGAAATGTTGATCCAATTGTGGATTATTTTGAATAAATCCAAAATATAACATTTCATCTGTAGATATTTAAGAAGTTCTTATTAAAAAAAAAAGTTCTTCTGAGAAAAAGATGAAAACCATGTATGGCAGAATGCATGAGGTCTGGTGGAGTGGGGGGCAAAGAAGGGGGAACGGGTCTAGATTTGATTGGGAAATGTACAAAGCTTCCATAAAGAATTGGCTTTGAAAAACAAAAGTTTTTTTTTCAAAGGGAATCACTATCACTTGCTGTCTCCCATTTCTTGGTCTATAAGCTGTAATAGAGGTGTTTTCCTCTTTAAAATATCCTTCAGGGCTGGGGACGTGGCTCAGAGCATTAAGAACTGAGCTTACGACAGCGTGAGGATGCGAGTTCAGATCTTCAGCATCTTCAGCATACACATAAAACCTTCCTTGTGGGGTAGAGATACCCAGACCTTGCTGGCCAGCCAGCTTAACTAAAAAGGCACATTTCCTATTCGTTCAAAGACCCTGTCTCAAGGCAACAAGGCAGAAAGCAATAGTGGAAGACACCTGATGCCCTGCTCTGGCCTCTGCATGTACCCAGACGGATGCAGCCACCACAGCAGGTGCAGGCACAGATACCTGCACATACTCATGTGCATAACACACACACACACACACACACACAAACACACACACATGCACGCACAAATAATTGCAATAAAAAATAAAGATTTGCCAATCATCCCAAGAAAGGACCTTCCTGGAGGCTTTAGCACTCCCCAAGCTGGGTCCTCAGAGCAGACCCAAGCTGTGTGGTGCCTCTGAGGCCACCTGTGTACAAGGCCTGGGCGCACATGTGGCCATCCCCAGTAAAAAAAAGAAAATGGCATTTATTTCCTGTTGAGTTACATTATTGCTTCAGAGGTGCTGTGCTCCCCATAGTTTTCGTCCGGAACCCTTGGAGGGGCTCCTTCTCACTTGCAGTCTTCACAGCTCTGTGTATGCTGCTCAATAATCAAACATCTTGCATCTCGTTGCTAGCGCTCCCATTACCCCAGTCCTTGGACTTCTCACCCGCCAGGGCGGCCCACACCGTGCAGACAGCTCCACAAACTCCTTTCATTTCTGCTCTCAGACAATTCCTCAAGGCCCAGCCTCTCTCTACAGGGTTGCTTGTGGCCCCATCTGCAGCCTCCTCTGCAATCAGAACCCTCTGAAAGGCCCCAGCAGTCCTGAAAGGCCAAAGCAGACAGCGTAGGTGATGCAAAGTTCAAGTGTTTATCAGTGGTTTTTGTTTCACTATTTCAAACACTTCCTGTTACAGGAAAGGTGAACATCCACAAAACAGAAGAGCATTAGGACACTTGTGCCTTCATCACCAGCCAGTTGTTTTTGCTTTTTACAATGTCTGCCTCTCTACTCTTCCCCACACATCTCCTTCAATGACCGATTTATTTGAAGCCACTGTCAGGGAATCTATTTTAATTCTTAAGTTTTTAGTTATTCTTTGATAGCTAATATTGATATAACTTGAATTAGAACGGTACAAGAAATGTCACTCCCACAAAAAGGCAGAATACTTTGTAGCTCTTCCCGTTAAGAAACGAAGTCCATGGGGGCTGGAGAGATGGCCTAGCGGTTAAGAGCGCCGACCGCTCTTGCAGAGGACCCGGGTTCGATCCCCAGCACCCACATGGCGGCCGAGAGCCGTCTGAAACTCCAGTTCCAGGAGAACTCCAGTTCCAGGGGAATCCGAGACCCTCTTCTGACCTCCGCGGCATTGCACGACACGGGTGCACAAACCTGCATGCAGACAGTACATTGATATACATTACCGAAATAAAAAAAAAAAACATTTTAAAAAAAAAAAAAAGGAAAACGAAGTCACAGGGAGGCTGGGAGAGGACAGCCTTAGCAGGTTAAGGAGCACCGACGCTCTTGCAGAGGACCCGGGTTCGATCCCCAGCACCCACATGGCGGCTAAGAACCGTCTGTAACTCCAATTCCAGGAGAACTCCAGTTCCAGGGGAATCCGAGACCCTCTTCTGACCTCCGTGGCATTGCACGACACGGGTGCACAGACCTGCATGCAGACAGTACATTCATACACATACAAAAATAAATAAATAATAAAAAAAAATTAAAAAAAAACGAAGTCCATTTCTATACTTGCACTTTAGGCTTGGCTACAGGAATTGCTTTGGCTAAAGGGACTTTAGCAAGGATCACACAAGTAAGGATGGAGAGGGTCTGTATCCCATGTGCTTGTCTCTGGGAGCTTTGATGTTGCCATATGGAGAAGGTGGGACATGGAAAGAGTCCCCAGCCATCCTAGCCAACCCACAGAAATGTGATCTGGATAAATGGTTGTTATTGTAAGCTAGCTACTTTGGTCCTGGACCTGGGTTGGTATACAGTTACCCCCACCTCCCAACACCCACGCCAACCTGAGCATGCTTCTTCTTGGATGCATTAAATATCACAATATGACCAATTTTGTGAATCCTTCTAAACAAGGTGGGCATAAACAAGATCATAGATGCCTATTCTTTTTCCTCCCGTTTCCTTCAAACCTCTTATTAAACAAACAATAATACATAATCCTAAACCCAAGTGTATTTGCTTAAGGCAGCAATGTATGTTGGAGATCATCTCCCACCCACACAGGAACTGGCTCCTGTTTGCCATTCTACGGAGACCATAGATTATTTGACCAGTCCTTAGTGACAGGCATTTAAACAGTCGTCTGCTGTTTTAAGCAATGCTGCGAAGACCAGCCCTGTGATCCATCATTTTACACACGTGTGTGGACTTCTGAAGGATGAAATTTCCCAGGTGTGGCTCACAGGGACCAGTGCAGCCAGGCTACACTAAATGCATGACCTGTGCAAAGGGCAGTACTTTCTGTTCCTTGAGTGTCCTTTCCCCCTGGGTCCCAGCTGTCCAGCTGTCTCTTCCCACAGAATCCCTACTAGTATCTTTTGCTGACAAGGGCACAGCCACAGTCCCTGGCAAAAGCCCTTGTAAGTCTGCCTCTTACCAGGGGATGCGGCCAGGGCCACAGGTGCCTGCCAGTTCTCCGGCTCACAGTCTCCGTCCAGTGTGAGGGGTTATCTAACCCTTGCCTCCCCTTCCAACATGAAAGCACTGTGTGAACTTTGGTAACTGCACCACTGTGGTTCTGGAGATGGTCCAGGTGAGTTACAGTTCACTGACAGATGCTAACAAATTCCAATAAAGGCAAGGGTTCTGGTGCGGACTAACAAGTGGCTGGAGCTGACCCCAGCAGGGTAAAGGGGACCCTATGGAATAAGCTCTTAAATGCTCTTCACCCCACCCATTCCAGGCTGTGAACCCCACCCTGTGAAAGGAATTCAAGCTGACAAATCTAAACAAACCAGAGCTGAAGAATAAACGAGATGTCCTTCACAGTTATGGACTACAGTTGACACAGAGCAGCTGGCACCGCTGCCAGGTACCCAGGAGAGAAGGGCCCCATCTGCCTCTCTGCTTCCCAGTGAGGTTACTCCCTTTCTATTTTTGTCATCACAAGACCCACTTCTCTACAGCTTGGGCTTAGCGGCCTCTCCTGAGGTCTTCACATTCCCCCAGAGGAAAACGTACCAGAGGAGGCTAAGTTCTCACGCTGACCTGCTGCCTTTACTAGTGTCCCATGTAGACCAGGGCTGTCCCCACCACGGCTCCTCCCTCTCTCCAGTCTGGCCAAGCCTGGCATCTCCTCTGCTCTGTGTCCACACTCATATAAACCTCACCCTTCCTCCCCTCTTCTTGGCTTCATGGCTTGGCTTGCAGATCCCTGTGGTCACTCCTCATTTGGCAGATGACCACCATGTTAGGTCTCAGACGTGCCTGGCCTTCGGCCACCATAGAGGAAGACGTCTGGGTGTGGGAGGAGCCAGGCTTGCAACTCCCCAGAGCAGGGAAGTCGTGGAGCCCCATTCTGTCCACACCTGATAAGGCTGACGCCAGAGGTTAGGTCAGAACCCTGCAAGGAGCCGGCCAGGCCCAGGCGTAGATAACCTGAGGATGCTTTGGGTTGGCTGTGGTTCTCAGGAAGAAAAAGACCTGCAGGAACAAAAAACAAACTCTAGTGAAGGAAGAGAAAGGAACAGGGTATGGAAATAGGGCTGGGCTGTGAGTGGCCTCTCAGGCTGCAGGCCTGGAGTCTCAGCCCCTCAGGCCGCCATCTGCACATATGCACTGCTTTATCTCCAAAGTGGCAGACACCAGAAGACTTTTATCTCTCCATTGCTGTATCTCAGATGTCTGAGTTGCTGCAGAGTTGTTCACTGTGGTGGCTTTATTTACTCCCAGTCTAGATTCCTCACTCCTAGAGGGGCTCAGAGGCTTTCTCACAATGCTTATCAATTTTCCTGCCTGGAATAGATTATTAATAAATACTTGTTAGTTTATGGGTTTAAAAATTATGATTCTATTTCTTGGGTGAAATTTTATTTGAGCCATAACCTCGGCTATTATTGATTGAGCAATCACTGTATGGCAGACATCCTGCGTATGACACCTAATTGAACCTCTGCAGGGTGGGCATGGCCTCCATTAAACCTCTCTGCAGGGTGGGCATTATCTTCATTAAGTGGGGGAAGAAAAAAAGTCTTAGGCTGAGAATTGCATTTAGGCTCATACAACATCCAAGAGGTTGAGCTGGATTTAAATCTTGGTTGGTAAGACTCCAGAATCCAAGACCTGTTCTGCCAGCACCTGGTGCTGCTTCCAGACTGAGGAGGAAAACTCCGAGGTTAGAAGCCATATCTCACCGAGTTCAAGACTTGCTTTCTTGCTCAGCTCCATTGGCCTTTGGCTTGTGACTGCCTCCTGTACCACCTTGTCCAGGTGCCATCTGGAGAGAAGGCACCCAAAGCACTGGGAATAAACAGTGGACTATCTCGAGGAAGGGCTAGGTGTTGCATATACCAGCTTCTCTCTAAGGGAATGCAAATGAGTGCAAACCTCCCTCCTACTCCCCTAGCAGTCGTGTGGCCAGCTCAGGGGGTCAGTGAGGTGGAGGTTCACTCACACGTGTGCTCTTTCTGAGGCTACAGGAAACACACTAAATGATAGTAACAATAAATTGCCAGATTATTTCCCTTTATGTGAATTTTGAGTCTCTTACAGACTACGGGCATATTGAATTAGTTTTTTTTTTTTTCTTTTTGAGACAGGGTCTCTCTATAGCCCCAGCTGGCCTGGAACTCACTCTCTAGACCAGGCTGGCCTTGAATTCACAGAGATCCGTCTGCCTCTGCCTCCTGAGTGCTGGGATTAAAGGCGTGTGCCACCACGCCCGGCTTGAATTAGTTTTTTAATCTCCTTGAGGGCCAGCAAGATGGTTCAACATGTGGTCACTGCCAAGCCTCGAAACTTGACAGGTAGTCACTGCCAAGCCTCAAAACTTGAGCTCGAGCTCCAGGCCCCACAGCTTCTACAAGTTGTCTTTTGATTTCCAAATCCATGCTGTGGTACACACACAAATACATAAACAGAATAAAAAAAAATTTTTTTTTTTGGAGATAGGGTCTCCCTATAGCCCCAGCTGGCCTGGAACTCACTCTCTCACTCTGTAGACCTGGCTGGCCTTGAACTCACAGAGATTCTCCTGCCTCTGGCTCCTGAGTTCTAGGATTAAAGGTGTGCACCACCACGCTCGGCTTAAAGACGGTTCTTAGCCACCAAGTGGGTGCTGGGAATCAAACCCGGGTCCTCTACAAGAGCAGTTGCCACTGCCACTCTGAACCATCTCTCTAGCCCCACAGAATAAAAATTTTAATTGTCTTTCCCAGGCTCATCTTTTTCATTTTGAAAAGGACATTTTTTTAATTTTTATTTATTTTTTATGTGTGTGAATGCACTGTCTGCATGTAGGTTTGTGCACCTGTGTAGTGCAATGCTGCAGAGGTCAGAAGAGGGTGTCAGATTCCCCTGGAACTGGAATTAAAAACGGTTCTTAGCTGCCATGTGGGTGCTGGCACTCGAACCCTGGTCCCCTGCAAGAGCAGTTGACACTCTTAACTGCTAGGCCATCTCTCCAGCCCCTGAAAAGGACTTTTTTTTTTTCTGATAATTTTTAAAAGCACTGGTTGTTCTTTTTTTATTTTTTATTTATTTTTCTCTATGTGTATGAATGTACTGTCTGCATGCAGGTCTGTGCACCCGTGTCGGGCAACGCCTTGGAGGTCAGAAGAGGGTGTCGGATTCCCCTGGAACTGGAGTTCTCCTGGAATTGGAGTTTCAGACAGTTCTCAGCCGCCATGTGGGTGCTGGGGATCGAACCCAGGTCCTCTGCAAGAGCATTCGGTGCTCTTAACCACTAGGCCATCTCTCCAGCCCCGAAAAGGACTTTTTTTTTTTTTTTTTTTTTT
>VZQC01008495.1:309830-338418 GCA_009823505.1 Rhizomys pruinosus | reverse complement strand
TTTTTTTTTTTGGTCTTTTCAAGACAGGGTCTCCCTGTAGTCCCAGCTGTCCTGGAACTCACTCTGTAGACCAGGCTGGCCTTGAACTCACAAAGATTTGTCTGCCTCTGCCTCCCAAGTGCTAGGATTAAAGGCATGCGCCATCACAACCAGGGAAAAGGTCTTTTTAAAAGCTCTTTTTGAGACAGGGTCTCCCTGTAGTCTCAGCTGGCTTACAACTCACTATGTAGACCAGGGTGACCTTGAACTCATAGAGATCCACCTGCTTCTGCCTCCCAAGTGCTGGAATTAAAGGTGTCTACCTCCACGCCCGGCCTTGAAAAGGGATAATGGTAATAATGCAGCATTAAGTCCAGAGTCTAGGAGGGTGTTTGACACATAGAAGGGTCACAATAAATGTTTGATGTTCCAAGCATGAAATATAGAATTTATTATAAACATCTTTCATCTCCTGTAGCTCCTAGCGTTTTCTTGAGTTGGGCATAATTAATTAATAATTGTTTTGGGGGGAGGTTGTCTTTGTAATTGAGAATGAGATCCAGCCCCATCAAAAAACATTAGCTCCACTTAACCAGGGAGAAACTCCCATTAAGAGAGCCCATGATTTACTGCACGGACCCATAGGGAGGTGCAGGATTGGAATTAATAGTAAAGATCGGCTAATTCTCTGCCTTTGCCCAGGCTGCCTGCCAAGACATGATGTGGAATCCTGCTGTTTCTGCTTCAGATAAATCAATGATAATCTTTAACCCAGCAAGGGGCAAGTCATAGGGATGTTACTCCTACATCCACAGCACTGCTCAAATCAGATTTCCTGGAACCCATTCATGAGAAGCTTTGAATCTGCCAGATTGCTTGCTGAGCCTAAAATACTGCATACATGTGGTAACCCTGGCTTGTTTGTTTCCATGAATCCTCTTTTCCCTAAGCCACAACTGACATTTCCAAGTCACACAGTGGGAGAAAGAGGGCTTCGGTCTCCATATTTCCATTAATGGTCATCGGCCAGGTCTGGCCTGTGCACTGTGCACCACTTTCTTCCGGCACTGGGTCTACTCTGGTGGGAGTGGAGAGCCCTGGAGAGGGAGTGCGGAGGGTCTGCCGCACGTGCCTCTGTGGCCTCGTACCTTGTTTTCTCTTCCTGCTTCCTCCTCTACAACAGTGGCAAGAGAATTTTTTCTTCAAACTTCTATTGACTCATTCAGTTGGTTATTCCTTCTTTATTCAGCTGTGTGTGTAAGCTGCACAAATGGAGCCTTTGTTGTGTGGCAAGCACAGAAGGGCTGTGAGATTTGGACCTGGCTTGCAAAATAATAGGCTTCATTATGATATCTTCATACATGCAGAGCATTGAACTTCAATCCTGGTCCCCTCCATTCTCCACCACTGGTCTCTTCCACCCCCAACGCTTTCCCTTCTACTTTACTATTTTTATATTATTGGACTTGGTTTTTAAAGAGCTGGACACAGGAAGGGAAAAAAATCATGAATTGCAATTCTGCTAACACCTATAAGTACAAACTGATCAACTCTAGGTGGTAGATCTTTTCTCTTTTTAAATCTATGATTCTAAATCTTCCTTCAGCCAGCACATATTAGTATTTGTATAAAAAGTTACTGAAGGGGTTGGAGAGATGGCCTAGCGGTTAAGATCACAGACTGCTCTTGCAGAGGACTGGGTTCGATCCCCAGCACCCACATGGTGGCTAAGAACCATCTTTGACTCCAGTTCCAGGGGAACCTGACACCCCCTCTTCGGACCTCCACGGCATTGCATGACACGGGTGCACAGACCTACATGCAGACAGTACATTCATACACATAATAATAATAAAAAAATTACTCGGGGCTGGAGAGATAGCCTAGCGGTTAAAAGCACCGACTGCTCTTGCAGAGGACCCGGATTCGATCCCCAGCACCCACATGGCGGCTGAGAACCGTCTGTAACTCCAATTCCAGGAGAACTCCAGTTCCAGGGGAATCCAACACCCTCTTCTGACCTCCACGGCATTGCACGACACGCGTGCACAGACCTACATGCAGACAGTACATTCATACACATACAAAAATAAAAAAAAATTACTCAAGCCAGGCATGGTGGCGCGTGCCTTCAATCCTAGCACTTGGGAGGCAGAGGCAGGAGGATCTTTGTGAGTTCAAGGCCAACCTCGTCTACATAGTGAGTTCCAGAACAGCCGGAGCTACAGGGAGACCCTGTCTCAAAATGACCAAAAAAAAAAAAGAAAAGTTACTCAAAATTGACAACATGATAGATGGGTGCTAAGTGCACAGGGAGGCACAGATGAACATTCTGGAAGGGCAGAGAAGTACATGCTATTTCTGGCCGAGGTGGAGCGCAAAGGCTTTTGGAGAAGGTCACAATTGAGTCAGGCTGGAAGTCTGAGTGTGACCTTGAGATGTAGCCTGTAAAATCACCTGCTCAGCACCTCTCACTTTTTGTATAAAAACCCATTCTCCACCAGCTAAATACCAGCCAGGCCTGACCCTGCTCGGCTTCCAAGGTCTGACAAGATCAGGTGCATTCAGGGTGACACAGCTGTAGAATAAGTCATCTCCCTTTCTTGAGGCCCACAAAGGGGCTTCCTGCTATGACCTTGATGCCACCTCTTTGGCCCCACTGTCCAGTGATGGCTCCTGACTGGGCCTTGACACTCAGACCCTTACCTGCAATTTTCTGTCTTTAAAGTTGGCAGTGTCTTTTGTGGAAGCTCCAAATTCAGGAGAGGTAGGGAAGGGTCTGGGCTGGGTGTTTCCTTCAATGTGGCATATGAGCCCCTGACTTTAGTTGCTGTAGAACCTCAGTTACACCTCCTTTCACTGTAGCACAGCTGAGCATAGAACTTTAATATATGCTCTCAAATAGAGTGGTGGCTAAGAAAAGACAGGGAGAAGAGCAAAGGATGTGTGCATTTGGCTAGATGGTGAGTGGTTTTACATATATATATATATGAATGCAGGTGTGGGTTGGCATGTATGGTGAGCTGCCA
The DNA here is from genome assembly GCA_009823505.1 of Rhizomys pruinosus. Classification (NCBI taxonomy): domain Eukaryota; kingdom Metazoa; phylum Chordata; class Mammalia; order Rodentia; family Spalacidae; genus Rhizomys; species Rhizomys pruinosus. The sequence goes on along the minus strand of VZQC01008495.1, from coordinate 335,410 downwards.
GGGTTACAGGATTCAAATGTCAAGATTTGAGTCTCATGCTTTTCAAGGACCCCAAGATTCCAAAGCTATCAGATCAGCACCTACAACTTAACTGCTTCCTCCAATCCACACCCCTAAGAAATTAATGCAATAGCAGTAAGATCCTGTGAGGGTTAATATTCTCAACCTGACAGGATCTAAAATCATGCAGGAGACAAATCTGGGCATCTTTGTCAGGGAGTTTGTAGATTAGGTTAATTAAGGTTGGAAGATACACACTGAATGTAGTCAACACCATTGTGTTGGCTGGGGATCAAAGTACAAAGTGAAAGCCCGGCGTGGTGGCGCACGCCTTTAGTCCTAGCACTTGGGAGGCAGAGGCAGGCAGATCTTTGTGAGTTCAAGGCCAGCCTGGTCTACAGAGTGAGTTCCAGGACAGCTGGGGCTACAGGGAGACCCTGTCTCAAAAAGACCAAAAAAGAAACAAAACAAAACAAAACAAAACAAACAAAAAAAAAAAAACAAAAGGACAAAGTGAGCTAAGCATCAGCGTTTGTAGCTCTCTACTTCCTGACTGAGGATGCTGTGTCACTGGCTACTGGAACTAAGCCTTCCTTGTCATGATAGGCTGTGCCTTCAAACTGTGAGCCAAAATAAAACCTGACTTCTTAGGTTGCCTTTTTTTTTTTTTTTTTCCAAGCCAATTTTTCTTGAAGCTTTGTGTATTTCATATAAAATTCTTAGGTTGCTTTTGTCATGTATTTTGTCACAGCCCTAAGAAAAGTAACTAATATAGATCCCAAGCCTAAAGGAAATCCAGCCTTTGATGTGGGATGCTTTGTCTTCTAGGGAATCATGAGAGTCAGCAATGCAGACACTGTACCTCTATTTCTTCCCTTTCTTTGAAAATTTTAAAAGTTATCCATTCATTTGCATGAAAGCGTTGATGTGGAAGTCAGAGGACAACTTGCAAGAGTTGCGTTATCTCCTTCAGCTCTGTGAGCTCTGGACATGGAAGGCAGGTGGCAGGCTTGCTGACTAGGGCTGACCAGCGCCTTTACCTGCTAATCCATCTTGCTGGCCTCTCCCTTTCTGTAGCTTACGCTGAGTTTCATCCCCTCTCCATCCCCTGACCCTCCTCTACATTGTCAGTGTGGCCGATCTGACTCACTAAGTGCAACCTCTCCTTTGTCTTTTGTGTATGAAAGCTTAGAAGGACACACCTTGGGGAACAGCAAGAAAGACCCGGAATTCCGAATTGAAACCATTCTCTCCCATTCTACACATGTTCCAAGTAAACCAAGAGAATGTGGGCTTTGGAAAACCTCCGTCACAGTTGGCATATTTATACATTTTCAGCTTGTCTAGAAGAAGAGTGCCCAGGAGAGATGGGCTGCCCCACAGGTCAGGTGTTTCTGCTTAGGGCCCAGCATATATGTGCAGCCCAGATCACTAAGTCTGACTGTGCCTATCTAGTTGACATGGAAAACTGTGTGCACATGCATGTGGAGGGAGCAGAATCCCATGGGCTGCTTCTGTTTCTGCTCACCCAGTTGCCTTAGCAACAATATCTGCATCAGGACACAGGGGGAACCAAAGCACCGCCTGAAGCCTGAAGGTGTCTCAATTGAGCAGTGCGGGGGTGGGGGTGGGGGTGGGGGATAGAGGAAGCCTGAGGTCTGCTGGTTACTGGCTAGCTTCCCCCAGCAAGTCATTTCACCCTAGGCCTGTTCTGAACTTTGAGGATTATTTGCTGGCTGGTTGAAAAATGTTGTTAAAGAACGCAGCACTCTGGGTAAGAAGAACATTTAACTTCTAAGCATAGCTTTGACCTAGGACCTATGTCTAGAAACAATTATGTTTCAGCCAGACTTAACCACCTGTGACAGAGAATATGTTTGCTGACCAAGCAGATGAGTGAGCTCTAAGGAGGTCAGCACTTCCTGGCCTCACCAGAGTTAATATTTCTTCAGCTGGAGTAGGGGATAAACTTGGCTTTGATCCTTGAGCTCATGTAAAAGAAAGGAGATTGAGGCAGTTAAAACTAATTACGAACACCTCAACTCTAATGTTAATATGCTATAATAATGATTATAATAGAAGTAATACCTTCAACATGGTATTTCAAATGTTCCCTTGAGGTATCTTCTCATTCCTTGCAGTGCTGAGGATGGAGCTCAGGACCTCAAGTGTGTCAGATAAACTCTCTACCACTGAGTTCCACTCCTGGCTGTTACCTGGTCACCGTCTCAACCATCCACCTAGAGAGGCAGACAGACAACACCTCTGTATTGCAGTAGAGTAGACAGAGAGGCTGGAGACCCTGGGCTGTTGGATGATGGCCGAAGAAGAGCTGGAGTGTGCGTCCTCTGCCTCTCGGTTCCAGACTCTTTTGTTGGACATGCCTGATGAGTTATCAGGAAACAGAAGTGTCTTCCACCTTGCTTGTGGCCATGATGCTTGGACTTTATACTTGAAAAACCATCTCTGTGAAGACAAAAGAAAACTAAGGCTCACACATACAATAGATCATCTGATTGAGCACTACCCTGTGCCCAAACAGCTCAATCTATTAGACATTTCTTCTGACTTAAGTATATCCTATGTTTGCAAGGGGTAAAATTATCAATCATGAGATCTGAAAAGTGAAACCTCTACCCTTCAGTGGCTTTTACACCCCACAGGAGTCTAGAGGCTGCATCCCTTAATAAGAGAAAGCACCCTTAAGATAATTGTGGGAGGGTAAACGAGGGCAAATGTTAGCTCGGTAGGATGGGGCTTGGGCTACAGTCAGATGAGAGCAGCCCCTGGCTCACTGCAGAGTACTTCCAGAAATGGAGCTGGGAGCAGAATTCTGAGCAAAGTTGGAGAAGCTGATAGGAGAAGCTGGAGAATACCATCACATGGCCAGACCGGGCTGGAAGAAAACCTAAAGCCTATCTGTTGAACACACTCAGCCTTTAAGGGGCTGATTCCATAGATGAGGAGTTTGGGAATGGGCCCTCCTACAAGTCACTTTTTTCATTGATGTAGGAGAATCTTTACAATTTTTTTTTTTTTTGTCTTTTTTTGGGACAGGGTCTCCCTGTAGCCCCAGCTGTCCTGGAACTCACTCTGTAGACCAGGCTGGCTTTGAACTCACAAAGATCCGCCTGCCTCTGCCTCCCAAGTGCTAGGATTAAAGGCGTGCGCCACCACGCCCGGCTGGAGAATCTTTTAAATAGTTTTTATTTATTTTGATTTTATGTGTATCTTTTGGCTGCATATATGTAAGTGCACCATATGCCTATAGTGTTCACTGAGGCCAGAAGAGGGCACTGGATCCCTGGACCTGGAGTTACAGGCAGTTGTTAGCCTTCATGTGGGTGCTGGGAACCTAACTCTGGTCCTCTGCAAGAGCAGCCAGTGTTCTTAACCACTGAGCCATCTCTCTAGCCTCTGGCGTGGCAGACCCTTAAGGCTTAAAAACCCAAACTAGGGGCTAGACAGATGGCTAATACACTTATACACAAAAAAATTAAAATAATAAATAAAATATTTGTTTAAAAAACCCTTCCAAACTAACTTCACAGCAGGGACTCCTACCACTAAGGCCTGAGAAAAACTTCTTAGTGTTTTTATTTCTTTCCCTAGACAGGGCTTAATCATGTAACAGCAAAATCAACAGTTTGGGGCTTTCTTAAAGCAACTTTTATCTGCTCAGTGAAGTGGTAGTGAAGGATCAAATTTCCATACAAAGGCTCCGGGGCTAAATAGGACCCCAGTGACACCATTTAAGTCACAGAAAAAGAAACTCCAACTGAAATTTCTGCTTTTCTCTGTAGAATTTGTTACCCAAACACATGCTGTGGATTTAACCCTGTAGACATGAAGACACACACAGAAGAGATTCTGAAAGCCTGAATTATAGTACGGGCTGCTCAGTGGAGGGCAAGCGAAGATTCATGTGGGCCAATTTCACTAAGGACACAACTCATAGCATAGAAAAATAAGCTGTTCTGCTTCCTATCGCCTTTACCTCGGCTTCTCCTTAAGGTCACAACAAAGAGATGCTGTAATGCTCTCAGAGCTAGACCATCCAAACAAGTGACAAAGCTGAATTATCCTGGTAGAATGAACATAGCTTTAGAAATTGCCAATTCACTACATTTTAGTGAAATATCTGAAGGGCAAGAGATGTATAGCTCAGTAGCAAAGTGTTCCCGGCACACACCAGGCCCCGATGGAATCTTTCCCCATTATGAACAAGCAAACAAGTGTCCTAAAGATATGAAGTATGATCGGCTACATATCTCATTGATCTCCTGAGAGTTTCATACTGAGTAAGGTTCTTGTTCTGATTCGCTAAGGCTGTCATCACAAAATTTCACAATCTGTATGTCTTGGATAACAGATATTTATTTTCTCCCAGTTCTAGGGTTCAAGATCAAGGCATTGGCTGGGTCACTTACTTCTGAGGCCTTGAGGGAAGGCTGTGTTCCGTACCCCTCTCTGCTAGCTCCTACTGGCTTTCTGGCAATCTCTGACATTTCTTAGCTTGCAGAAGCATCACCCCAATCATTCTTTCTTCTTGATGTGCACATCTGTTTCTGTGTCCAAAGTTCTCATTGTAAGGACAGTGGTCATATTGGATTATGGACCAGTCCAGTGACCTCATCTTGACTGTTTCTATATAAGGCTATATCCTGAGGTACTGTGATTAGGACTTCAATGTATGAATTTGGGAGGACACAATTCAGTCCATAACAGAAGTCCACCTACTCAGTGCCAGATGCTGACAGGACAGCTACAAGTGTGCTGTGATCTACATTCTGCTGATGGCCCAGGCCAGCAAGGCAAGCAGCACAAATACAGTCAGCCAGGAGCATGTGGGCGTGGATTTCTGAGCCATACTGGATGGATTATGAGCCTGGCCCCACATTCTACAAGTTAACAAATGTGACAAATTAAAAAAAATCTTTTTATTTATTTATTTTTGTTGTATGTATATGATTGTATTAACTGCATGTATGTAAGTGCACCTGTGTCATGTAACACCCTCCTGGCAGAGGTCAGTTCCCCTGGAACTGGAGCTATGGAAGGTTGTTAGCCACTGTTGGGCCTTGGTAGAACCTGGGTCTTCTGCAAGAACAGCCAGCACTCTTAACCACTGAATCATCTCTCCAGTCCCCAGATGTGGCAAGTTTTACCCTCATTTTGTTCATCTGTAAGATGAAGATAATGCAGGCCCACAATTTCAAAGCCTTAAGAGCTCTAAGTTTCAAAAAAAAAATGTGCTTGTAACTTATTTGGTAACAAAATCTGGCCTGAAATAAGCACATTTGATATAAGTCCCTATCTTGACATGAGATGGGTTCCCTGCATTCTATTTATGCAACCCATATATTTAGAGGAATAATCATCTATCTGATTACAAGACACTTTTGCAGATGCCACAGAATGTCATATAGCCCGTGACATGCATGCTATATGACTTTTCTCACATCCCTGAACTCTGTGCTAAACTAGCCCTAGGGTTTGGACTAGGGTCTGTGGACTTTCAGTGCTTCTATCCTCTATCATAGTCTTATAATGAAAAGTATGTGCCCAGTCTCTGAATGATGCCATCTACACACTTAGTAGAAAAAGGAACTCTCTTGTCTAAAGTCTCTTGAGTCAAAAGCCAGTGAAGAAGGCTCTGGTGCTTGAGCTCAGGAAAAGCCAATCCCAGAAGCTGAGCTTGGTGGGATGTCATTCTGCCTCTGCAGCTCTTGGTCTGGGGCTTGTGTCATTTGCTTCACAAACCAGCCTTGTGTGTACACTACAGGGCATCAATCTCTACCTTCTGAGATGATGGTTGAGTGATTTCAGGTTTCTAATTTGTGTTATTCTACTCAGGCTGCCATAATCAAATACCACAAATCAGGTGGCCAAACATCATAAATGTATTTTCCTGCAGTTCTGGAGGAGAGTAGTCCAAGACCAAGACAGTTGGCAGGCTGGTTTCTCTCCTTGGCTTGCAGATGCCCTTCTTCCTCTGTTTACATGTGGGTCTTTGTTGCTTTTCTCTTCTTGTAAGGACACCAGACATATTAGATTAGGGCCTCTTCTCATGCTCTAATGTTAAGTCGATTACCCTATTTTTCATTTTAATTTTAAATTTTCTTTTGGCTTTTTGAGACAGACTCTCTCTGTTTACCCCAGCTGGTCTGGAACTCACTATATAGACCATGGTGGCTTTGATATCACAGAGACCCACTTGCCCCTGTCTCCCAAGTGCTAAGGCTAAAGGCATGCATCACCAGGCCCAGCAAGTGCCCCTTTTAGAATTCTTGGCCAAATAACAGTCGTATTTTGAGGTACTAGTGTTAGGATTTCAATATATAAATGGGATTGGAGGTGGTGAACAAATCCTATAGTACTACTTTTAGGAACTAAATGTATCACCATTCTCACTTTATGAACCCCACATGCCTGCTGGCTTGTCTCTACCCCAGGGTTTTGAAAATGTGTTCCTGGGGCTGGAGAGATGACCTAGCGGTTAAGAGCGCAGACTGCTCTTGCAGAGGACCTGGGTTTGATTCCCAGCACCCACATGGCAGCTAAGAACCATCTTTAACTCCAGTTCCAGGGGACTCCGACGCCCTCTTCTGACCTCCGTGGCATTGCACGACACGGGCGCACCAACCTACACACAGATAGTACACTCATACACATAAAAAATAATAAATAATAAAACATTTTTAAAAAAGAAAGGAAATGAGAAGGTAAAAAATATTAGAGAGATAGAAAGAAAGAAAGAAAGAAAGAAAGAAAGAAAGAAAGAAAGAAAGAAAGAAAGAAAGAAAGAAAGAAAGAAAGAAAGAAAGAAAGAAAGAAAGAAAGAAAGAAGAAAGTGTTTCAGGACAACTTATTGTCAAATCACTTGGGCCCTTAACAAATGCCTAGTGGTCGAGTGCTGACTGCTCTTGCAGAGGACCCGGGTTTGATCCCCAGCACCCACATGGTGGCTAAGAACTGTCTGTAACTCCAATTCCAGGAGAACTCCAGTTCCAGGGGAATCAGAGACCCTCTTCTGACCTCCTCAGCACTGCACGACACGTGTGCACAAACCTACATGCAGAGCATACATTCATACACATACAAAAATAAATAAAATTAAAAAAAATTTAACAAATCTCATCTGCTCCAGATTCACAAGTAAAAATCTGGAGAGGACTGTAGAACCTCAGCTCTGGCACTCGGTTTTTGACATTGATATAAAGGTTTAGATTAACCAAGAGGGTTTAAGAAAATCCGGGTAGCAAGGCAGCCTAGGTTAGTCCCATAGCCACTGCCGTCCCCAGGTAGAGGTACTGAGGAAGAGTAGTGGTGAACTCTGTGACTCTGAGTGGGCAGCCAGCTTGTTCTCATGGTGCCCCCGGTACTCTTCACCTGAGACGGCTGTGAAAGAAGCAACAGTCCCTGCTCAAAGCCAGCCTCCAGGCAGTGGTCAGTGCCTGTCTGTTCCTGTCGGTGCAGATACAGAAGCTTTGTAGTGTATGTCAGGAAAGTCCTCTGGGGGATCATCTTTCCGGCAGTGCCAGGCCGTGGAATACAGGTCTACAGCCAGTGCATTAGCTTGGGTAACTTTTCCTTGTCTCAACCCCAAACTCCTAGCAGAACCTGAAGTTACCCATCTCTCATAACGGTGTAAGGCCTTAGCCTTGAAATAGCGTTTCAGAAACAGGCTATAGTGGCATTTTGCAGATTCCAGTACTGCAACAGGAAACAGAAGTTGAGGTGGGTTCATGTGGTTGCTTACTCTGCTCCAAAGCTTCCGGTGACGTCACATGAAGGCTCTAGCTGGGTCATGCGTCAGACTACCAAGTGAGCCCTCTGGAGTGGGTGTCTACTGCAGGTGTACGTGTGTGCACACCAGGGGTCCACGCCTCTGCTGGGGTGGCTACTAGCCTCCCATGCAAAAATTCCAGCAAAACAGCTGGTGAGTGGGACTCTAAATGGAAGTGATTTTCCTAGCACCATGACAACACGCACCCTCAAAGCTCATGGCAGCCCTCCAGCCCTCGTCTTTCTCTGCTGGTTCCTGCTTAGACTTCATGTTTCTTAAAATACTTGCCTGGCTGGCAATGTGGTGACTCACCTGCATGGAGCAGGCGGGAGGCACTTCCTTCTGAAGAGCTGTCAGGAGCCCGCACAGCACCTGAAGTCTTTCATTCACACGCATGCTGTTACTGTCAAGGGCGGACATTTTCATTCTCTTGTCAAAGTTGGAGTTGCTCAAGAAAGCAAAGTGGTAAGGATGTGTCGAACTTGGGCGCTCTACTAAGAGCTTGAGGACAATAGGCAGGTTTGGCTGAGATCTCCTCTTCATCTTCAGTCCAGTATGAAACGGGCAGCGCTTGACAAAGCACTGAAAAATGCAAGCTAACATGCACATGCAGTCACTCCATTCTCTGTGGATGATCAGAACCAGCCCTGGCTGCTGGGATTCTGCAAATCCTACAATCGTTAAAAGATTTAAAAGTCTTCTGGATTTGCTAGTTTGGAAAGCATATACTTTATAGGCTTGAATTAATAAAAAAAGTAGTGTCAAGAATCTTACCGTCAGCCTGGTGTGGTGGCGCACGCCTTTAATCCTAGCACTTGGGAGGCAGAGGCAGGCGGATCCAGGATAGCCGGAACTACAGGGATACCCTGTCTCAAAAAGAAAAGAAAAGAAAAAAAAAGAATCTTACTGTCCATTAAACTATGTTTTTGGTCCCTGTTACATCTACTTGAATTCTACAGGCTATAAGTTGTGGTCTATTGGAAAATACCCTGGAGTCAAAGGTCAGCTTAATCCTTGGTTCGATGCTGATTAGCTGTGTGCCTCCTGGAATGCTCATTTCCTTAACTTTCAAAATGGAACGATACTGTCTTTCAAATTATGCAAATAAAATAAGAGCCCATGAATGTAAAAGACTCAGGATAGAGTTAGGCTCATACATTCTTATGTCTTTTCCTGCCTATTTAGTTCTTTGCTATATTTGGGAATGAGCACCATTTCTGGCTATCAAGTGTTCTAACATTGACACATTTCAGTACATGGCTTTGCATACAGTTAGGACATAATAAATAACTATCCAAGAAATAGCAACGATAGGGACACATGCTCTGAGCCCAGCAGTGGCTGAAGTCACAAGAGGTGATTTGGACAAGTTACACGGTATTATAGGGCCAAAGCTTCTGGCTTTAGGAGCCCTGTGGGCAGCTTCCTTTTGGAAGCCTCATAGAAATTCTCGATGATATAAAACGCTAGCTACTAGCTTCAGGGAACCAGGTGATGCCCCACTGGCAGCTGCCCACCCATCTGCTGCTGCACCCTTTCCTGAAGTTCTTCACTCAGGAGCACATGATCTCTTCAGATCTGGCTCCAGCCCCTGCTGACCTCTTCTGGATGTCTGCCACAGAATTCTGCCTTTCTCTTCAATTTTCAGTATTTGCTAGTCTTCCCTCCCATTGATCTGCCTGTTTAGGTCTTTGTGCTCCACCAGACTTTACTGGAAAAAGGCAGACGTTGAGTTCATCACATTCGTTATTAACTAGGTTACTATGGACAAGTGACTTTATTTCTTTTACAGGCAATCATCTCATCTGTGCATTGGGATGTGATATCCTTAGCCTATTGTGAGAATTAATGTGAGAAAAATTCACATTGAAATATTTTGTCAACTGCAAAGTACCAAGGAAGAAGAAGAAGAAAATTTTAATCTCTCTGATGGCATACATACCTTAATGGCACATAGAAACTGAACAAAGATAGTGTTGCTTTTTGACTGAAAATATTTTTTTCGGAGGGGCTGGGAAAATAACTAACCAGGTAAAGTGCTTCTTGTATAAGCTCAAGGACCTGAGTTTGGAGTCTAGGAACACAAATAAAAGTTGAACTCAGAGAACCTATAATCTCAACACTGGGCAGGGTGGAGGTGGGGGACAGGCTGGTGCTAAGAGTTCAGTGTTCAGTCAGTTTAGCCAAAACAGCATGCTCAGTTTTCGTTAGAAAGATTCTGTCTTTAAAAAAAAAAAAAAGATGGAGGGCTGGAGAGATGGCCTAGCGGTTAAGAGCGCCGACCGCTCTTACAGAGGACCCGGGTTCGATCCCCAGCACCCACATGGCGGCCGAGAACCATCTGAAGCTCCAATTCCAGGAGAACTCCAGTTCCAGGGGAATCTGAGACGCTCTTCTGACCTCCGCGGCTTTGCACGACACGGGTGCACAGACTTGCATGCAGACAGTACATTCATACACATACAGAAATAAATAAAATTAATAAAAAAAATTAAAAAAAAAAAAGATGGAGAGTGATAGAAGACACCTGACTCTGGCTTCCCCATGCACACACACAGGGGTAGGGTGTGCATGTGAATGTCTGCATTTGTCATGTAAATGCCGCTGTCTTCACCAATTCTTTTTAAAATTATTATTTATTATTTTGTGTGTATGAGTGTATTGTCTGCATGTATGTAAGTGTGCACATGTTGTCCAATGCCCTCAAAGTTCAGAAGAGGGTATCAGATCCCCTGGAACTGGAGTATGGATGGTTGTTAGCTGCCATGTGGATGGTAGGAAATGAACCTGGGTCATCTGCAAGAGCAGTTACTGATCTTAACTGCTGAGCCATCTCTCCAGCTTGAGTATCCCCCAATTCTAAGAGGAGATGTCTGGAGTATTCTCCAAAAGATTCAGTGTGTTCCTTGGTGGTTCTGAAGGAATAAGATGCTCACTGTATGTTTCTTATGTCCAGGCACATGCTTGGGAAGATCTCACAAGATTTCCACGAGAAGGAGAATATTGCCACGTTTCCAGTGCTAGGTGTCACTGTCAACTTTATGTGTCTTCTTAACTGGGTTAAGAGACATCTAGATAGCTGGTGGCACATTGTTTGGGGGCATGTCTTTTAGTATGTTTCTAGAAGAGATAGATCAGCATTTGAATCAGATGGGGTTAAGAAGATTTGCCTTGCTCAGTATGGGCAAGCACCATCCATCTGTTGAGTGCCAGTCCAATCAGGACAAAATGGCAGAGCAAGACTGAATTTTTTCTTCTTGAGCTGGGACATCCATCTTTTTCTGCCCTAGGACAGAACAGTACTTGGTTCTCTGATGTTTGGACTCTGAGATTTACAGTAGTTCCCCTGCCAGCCTTCTTGAGCCTTTAACCTCCCACAGGGAGTTGCTGCAGGGTGTACAATGGGACTTTTCCTTGCTTCATAATTTTGTGAACCAATTCCCACAATTCCTTTCTTATTATTTACATATCTCCTGCTGTTTCCATTTCTCTGCAAACTCTGGCTAATACATCAAGAATGAACTTATCCTTGGCCCTACTCCTTATTGGACTTATATCTGGTTTCTAGGCAAAATTGTCACTAAAAAGATTATTTGCTAACACTCTGTAAGATATTAGGGAATAAGGTCACCGCAAGGGACCTCTCATAAAGTATGACAGGTAAATAAAAATGAAACAACATGATCAACCATCCAAATTTCTATTTGCTTCTATCTTTGTTTTTCATATAGAACATGTCTCTTAATAAGATACCTTCCATTCTGTAATTTTGGGGTGACCCTGGGTTAGAAAATCACCAACAAGCCAAGGTCCAGGTGTTGGACACCATTCCTCTATCTGCACTGCCATCTTGCTTTGAAACAAGCTGCCCTATTCAATGACAGCTGAGGAAGACCACCTTTCTTTCCTGTCATATTTCCTAAAGGTCCTGTCACGGGGGACAGGGCGAATGATGGGACTCAAGCACCTTTAACATATGTTCTCAAAACTCTCCTTCCTTTAACATGGACACTTCGTCCACCAGGCTTGATTTCCTGCAATTCCTTTAGAGAGGAAGACTTCCCCAACCCTATGGACATGCCTCATTCTTCACTAGACATGATTGCATCATCTAGGCAGATGAAGAAATGAAGTCTAGAGACTCAAGTAGCTTACCCAAGGCCTTACAGCCCTCAGATGACAGTCAAGAGCCAAACCCAGAAAGAAGTCTTCTTGATCTTTTCTAACAAGTGATTCGTACTGTTCTGCCTTTGCTCACACAGGAGGGCCCATAGTGCTGGGCACTGCTTACTGTACATACTCTTCTCCTCTCCAGGGGTTTATCAAATCTCTTCTTGGTTTCCATTGAGGATTATATATTGGGTGTGAAAAAATGAGATTGTTGTCATTTTTTACTTTCCATTCCTTAACTGCCCTAGCCCTAGCCCTACATTATTCCTGTTACTTAGCTTTCTGTGAAAAGAATGCCAAGATTATCCAGATGATAGAACAGGACTATCTGGTTTATAGCAGTCATCCTAGCCAGTGCTATCAGATCCAGGAAAAACAGAAGTTCCTTGATGTGATCCCCACAGCCCCTCTAGCCTCGTGGCCCTACACCAACCCTGAGCTGCAGCCTACAGGTCCGTGCACGACCTTGTGTTCTTTTCACTGTCTCCTCGCGTTGTTCACTGGGTGGTACCTGCCTCTCCTAGCCCATTCCAGTAACATGGCATCTCTTCTCTTTCTTCTCCAGGTATGAGTTCTTCATGGTCCCACCCTGGCTGAATCAGCTTCATACATCAGATTAGGAAACTCTTTGAGGGTGGAAGGAATGCATACCAGCCTGTTTTATCCAAGCTGGCTATTTCCTTGGGTCAGATAGCTGGTCACTTTCTTTGGAAGTTTCCTAATGCACTACTAAACACAGTTTTCAGGTGCTCAGGTAACTGGACGAGCTGAGAATTCAGGCTGGGCTGGACTTCTTTATAGAATTTCAAAAACGTTTATTTATGTGACTGTGTCTTCATGTTAACATACACATGTTAATAGGTACTCTCTGAGGTCAAAAGAAGGCACTAGGCCCCTGTTGTGAGCTGCCTGATGTAGGTACTGAGAAAGAAACTCTGATTCTTTTTTTTTTTTGGTCTTTTCAAGACAGGGTCTCCCTGTAGCCCCAGATGTCCTGGAACTCACTGTGTAGACCAGGCTGGCCTGGAACTTAATCCGCCTGCCTCTGTCTCCCAAGTGCTAGGATTAAAGGCATGTGCCACTACACCCGGCGAAACTCTGATTCTTTTTTTTATTTTATTTATTTATTTTTTTATTTTTGTATGCGTATGAATGTACTGTCTGCATGGAGGTTTGTGCACCCGTGTCGTGCAATGCCGCGGAGGTCAGAAGAGGGTCTCGGATTCCCCTGGAACTGGAGTTCTGGAATTGGAGTTACAGACGGTTCTTAGCCGCCATGTGGGTGCTGGGGATCGAACCCGGGTCCTCTGCAAGAGCAGTCGGTGCTCTTAACCACTAGGCCATCTCTCCAGCCCGAAACTCTGATTCTTTACAAGAGCAGCAAGCACTTTAACTGCTGAGTTCTCTCTTCAAGACCCAGGCTGGACTTCTTTATATATATATATATATATATTTTAATTATTTATTTATTTATTTTCTGAATGTATTTATGAATGTACTGTCTGCATGTAGGTTTGTGCACCCATGTCGTGCAATGCCGCAGAGGTCAGAAGAGGGTGTCGGATTCCCCTGGAACTGGAGTTCTCCTGGAATTGGAGTTACAAATGGCTCTCAGCCGCAATGTGGGTGCTGGGGATTGAACCCAGGTCCTCTGCAAGAGCAGTCTGTGCTCTTAACCGCTAGGCTATCTCTCCAGCCCCCAGGCTGGACTTCTTAAAGATCTTTTCCAATCACATGACCCCACCTCACATTGCCTAAATTCCCATTCTCTGCTTATCTTTTCCCCACAGCACTCATCACCATGTTGATACACTATTTGTCCCCTTCCCGTTTCTAGAAATAAACTCCCTGAGATTTGAATCTACTTATGTCTCTTGATCTCTCTTCAGTAAAAATTTATTTCTATTTTATGCAGATGAGTGTTTGCCTATATGTATGTATGTGCACCATGTGAGTGCCTGATGCTCACAGAGGCCAGAAGATGGCATCAAATCCCATGGAACTGGAGTTACAGGCAATTATTAGCTGCCACGTGGGTGCTGGGAACCGAACCTGGGACCCTGCAAGAGCAAGTGCTCTTAAGCACTGAGCCATTCCTCTAGCCTCAACTGCTTTTCTTAAGTAGTGTCCATCCATGTTGGTGCTGAGTGAGCATCTCCTGAATGGATGGCTAGAGTGCTCCCGGCCTTGGGAGTGGGTGCCGGAACCCACACAGCAGACGATGGGAGGACCAGGGCTTCTGGTCTCTCAGATGTCAGATACCACCTGCCTCAGGGTTGCCAAAGAGGATTTCCAAGCTTCCTAAACCTTAGCACCCCAGCTCGGGACTGGGCTCCATGGGAAATGCAAAGCCTCAGGCAGCTTGTTTTCCTGGCCAGCTTCCAAGCCATGACCCTGCTGAAAACTTGATTTCCTCTTGCAAAGCTCTCAGTGTGCAAGCCTTCACACCCCAGAATGGAGCTGTGGGCAAGGTCTGTCTCCCTCATTCACATCCCACAGTGGAGCTATGTACACAGTCTCTCTCCCTCATTCCCCAAAAATGATCCTGTCTTACTCGTCATCACTTCCTCAATGCCTAGCACAAGGTGAGACAGGTCTGAAGGCTACTTGAAGTCTGATGAACACATGAGCACCTGGGAGTCTTCATGTAGCAAAGCCCCACCCTTCTGCATGACGTGAACTCAGACCCCAGGGGATGAGCTCATTTCTTCTTCTTGAGAGTAGTATATTTTTTTCTCCAAAATTTTTCAATTTTCAGATTAGGCTTCATACACTGTAAATTTTTTTTTTTAATTTTTATTTATTTCTTTATGTGTATGAATGTACTGTCTGCGTGCAGGTTTTGTGCACCCGTGTCATGCAATGCCGCGGAGGTCAGAAGAGGGTTTCGGATTCCTCTGGAACTGGAGTTCTCCTGGAACCGGAGTTTCAGACGGTTCTTAGCCGCCATGTGGGTGCTGGGGATCGAACCCGGGGCTGGAGAGATGGCCTAGTGGTTAAGAGCGCCGACCGCTCTTGCATACACTGTAAATTTTAAAATATCCCATATGGAATACTGCTCTTTCCAAGAGACAGCATAAATTTTAGATTAAAATTGATGAATGCTTCTTTCCCTAGACCACAGATATCTCTTTTTGCAGATTTTTTGGGGGGTCTTTTTGAGACAGGGTCTTACTATATAGCCCCTGATGCCCTGAAATTCACTATGTAGACCAGGCTGGCCTTGAATCCACAGAGATCCACCTGCCTCTGCCTCTGCCTCCTGAGTGCTGGGATTAAAGGCATGTGCCACCATGCCTGGCCTATTGCTGATTTTTTTTTTTTTTTAATTTATGTGCATGAGTGTACTGGCTGCATGTCATGCAATGCCCACAGAGGTCAGAAGAGGGCGTCAGATACCCTGGAACTGGGGTTACAGGTGGTTGTTAGCCACCATGTAAGTGGTGGGAATCAAAACTGGGTCCTCTACAAGAGCAGTCAATGCTCTTAACCACTGAGCCATCCCCAGAACCCATGTAAATAAGTTGAATGCAGTGACACATCTGTAATCCCAGCACTCCTAACAGGAGACAGAGATAGGGGAATTCCCAAGAAGTTTGCTGGCCAGCTAGCCTGGAATACACTGCACAGCAGAAGCAAGAGAGATTTGGCCTCAACAAATTGGAAAGAGAGAGTTGATTCCCGAAAGTTGTAGTTTGACTTCCACGCACATGCTGCCTCAGGTGTGCTGAAGTGTGTATGCACACATGTGTGCGCACACCAATAATTAAAAAAAAAAATCTGTTTGAAAACTTATGAATTAAGCTGATGCTCTATTACATCCATTTCTCTCTCTCTCTCTCTCTCTCTTTTTTTTTTTTTTTTTGAGACAGTGTCTCCCTTTAGTCCCAGCTATCCTGGAGCTCACTAGGTAGACCAGGCTGGTCTTGCACTCGCAGAGATCCATCTCCCTCTGACTCCCAAGTGCAAGGATTAAAGGCATGCGCCACCATGCCCAGCCCATCTCTTCTTAATAATTTAACTATTTATTTCAAAGGCTTTTAAGGGAAACTTATTATTTCTAATAATTATCTAATTTCTTTTGGATTTGAAAGAGGGTTTTAAAAAAAACAGGATTTCTTTAAAAAAGAACTATAGACAGAGAAAAAATAAGATGTTTGCACAACAAAAAAGGGGTTAAACTTAGTATTTCCTCAATGGAACTATTTATAGATTGGATTAAAGTCTAAATCATACTAGATAGCTAATTGGCTATATTCACCAATTCTAAATATTAAAGTTAATTTCATCAGTTTGATAAGAAATTTAAGAAAGGGGAAGTTTTGCTATGTAATTTTTTTTTGAGACAGGATGTCCCTACAGCCCCAGCTGTTCTAGAACTCATCATGCAGACCAGGTTGGCATTGAACTCACAGAGATCCTCCTGCCTCTGCCTTCCAAGTGATGGGATTAAAGACATGTGTTACCACACACAGCTCTGCTATATTATTTTCAAAATTCAGTTTACTAGTTAGTAAATAATGAGTGTTCCTTTCAAGCCATGGAGAGTTGATTTCCTGTCTTTTCAGAGTCTTCATTCATAGATTCAACCAATCAAGCGAAAATGTTGAAAAAAACATTTCATTCATACTGACTGTGCAGACATTTTTTTTTCCTAAGAAATGGAGTGTAACCACGATTTGCAGAGTAGTTACATTGCCTTAGATATTATATGTAATCCAGAAATGACTGTGTATACAAGAGGAGAGGTTATAGGATGTGCAAATACCACATTGGTTTATATAAGGGACTTGAATATCCACAGACTCTGGTGTCCTCAAGGGGAGTATGAGTAACAGTTCTGAAACTAATCCCCTGCAGACACTAAAGGATGACTATACCTCACTTTCCTGAGAGTTTTAGAGTCAAGCCACTGCCTCAGAGCAAAGCCAACCCAAAGAAGAGTACATAAACTTAATTCCGGCTACAACCTAGACAGACCAATAAATAGAATGTCTTTGTTTTGCGCATAATCAATCTGTTCCCCAACTAGTTAGTAGAGATTCAAATCTTAGTTCAAACCAGTCACTTAAATATACTTTCTAAGAATGTGTCTAGCTTTGCAGATGACCTTCCCTTCCTTTTCTTCTAAAAAGATATTGTCTGAATGCATGGTGGGCATTTAAGATGTTATGGCTAGCTAGGTCAGTGACGTGTGCATGGAGTGTTTTGGCAAATAGGTGCTGCCCTGAGATCCCCAGCTTCTTCTACTGGACACATCCTCCTTATGTGCCCACAACCTACTAACCGAGAATTCATGCTGGACACAAGGCACTTCCTTTCATCAGTGTCTGAGCCTCTAAGGTTTCTTCAGTGTTTTTCTAATCACCCTCCTTGAGGAGTGTGTAAAGGCAGCGGTAGTAAGGTGGTGCATTGCTTCTGTGTCCGCATGGTGTTCTGAGGAAAGGAACTCCTTGCCTGCACCAGTCCCCGAATAGCTGCCCTGTTGTACTTATGTCTGGGAAACTTCTGCTCCCTGCTTGTCCTGTGTGCATGGTCAATCTTTTCTGTGTAAGTCCAACGGTGGCAAGCTTGTGGTTCAGCACCTCTGGGTGCAATCAACTTTTTGAACTCTTGTGCCCTCCTATTACCTCTGGTCTTGGGAGCCTACTTGAGAGTTCTCATTACAGGACACCTGATTACTGTGATTACTGCAGGCCACATGATAAAGACTTATATTTACATCTGGACTTAGGGGGCCCAGCATTGCTTGGGAAGTCCATAGTATCATAACTCTGTGCCCAACATTAGACTCCTCCTCTCATAATTCAGGAAGGGTGGTGGGAGATAAAGGTCTCTGTGTTTGCGGTTAGTTACCTTTCCAGCACAATTTCTCTTCCCAGTTCTCTTGTCTCATTCTGCTGTGTTTTGTCTTCCCTAAACCCCCCTTTTCTTGGCTAGGTCTTTCATACATAAAACCCTAATGTTTAGTCTACAAAATCCAACCCTTGGTCCTATGAAAAAGAAGGTAATGAAATGTAGCAGGTATTTTCTCAAGGTTAAGAGCTTGAATTACATGGCCATTGCTTTGCTGCAAAACTCTATTTGTTAATGTCAGAATGCTGAATGCTACCTTCTCTTTCTCTTGCATAGCTCTTGGCAAGAATCTTCATCTTTTCCTAGCCAGATGAATTCCATGAGTAGGTCAAATTCATATGCTCTGAAAGGCAAAATGGTCCACTGACCAGGCCTATAGACAGTTTACCTGGTTTAGCAGATCAACATATCTAAATAGTTTTTGGTTTTTAGTTGGTAAGTTGCGTTTCAGTCACCTGCTACCCGACGTTCTGACAGGTGTGCTAATGACAGTATTCATTCTATGCTATTTTAGTACTGGCCACAGCCATGCATACAAATGGAACTGATTAATGCATTTGATGGAGAGATTCCTAGATTCTGAGAGAGACAAAGCTTGTCTTAAAGAGCTTTTCAGTCCATTTCTTTTTTTTTTTTAAGGTGTTCACCACCATGCCTGGCTTTTTATTATTTTTTAATGTGTATGAATGTACTGTCTGCATGTAGGTTGGTGCACCCATGTCGTGCAATGCCGCAGAGGTCAGAAGATGGTGTCAGATTCCCCTGGAACTAAAGTTAAAGACGGTTCTCAGCCACCATGTGGGTGCTGGGGATCGAACCCGGGTCCTCTGCAAGAGCAGTTGGTGCTCTCAACTGGTAGGCCATCTCTCCAGCCCTGAAGCCCATTTCTATACCATCTGAGCATATTTCTTCCTTATCTATGATGAAAGGAACCAAATAAGAACCAAGTAAGAGATTCCCTTTGTATTAGTTACTTTTTGTTTTTTAATATTTTATTTGTTATTTTTATTTTATGTGTATGAGTGTATTGACTGTGTGTAAGTGTACTCAGAGAGATGGCTCAGCGGTTAAGAGCGCTGACTGCTCTTGCAGAGGACCTGAGTTCGATTCCCAGCACCCACATGGTGGCTAAGAACCATCTTTAAGCGGGGCATCGGGGCGCACGCCTTTAATCCTAGCACTCAGGAGGCAGAGGCAGGTGGGTCTCTGTGAGTTCATGCCCAGCCCGGTCTACAGAGTGAGTTCCAGGCCAGCTGGGGCTACAGGGAGACCCGTCTCCAAAAGACCAAAAAAAAAAAAAAGGAAAACAGCAACAAACTAAACAAAACAACAAACCCTACTTCATCCAGGCTCTTCATCAGAAGCTGAAGTTTGCTATACCCAATATGACTTCTCTCTCAACTTCATGTGCTTCTAACCCACTCTGACTTGGTTTCTGCTCTCATAACCCCACTGAAATGAAACCAGTATTGCTTAACTCATCAATGACTTCCTCATTGCTAAATTGAATGGACGTTTTCCAGCACTCATTTGCTTGACATCATTGGCATTCTCCCCGACAACTCACGACTCACCGTCCACCTGGAGGATGCCTCTGTGTAGACTGCTTGATGCTGCCTTTTTCTGCTTTCCATCCCACTACACCTCCTCTTCAAAATCTCTTACTTTATCATCGGAAGCTGAGATCTGTCAAGCTTCAATCCTCATGATTACATGATTTATTATTATTTATTTTTATTTTATCTGCATTAGTGTATTGCCTGCATGTATGTAAGTGCCCCAGTGTGGTGCAATGCCCGTGAAGTTCAGAAGAGTGCATCAGATCCCCCGGAACTGGAGTTGCAGATGGCTGTTAAGCTGCCTTGTGGGTGCTGGAAACCGAACCAGGGTCCTCTGCAAGAGTACCTGGTTCTCTTAACCGCTGAGCCATCTCTGCAGCCTAGATTCCATGATCCATTTATTCTTTCTGTCCTCCTGGGCCATCTGAGCCTGGCCTCTAGGTCCAGAAACCAGCCCGTGATGAATATTCCCTCGTTGGACACCTCCAGGCCTCTTATAGATGGCATACATGATCCTAGTTCCTCCTGGGGTGCCCACCTGAATATCCAAATACTTCCAAAACATGTTCAAAACATGCTGTCCTCTCAAGCCAACTTTTATTTTCCTACTAACGATCACAGATTACCATCCATGAAAGTACATAAGGTAAAACAAGGGAACCCATCTTGACTGCGATTTTCCTTGCCTCCTTTCCCTGTCCTCTGATGCAGAACCTTGTGCTGGTGGCAAGCATATAAGGTATCCAAAGTAGTTTGATAAACTGATGAATGAACTGCAGGGACCTCAAATACTAGGGCTCTAATTTAAGTATGAAACTTGGTGTTGTTTAAGCTTTCAAGGCTTTGCATTCCTTCATCATTTACCGGAAGACATCTACAGGCATGATCTTCAACTTCCGTGATCTGTGACTCCAGATATACTCCATCCTGACACTTGAGATGCTCATTCACACTTCCCTCTTATCCATCTCCTGCAATTCCACCTTCTTATGCCTGTCCCACACAGGAAGGAGAGAGAGAGAGAGAGAGAGAGAGAGAGAGAGAGAGAGAGAGAGAGGATTTACAGCTGAAAACACACTCCGACAGCCTCCTGGAATCACAATGAGACTGGGGAGGACTGGAAGGTCCAGGTTGGGAAACGCTGTGGCCGGGAAGGGCTACTCACAGGAAGCAGCTTCCCTTTTGTGACGCATGAAACTAGTGCTGTGATTCTCTCCAGATTCTAGCCTGTCTACTTCTCAGAACATTGCACCAGTTTTATGTGAGTTCGTTACCCTTGCTGGTGCTGTGCTGAGCAGTGGTTCCCTCATCTCTTTTAAACCCCAGGGTCCAGGTCCTATTTTTCTCTCTCTTTCACAGACCAGGGAAGAGGGCTTAACCACTTCATTAAGGACATTCAGCTAATCATGTGGTTGTGCAAATCATCATCAGGTCAAACCATCCTACACTGTGCCCAAGTCCAGGGCCACCATGGTTACAAATAGCTTCTTGATGTATCTATGGTTCTCGTTTGCAGACACATGTATTTGGAGTGCATGGTCTCCAGGGGCCTGATAAATACTCCTGGAAACTGTCCCAGACCCCATCAATAAGAGCTGGATCTGGTCCCAGCTTCTAGAATTCTGAAATGCAGCTTTGGACCTTTCCCATTACCCCCTTTAGATATCAGCTTCCTGGGATGTAAAAGGGAGGCATTATGCTGCTACCCTCCAAGAAGCCTGTGCCTTTAACATTCCATGGCCGTCTTCCAATGGTGCAGTGTCCTCAGCTTGCTGCCAAGAAACCTGAGTGACCACAGGACCCAGTCAGGTGTGTTTTCTGGGGGCAGCCCCTAGCGGGCTGGCTGGATGCAGCCCTCTCCATGCACACGTGCAGGCCCCACCGCTCCATGGTCTTGTGCTCTGCCCACTACCTGGCAGCCACAGAATTCATTCTCCCAGGTATGACCAGGCCCTGGAGGGAGGCGCCAGGCCCTGGTGAGCAAAGGCCAGAGACTGTCAGGCCTCTGGGAAAGCGCGAGAGCGTGTTCCTGGCTGCCTGCTGGACTGCTGGACGTGCAGGGCCGCTCAGGCACGGCAGAGGCTGTTCTGGCCTCCCCAGCATCAGTGGAAATGCTCTCCAGGCTCTAAGGCATGGGCTGGGGAGGGAGAGCCAAGCCCAGATCCCTGCTATCTTGGAAACCCCAATAGATTCCTCTCCAAGGAAATACTGCTGATTAAAACGAATACTTTTTCTATTTTTATTTTTATTTAATTTTATTTATTTTTGCATGTGTATGAATGTACTGTCTGCATGCAGGTCTGTGCACCCATGTCGTGCAATGCCGCGGAGGTCAGAAGAGGGTCTTGGATTCCCCTGGAACTGGAGTTCTCCTGGAATTGGAGTTACAGATGGTTCTTGGCCACCATGTGGGTGCTGGGGATCGAACCCAGGTCCTCTGCAAGAGCAGTTGGTTTTCTTAACCGCTAGACTATCTCTCCAGCCCTGTAAAACGAATACTTTTAAGGTCATCCAGGACATTTATCCAAGCTGGGGGTCACTAATGGGAGGTGTAGAGTCCTGATAGCCCGAGGCTTAGATCCTAAGAGGCAGCATTGCCGGCAGAGAGACCAAGCCTTCATTGATGCTTAAGGGGTGGATGTGAAAACCTGGGTAGCTGTTTTTTGAACTGGCTGGAAGAGACCTGATGACAAGAAGAGAATCTGGGTACCCTCTTCCTCAGCCATTCATCCCGTTCACTTATTGTGCCGCCACCTGCAGAGCCCCATGTGCAGAACAGAAGCCTTTTCTTCCTGTAGCCCACGCTGTCAGGATGTCTTGGGAACTTGCTATGATGTAGACCAGACTGGCCTTGAACTCACAGAGATCCACCAGCCTCTGCCTGCTGAGTGCTAGGATTAAAGGCATGTGCCATATCTGGCTAGAAGCTTTTTTTAAAAAAAATTTATTGAATTTTTGTGTGTCTCCTACAGAACATCTTAATCACCTTTCTATCCCTTTCCCCATCGGCGCCCTCTCATAGCTACCCCGCCTCCCCGCACTGGATTTCATACATTTCTGTCATTTTGTTAAGGCTTATCAAGTCAAGCTAGTCCTTCAGTACATGTTCATCTAGTCAGCCTATCTAGAGATGATCACCTATTCCTTACTGAGCAGTAATCAGCTGCCAATAGTTCTTTGGCTAAGATTGGGGGCTGCCGCCATTTCTGTTCTGGGTTTCTGTCTGCTTGTGTTTGCATGGGTCTGGTGGATATTATCACCATTGCTGTAGGTTCACATGAGCAAGGTCCCAGGAGCCTGTAGGATTCTATTCCCATATGACCATGCACCTCCTCCCCTGGCTCTTCTGAAAAGGTCCCTGAGCCCTGGGTGCATGAAGTTTAATATGGGATTCTGTCCAAGGACCCACATTCCACAGTTATTCTCTATGCTTTGGCTACTTGGGCCCTTTGTGTCCATTACCCTCTGTTGCATGGGGGAGCTTCGTTGATAAGAGTTGAAAGATACATTAATTAGTATCCACCGTTCCCCTGTTCTACTAGGTTCCATAAGCCTTAGGTTTAGAGGTTGCATTGTAGATGTATCATTTAGGGTTGGGGATTTCACAGACACTTAATCTCTGTGTGTGACCAGTTATGGAACTTTTTAAAAGTATCCATCTGTTGAAAAAGAAGCTTCTTTGATGAGCAGTGACATACTTGTCTGTAAATATAAGGATCCATATTTAGCACTAAGAAATCATACTTGTCTAGGGATGTGATGGCCTTGGGCCTTTCTCTAAGATCTGTGACCTCTCTGGTCATGTGTATTTGGCTATGTTTACAGTACCACAGAGTTCCTTCCCATTGGGTGGGCTTTAAGTCCAATTAGGTAGCTGTTGATTACTCCTAAGATAAAAGTGCCACTGCAGCCTCAGTATAGCTTGCTTTGCCGGTCATCGTTGTGGTGCTCAGGGTTTAAAGCTGGGGTTGAACAATCCATTGACTGATGTTCCCCCTTAGCAGCTTGCATAGTGCTCTCCAAAACTATGAGAGCTAGCCTTCAGGGAGGTGGCTTCAGGTCAGTTCCAACTCCATTGCTCCAAATTCTGTGTCTGAAGCATGTCCTGCCTACAGGAGTAGGGTCTTTCCTTCGAGCTGTTGGAGGAAATCAAGGGCTATGGCAACAGCCTGTGTTATTTGGGGAGTCTCTTGTAGTACCCTGGCCAACAAGGCAAAGGGACAATGCTCCTGTCAGGCACTGTTTCTTGTTATATAGCCTCCATTATAAACATAGACTCATGTAGAGATTCTGTATGTGTAATTTTTCCATATGGTGATTTTTTGTGTGTATGTGTTTTTGAGACAGGGTCTCCCTTTAGTCCCAGCTGGCCTGCAGCTTGCTCTGTAGACCATACTGGCCTTGAACTCACAGAGATCTGCCTGCCTCTGCCTCCCGAGTGCCGGGATTAAAGGCATGTGCCACCATGCCTGGCTTTTCATATGGTTTTTTTGTTTGTTTGTTTTTTGTTTTTTTTTTTATTAATTTTATTTATTTCTGTATGTGTATGAATGTACTGTCTGCATGCAAGCCTGTGCACCCGTGTCGTGCAACGCCGCGGAGTTCAGAAGCAGGTCCCGGATTCTCCTGGAACTGGAGTTCTCCTGGAATTGGAGTTTCAGACGGTTCTCAGCCGCCATGTGGGTGCTGGGGATCGAACCCGGGTCCTCTGTAAGAGCGGTCGGCGCTCTTAACCGCTAGGCCATCTCTCCAGCCCCTTTCATATGGTTTTAAACTAATATATTCCCCCTTTTTTTTATACCAGCTAGGCATTATTTATCTCTCTTCTCTCTCTGCATGACCCCTTCTCCTTTCTTCCAAGTTAAAGAACCCACATTTCCCCTCTTTTACCTTTGATAATATGTGTCTCCTTGGCAGAACAGAATTTTTACTTGTTGAGGAGCTTTTTCTATTAAGGGAACAGAAAAGATGCTAATTGAAAAGTTCCCCAAATGGCGAGAATAAATGTGTCTGAGTTTGCGCATGTTGGCACCCTCCGTTCTTCCCCTTGTGAAGCCCCGGGTGGGGGATCTGCTGCTTTTTCCTACTCAAGGAACACCGAACAGCAGCTGCAAGCTTTGGAGCCTTAGGTGAGCTGGAGGAAATGGAAACAAGTTCTTCCAGGGAGACACAGTCTGAAGCTTGTGACTGAGCAAGGATAGTTTGCCCCTTCGCTCCTGAGGGAATAATATGTCCTGGTAGAACTTGGAGACATACATCTTTAAACATAGTAAGCAAGGCAGAAGATCCAGGGAAGGCTGCTCTGGGCTCCCCAGGACCCCAGCCTGTGTTTTCTTTTTTCAGAACAGATGCAGAGTGGGCCTAGCCACATCTGGAGGGAGGGGCACTCCTGGAAAATTCGTGAGCTAAGTGAGAATCTTTGCTGACATCCATTCACTCCCCATCGCTCAGTTGATTTTGATTTATTTCACTTAACTAATTTCATTTTCTTTCTAAACCCTATGAAGTCTGGATGAGGAGACAGTGAAAATAATTTAAAATTTTATTTATTTGTTTTAATTTTATGTGTATGCGTGTTTTGTCTGCATGTATGTAAGTGCACCCATGTGCGCAAAGCCTGCAGAAGCCAGAAGAGGGCGTAGGATTTCTGGAACTGGAGTTAGAGACATGTGGTTCTGGGAACTGAACTCAGGCCCCTTGCAACAGGGTTTCCCTAACTGGCCTGGAACTCACTCTGTAGACCAGGCTGGTCTTGAACTCACAGAGATCCACCTGCTTCTGCCTCCTGAGTGCTGGGATTAAAGGCATGTGCCACCATACCCAGCCTTAAAATAGGTTTTTGTTTTGTTTTGTTTTGTTTTTTCTCTTTTTAAGACAGGGTCTTCCTATAGCCCCAGCTGGCCTGGAACTCACTTTGTAGACCAGACTGGTCTTGAACTCACAGAGATCCACCAGCCTCTGCCCCCTGAGTGCTGGGATTAAAGGCGTGTGCCACCAGGCCCAGCCTGAAAATAGTTTTAAAAGTTGAACAGTGTAGGGGCTGGAGGGATGGCCTAGCGGTTAAGAGCGACGACCGCTCTTGCAGAGGACCCGGGTTCGATCCCCAGCACCCACATGGCGGCTGAGAACCGTCTGTGACTCCGGTTCCAGGAGAACTCCAGTTCCAGGGGAATCCGAGACCGTCTTCTGACCTCCGCGGCATCGCA
>VZQC01008495.1:273663-309763 GCA_009823505.1 Rhizomys pruinosus | reverse complement strand
ATTAATTTTATTTATTTCTGTATGTGTATGAATGTACTGTCTGCATGCAAGCCTGTGCACCCGTGTCGTGCAACGCCGCGGAGTTCAGAAGCAGGTCCCGGATTCTCCTGGAACTGGAGTTCTCCTGGAATTGGAGTTTCAGACGGTTCTCAGCCGCCATGTGGGTGCTGGGGATCGAACCCGGGTCCTCTGTAAGAGCGGTCGGCGCTCTTAACCGCTAGGCCATCTCTCCAGCCCCTTTCATATGGTTTTAAACTAATATATTCCCCCCTTTTTTTATACCAGCTAGGCATTATTTATCTCTCTTCTCTCTCTGCATGACCCCTTCTCCTTTCTTCCAAGTTAAAGAACCCACATTTCCCCTCTTTTACCTTTGATAATATGTGTCTCCTTGGCAGAACAGAATTTTTACTTGTTGAGGAGCTTTTTCTATTAAGGGAACAGAAAAGATGCTAATTGAAAAGTTCCCCAAATGGCGAGAATAAATGTGTCTGAGTTTGCGCATGTTGGCACCCTCCATTCTTCCCCTTGTGAAGCCCCGGGGGGAGGTTTTGCTGCTTTTTCCTACTCAAGGAACACCGAACAGCAGCTGCAAGCTTTGGAGCCTCAGGTGAGCTGGAGGAAATGGAAACAAGTTCTTCCAGGGAGACACAGTCTGAAGCTTGTGACTGAGCAGGGATAGTTTGCCCCTTCGCTCCTGAGGGAATAATATGTCCTGGTAGAACTTGGAGACATACATCTTTAAACATAGTAAGCAAGGCAGAAGATCCAGGGAAGGCTGCTCTGGGCTCCCCAGGACCCCAGCCTGTGTTTTCTTTTTTCAGAACAGATGCAGAGTGGGCCTAGCCACATCTGGAGGGAGGGGCACTCCTGGAAAATTCGTGAGCTAAGTGAGAATCTTTGCTGACATCCATTCACTCCCCATCGCTCAGTTGATTTTGATTTATTTCACTTAACTAATTTCATTTTCTTTCCAAACCCTATGAAGTCTGGATGAGGAGACAGTGAAAATAATTTAAAATTTTATTTATTTGTTTTAATTTTATGTGTATGCGTGTTTTGTCTGCATGTATGTAAGTGCACCCATGTGCGCAAAGCCTGCAGAAGCCAGAAGAGGGCGTAGGATTTCTGGAACTGGAGTTAGAGATATGTGGTTCTGGGAACTGAACTCGGGCCCCTTGCAACAGGGTTTCCCTAGCTGGCCTGGAACTCACTCTGTAGACCAGGCTGGTCTTGAACTCACAGAGATCCACCTGCTTCTGCCTCCTGAGTGCTGGGATTAAAGGCATGTGCCACCATACCCAGCCTTAAAATAGGTTTTTGTTTTGTTTTGTTTTTTCTCTTTTTGAGACAGGGTCTTCCTATAGCCCCAGCTGGCCTGGAACTCACTTTGTAGACCAGACTGGTCTTGAACTCACATAGATCCACCAGCCTCTGCCCCCTGAGTGCTGGGATTAAAGGCGTGTGCCACCAGGCCCAGCCTGAAAATAGTTTTAAAAGTTGAACAGTGTAAAAAAGATGCATCATCTTAGAGCTTGCTGTGGTAAGCATTTAGCCATGTATTGTTTACAGATCATGGGGTTGTATAAATATAAACTCTACAAAATCCGGAAAGAAAGGTTACCCAGGAAGATATTAATTTAAAATATCTAAGATTTACAGGACCAGAATAAGGAAAAGGGTGGGGATATGTAAGGTGAGTGTGAAGCCGGCTTCAGATATGCCTCGTGCATGACTAATGTCCACAATAAAAGGAAAGTAATCCTTGCCTTCTGCCAAGGAAACAGAAACTGACCCCATACTGCAGAAATGCCACTGCCTCAGCGACCAATGCAGCTGAGTCTTAGCGATCCACCTACTTCTTCCAAAGGCAGTTGAGAAGATGCTGTCTTATTAAGGTGACAGTACAATTCAGGGGCTCTTTCACATCAGCCCCCCAATTTCCATACTATCTGTATACCAGTTATTTCTAGTCTTGTGAGAGAGGACCCCAAAATTACCATTATTATGTTTTGTTTCATGTATGGTTGTTTACTTTGGCGGCAAACACCAGGAACCCTTTCAGACCACTATAAAAAAGTGGAAGAAGGGCTGTGTGTGTCCACGTACATCCCAGGGGCCAACTTTACAGATAGCCGCTCTACTACCTGAAATACACAGCGCATCTCAAATGTGGGTTAGTGCACCCTCTCCCAGTCACTTTCATTGTCCTGTCACTTTGAATCCATAGCAACAAATCCAGGTCTGGAAAACAGGAAATCCTGCTAGGGAGGGAATTGGGTCTCACAGGAGATAAATATCAATAATCTGTCTTCATGGATATTCTATCAGAGTTCTTTATTTTTAAGAGGCAAGATCTAAACTGTAAGAGTTCAAAAAAAATCAAAAGGCTTCTTTTTGGTAATATAGTAAAGGAGAAAGTTCTGGAAGTGGTAACTTAATTTGTATCTA
This sequence comes from Rhizomys pruinosus, assembly GCA_009823505.1. Classification (NCBI taxonomy): domain Eukaryota; kingdom Metazoa; phylum Chordata; class Mammalia; order Rodentia; family Spalacidae; genus Rhizomys; species Rhizomys pruinosus. The sequence continues at coordinate 307,312 of VZQC01008495.1, read as the reverse complement.
ATTTCAGCAAAATAATTTCAGACTGCTTCCAGCTTGAATGAACAGTGAATGAGGCATGGCTTCCATTAGTTACTTATTTTAGTAGCACTCCCTCAAGATGAATGCTAGCTATTTTCAGTTGCATGTGGGAAAACCACGGGCTCTGCCAAGCTGTGGCAAGTTGGCATTGTGTGTGAGCTGTCAACTAGGATACTTAGTTCCACCCAGACTCATTTCTAATTTGAAGTTGGAAATGACCTTTTTTCTTTATTCTGTTTGGGGTCCTGATCGCTTCTTTCTCTGCTACCCCACCTTCCCACCTATCTCCACCCCCGTAGGCAGCTTTTGGCTGAATCAATCCCATAATAATAGTGTAAGTGCCAAGTGGGTTGTATAAAATCCTAAGGAAGGGATGTGAAATGAAGCACATTGTTCCCTAGGGCTCCTAGGAACCAAAGTGTACCTATCAAGATAAACAAACTAAGATGCAGTGAAATTATACATCTCTGTCTAACATTTATATAGAATGGGGTGATGCTGAGTTGGACCCCGAAATATCTCTTGGTGCATGGAATGCACAGTCTCTAAAATGGCTACCAGTAACCACCCCTTGCTGATATCCATTCACCCCCTTGTGTAACTTCCTCTCCAGTATGGGCTGGATGGCCCTATTGCCTAATGTGACCTATCTTTTTTTTTAAGTTAATTTTTATTGAGTGCATTTCATACAACATTTCTTAATCAAATTTAGACTCATTCCCCCATCCATGCCTACCCCTTGTGCCCCTTGCCCCCCACCAGAGCTCATGGATTCTGCCATACATGTTAAGTCCTGTCTTGCATCTTTTTCTCAGTCTTTTTTAACCTTTTCAATGCAGAAGTTTACTGTTTTGGTCAGCTCTTTGAGCAGGTTTTTCTCTCTCTGTTTTGTTCCCTTTAATTTTATATTACTCCAAACTATGCATATATACACTCCACACATACATCAAAATTACAAAGTCTGAAAACAAACTATAGGTTAATTCCAAAACATGTTTAGGGATTCACATTAAAAAATTTTTTTTAAATTTATGTGTATGAATGTATTGTCTGCATGTAGGTTTGTGCACCTGTGTCATCCAATGCCGCAGAGGTCAGAAGAGGGCATCGGATTCCCCTGGAACTGGAGTTGTCCTGGAATTGGAGTTAACAGATGGTTCTCAGCCCACCATGTGGGTGTGGGGATCGAACCCGGGTCCTCTGCAGAGCAGTCTGGTGCTCTTAACCGCTTAGGCCATCTCTCCAGCCCTGGATTCACATTTTAACAGTAAAGTTGCATGCAGGTAAAAAGAAATATAACTTACATTCTAAATTACATGTTATGTTTTAATGTACTTTTTTTGAAGGTTCTATAAGAATTTAATATAAATTTTACAGTAAGTTTACAATGTAAACTATACGTTATTAATATTTCAATAACTCAGGGATTATACTAAAATTATTCTTAAAGCTATCAATACTTGTTTTTTGTTCCCTCCCCTTTGTATTACTCACAATATGCCTATAAACACATATGTATCAAAATTATGACCCTGGGAATGAGCTGTATGTTAATTCCTAGATATGTTTTGTGATTCAAATTTTTTCCCTTAAATTTTTATTACTCTAGATTTGAATACATACCTTCCACCCATATATAGTAATTACAATGTGTGAATACAAGTGGTAGGTCAATACTAGAGCCCATTAAGAGATTAACATTATAATAGCACATTTGCTTTCAAAAACAGAGAAATATAATAATACAGTGGCTGCCCAGTTTGCCTGCCAACTAGGGATTTGGTGTTAGCATCCACAAATAAGGGAAACCATTCGCCCTTTTCTTCTCTTTTTTTCTTTCCTTTTCTGGAACTTTACTTCACTAAGTTCCATCCATTTACCTGCAACTTCATGATGTCATCTTTCTTTACCACTGCATAGAACTCCATGTGTAGATGCACCATACCACATTTTTGTTATCCAGTACATCAGCTGAGGGCATTGGGTTGGTTCCAGCTCTTTGCTATTGTGAAAGAGCTGCAATAAAACATAGATGTGCATGTATCTCTTGCAGTAGGATCGTCTTTGGGTATATACCCAGGAGCAGTATGGCTGGGTCAGGTGGTAGGTTCATTTTGAGTCTTTTAAGGGTTCTCCACACTACTTTCCACAGTGGTTGTATCAGTTTACATTCTTGCCAGCAGTGGATGAGTGTTCCCCTTTCCCCACAACCTCTCCAGCATTTGGTGTCTTTTGTTTTCTTGATCTTGGCTAGTCTTATTGGAGTGGATGATACTTAGTTTGGTTTTAATTTGCATTTTCCTTAATTGTTAATGATGTTGGCTACTTTTTAAGATGTTTCTCAGCCATCTTACTTCTTACGGTGAAGTCACTGTTCAGCTTTTTATCCCCTTTTGAGTGGTCATTTGTTTTCTTCTTTGTTTTTTTTTTTTTTTTTTGGTTTTTTCTGGAGGGGTCTCCCTGTAGCCCCAGTGTCTGGACACTCACTCGTTAGACCAGGTGGCCTTGAACTCACAAAGACCGCCTGCCTCTGCCTCCCAAGTGCTAGGATTAAATGCGTGCGCCACCATGCCCGGGCTTCTTCTTTGTTTTTTTTAAGTAGTTTATATATTCTGGATGGTTAATGTTCTGTCAGATGATCAGTGGTGGGTTTCTTCCCACTCTGTGAGTTTTCCCTTCACTTTCTTGATTGTTTCTTTAGCTGTACAAAAGCTTTTGAGTTTGATGAGGACATGAGCTATCTTACAGAGAGGCCCATGTGTTAAGGAATGATGTAGATGACCAGAACACATGGTTTGCCTGGAAGGTGATCCTCACTCAGCAAAGCCTTAACTTGTCTTTTGCTCAGGTCAACACTTTTCTTACAGAACAGGAGGCTCTGAGCCAGATGATAATAAATGACATCTGGATTGCTGACATATAGAAACTATGAGATAATCTATGGTTGTAGTTTTAAGTTCCTCAGTTTGGGGGCAATTTGTAGCAATAGACAAATAATTTAGTATAGTCCCCAAGCAGGAAATTATGACCTTCCAGTGACTCCAGCAGAACTCTAGATTCGCCATCTGCTGCATCCCTGTATCAACTTCCAGTCTCCTTTTGGACATTCCTTGTTTTTAGATGTCTTTACAGGAGATGTTTCTTCTGCCTGCAATATCAGCTTTCTCTTCCAAAGGGCAGATTCCTGCTTGCCCTCGACACCTGGCTCAGCTGTACCCTCCGGAAAACCTTCCTTTCTCGGCCAGGCAGCACTCTTGTCCCTTATTTTGGGGTCTCCATAGCCCTTTGCCCCTGCCTACCTTGTGGGAATGAAACTTTGTGTGTGGCTTGAGGCAAGAACTTGTAAGGCCTGTCCTGTAAGATCTCCGGTTATCTGATATCTCTGTGGGCATTCAGTTGCCTCTGTGAGTTATCTGTAGCAGGAAGGCTCAGGATATTACAATGTTTCTTGCTTCGCCCTATCCCTTCCCTTGAGGCTTTGAGCAAAATGTCTCACCTCTAGTTACCTGTTGCACAAACAGGAGCTCTACAGCCCCCCAATTAGAGCCAAGTGGCTCACCCCTCCCTTCTACCTGTCCCCCACTATATTGCCCAGAGCACAGTAACTTTTGGTATATAAGCACACTGCTGGCATGAATAAAGGGAGACTCTATTCTCCCGGGCTTTCTCTAAGTCCGTCTTTTATTCCCCTTTCCATTGGGTAACTCTCCAGCAGTCTCCTCCCCCCTCCTTGCCAGAGTTAAGCTGAGAGATTGTCTGCCTGCAGGCAGGAGACAGCCTAGAGAAATGCAAGAAGGGAAGAACACCATGTGGATGTCGGCCACGTTGTGACTAACGGACTATTCAGACGATTATTAAACTCCGACACTACCTCACATAGCAGACTGTACTATTCTGTCAGATATTCGTCCATATTGTGTCTATGACAAAGTTCCTGGGTCTGGGTGCTTTATCAAGAAGAGGTTGATTTATGTCACAGCTTGAGAAAGTAAAAGCATGATGCTAGCATCTGATCTGCTCTCATAGAGGCTTCTTATCAGGAACTATGTGCAAAAGATGGAGAGAGGTCACATGAGATGAAAGCAAGAGAGCAAGCAGGGACCAGGGTTGCTCTTGTCATAACGAGGCACTGTCATGGGAGAAAATCCAACAGAGCCAACCCAGTCCTGGGTATAACCCTTTAAAGCCTTCATCATCCAAGCTCTGACACTCTGACAGCATATGGAGATGAACTAGAACCACGCCATAGTGCTGGCCTGACAGGCTGCAATCCCTGGAGGGCAGAAGACCATATCATCTCTCAAGTCCTGGTGTCTAGCATAGCACCATGCTACAGCATCAATCCTGGAATAGATCAGTGATGATTTTGCCAAAACAAGGATGCTAGGCAGAAGAGGGTACCTGGTAACTAGGTCTACTCTCACATGACATCCTTATTTGGTAAAGGTCTACTTCGGTTAGTCAGACAGTTTGTCATTTTGAGTGTTCAAGTGCTAAGGCAGCCTACAGGCTTGTCAAGCTCTCTTGAAGTGATCCCAACCCATCAGTTAAAGTCATGGTTGCTTAAAGGTTGACAGTCTTATAATCTGACCTGACATCATCTGAATCTTTGGAGTTAAAATATTCCAGGCATCACAAACATTCCTGCTCTTTATTTCTAGAGAAAGCTAGAAAGAAAGCATGAATGTATCCAGAGGGACCAGCTCACTGGACATCTCTAGGCACAAACCAAAAGAAGGAGGGAAGCTGGGCTTGTATCTCAGATAGCAATCTAGCTCACTGGGGCAGGGCTCACTGGAAGGCTACCGGAAGTACATACAGGAGTAAACTCTGCTGTACCCTATCCATTCTATAACACGCAATTGTTCTTTTCCTAGACCACACTCAACTATAACAAATAGCTTTCAAACTGGCTTAATAACGCTTACTTTTGATTCCCCGACCTCCCCCCCAAGGTTGTTTTCCACAGAGAAGGCAGGACAATCTTTCTGAAAGCACATTGTATCTTATTGTCCACTCAACACTCCCTGTACATGGCCTGTCCTGTGTCCAGGCTGATAGGACACTTCACTATCTTTGCTGTCTACCCTCTGGTTACCACTGCTGCCTTTCATGGCCTTGAGAATAGCTACTCTGCCTTACCTCATAGGATATACAGGATCTTTTGGGCCTAGTTAGTCCTATGTCTCCTTCAGATTCCATCACACATGTTCCTGACTTCCCTTATTAGACCAAATCCTCCCTCTCTGCCCCTTCTCAATGCCTGTGTGTGTGTGTGTCTCTATGTGTGTGTGCATGTGCACGTGCACGCATGCACTCACACAAGATCTCCCACATTGCAATAACTGGGTGGGTATTTGGCCAAAGTCATCTCTATTTTTATTATGTTTAATGCTTTAAAAGTATTTTATTTATTATTTTATGTGTATGAATGTATTGGTTGCAGGTAGGTAAGTGCACCTGTGTCATGTATTGCCCACAGAGGTCAGAAGAGGGCATTGGATCCCCTGGAACAGTCTTTGAGTGAGTAAATGAATGAGGTGTGCTGTTCAATGTCCGAGGAGGGAACCCAGAACGCAGAAGAGAGAAAATTAATAGAATCCAAATCTGGGGCACAGGCGGTTAATTTGAAGCACATCATCCTAAAATAACTCTTAGAATTTCTTTAGGCTAATTTCAAAACATGAAGAATTAACAACATTTATAGTTATATGGAAATCCCATTGCCCCAGGCTCCAATAGCTGCAGGCAAGACCAAGGATTTCAGGCCAATTCACAGTCTTCAGTTCTGCCTCATACCTCCAGCCTTCTTCCAGCCACACCAGCCCCTCTCCACTTGGAGACTCAAGACAGCTCTTCTCTGAAGGGGAGGAAGGAAGGACTGAGTAGGGACAGAGACCTCCCAGGCCTTCTTTCTCCAGGACCCCTTGACTGCTGCCATCGGCCCTGCTCTGGTAGTCTTTACCTTGGGGAGTACCTGTTCCTGCTCACAGCACCACCCTTCCTCTGAGAGGGCACATGGTGGCTGCCATTGCTGTGGCTGCCATTGCTGTTGCTGTCCCTGCTGGTGTGGTGTGACGTGACACCCAGTAGAGGGAAATTTGATTTCCTCATGGTGTGGAAGATTTTTTTGGGAGGACTCTGGATGGAGCAATAATCAATTTATCTCTCTTCTCTCGTTAGGAACCACTTTTTCTTGATGGTCATCTCTCAGCGATTTTGTGGCAGGCAAATACTTTTTCCTTATTTGTCAAAATACCTTATGTCTGAGTGTATGGGTCTGTCCAGTTGGTTTTAATTCCTAATCTTTTCTCCAGGGGACCTGAGGTGATGAGGTGATGACCTTTTAATCAGTTTGCTGTATCAGTGGGAGAAGAGCAAGGCACCTTGGCCCCAGGAAGCAGGCCATCTTGGGGGGCTGGTGCAGGCTTCTTCCCTTTTGTGTTAAATATCCAGCACTAAGAATCTACCCTCTGCACTCCTTTTTTTTTTTTTGTCAAGAGCCAAAGTTTAGAGTATTGATGTGGTTTTTCTTCCAGCTTTTCCTACACTGATGATAATATCATTACCCTCAGCTTCTAAATTACAAGTTTGGCACAGGTCACAGAGCCAAAGAGGGCTCCGTAGTCACTGGCAATACCTACCCTTTCTTCTCTAGGTCTTCTATATCTGGAAATCAGCAATGCGGAAAATGGGACTTCAAAAAGAACGCAGTATGGTCTGAAGTGAGCAAAACGGCAGAGAGCCTTGGCAAGGGCCCCGTGCTGCCACTGCAGGAAAAGCATGGAGAGCATCACCTAAGGGAGCTCCTGGCAAAACTGGCCACCCCTTAGCAACACCCTCAGCAGACACAGAACACTGTGACTTGGGGCAGGATGAAAATACCCAGTGACATCAGTGGTTCCTCATTCAGCCAGGGCATTCTAGAAGTGTGTGGTGTCAGGACAGCCTGTGCTGGCCTCATGTAGCTACCTGAGTCATTAGAACAAAGCACTCGCTGGCTTAGCTTTGTTGTGGCTAGAATTTGGAACCAATCCCCTGGCTCTGCCCCCATGGCTTTTGCTTCGGCAGCACGGCATGGATATGTGGGGACATGGACCGCGTCTCACAGCAATCAAGTTTGAACTGTTCCTTCTCTGGGCCACAGACTTCCCTAGGAAGGAGCCTTGCCTCGCCAAGTGTCTCTGTGTCTCCAGGATGTCTGGCATCTAGTAGGATCTGATGAATGAATGACAAGCTGTAGGGACACGCTCTGGGAAACACGGGGGCTTTTGTGGTGGCAGCATGTTCAACCACACAGTACTGTGCTGTATCTTCACAGTGTGTGGGACGCCAAGAAGGAATAATGTGCATTTCCTGGGAAAGGTACCAGGTCCCGGTTGCACAAGGAAAATTGGGGCTAGGTGGGATCAGAGCAGTCACAGGTTGATTGAAGGCCCAAGGAAAATAACAACAAAATGGAGGTGTTCATCTTGAGTATACTCAAGGAGTGTCCTGATTCTCCAAGAAAAGAAAGGACCGTGCTTGAAAATAGGGACTGTGGAAGGTAGGATCTCAGAAAGCCATATTTCAGTCCTCCAACACACCCCTAAGGAGGACTCCCACACATTCCTCAGACATTCCACTAGGGGGCAGGCAGAGGCAAGAGAACACGCGAGGCAGGAGGCCAGTTCCTTGCCAGCACAACCAGCCTCCTTGCCAGCATAGTGGGCTGTTTGCATTACTCAGAAGGCAAGACTGGGCCTCTCTGCCTGTCACAGCCTCTGTGATTTTACATGATTTGGCCTGTGACATCAGACACCACACGACCATGGCAACGAAACTATACAGTTCGGTGTGAATGTTAATAAACAGAAAGAAAAAAAACATCCTTGGTGTTCTTATTTTTATTACATGTGGTTTAGAGACCCATGCCTCCTGTATCCTTTATTATCCTGAGAAATCAAGATATGTCCAAATTTAGTGACTTTTCCAAATGAAAACACGAACTGGAAACTGCATTGGCTTCTTTGTTCATCTATTTTGAAAACAAAATGTGTTTTCGCCTGCAAGTTATTGTTTGCTCTTGCTGTCCTGTTCCACAGACCTCTTGTGCATCAGCACATAATTTCAAGGGAAAATCATTTTTTAATAATTCCCACATGCCTTAAAAGGTCATTTCCTCCCAAGAAATTCCAGGCAACTGAGTCCCTTAATTGGCTTAATTTTTATTCTTAATCCTCAAGGGTTGATGAAAACAAGACAACTATCTTCCTGTACAAATTATCCTCTCACATAAATTACTGGCTCTAAAATAAACTATACTGAGACTAAAGGAATAAACATTTCAGGAGGTCAGATGATAGAAAGGAAGATCTTGCAGGTGAGAGTTGCCCCATAGAAAATCACGGGGTTTGAAAATTATAGTTCTCTTGTCTGCTGAGAATGTCTGATTAGAAGCCCTTCCATGCTTGATAACATCAATAGAAATCTTTGTCAAAATAATAAGTTAAAGGCTCTTTAATGACTTACGTCTTTAATTGTGATAAGAACAAAGTAATCAAATTACAGGAGCCAATCATGAAGGATAGGCTGGTTGTCTTAAGGCGTGGTTTTCTAGTAGAATCAGAATTCTTATGCTAATCTTTCCAGGCCAGAGACGACTTCTGAATGCCATCCCTGATTTCATCCCAATAGTAGTCACAGCTCAGAAATATCCTTTAACGATATCAGATTGCTTTAATGGTTTGCAAAACAGTCTTATGAATTATCTAAAAATATGCAGTTTTAAAAGAATACAGTTTTGTTCATCTAAAGATGTTTGATTTTCAATTAAAAAAAATAAACAGGTTTGGATATATTTGGACACAGATGTTGCCTGAGTTTCCAGGTTCCTTTGTTTAAAGGTATTCTATAAGTGTGACGGATGTGTTGCAAGGGCATCCGTCTGATTGGGTATTCAGGCTTACAAAGAAAGTAATTACAGGCCAGAGATGAGGACTTGGTCCTCCTTCATCTAAATTCCCTTTCACATATCAACATAGCTTGACCTTGATTTTTTTAGATGCAAGTAAAGGACACTGATGTAATTCAAACAAACCAGTTTTTCGAATACCCAGAGGAATCTGGAATCAGAGATGACAGGCTCAAAGGACGAAAGCCTGAAGGAGTAACCAATTCTCAAATCGTCACCGTGGTTCTGAAAGCAGTGTATTCTCTTCTTATTGAGCTAAATTTTTTTTGTCTTCTTTCCAGGGAACATTTGTTAGCCTGGGTCCTTTGGAAAACGTCCAAATGTTGGTTTTCCCTTTCTATCCCTCTCTTTCTCTTCTTCCCTCCCTCCCTTCCTCCTTCCCTCCCTCCAAGCTCTTCTGTTTTTGAGTCTTCCCACTGACATTTCTTCCATGGCAGGCCTCTGTGGTCAGTGAGATGACCTCCAACCTTCCCCGCCTTTCTGAGAGGGCAGAGGCCTCACTTCTGCCCTGACAAAGCACTTTCAGTCAACTCTTGGGTTTCTTCATGGTTGATTAAACTGTCTGTGTTTATTCAGGACCCTTCTCTTCTTTCTGTGTCCTGCCGCTGACCTTTCTGTTGCTTCATTGTCGGAGGAGAAAGCTCACAGGGCACTGCTTGTTAGCAGCCCTGGAAAACGGCGAGGCCTTTGAATTATGAGTGCATCTTCAAAGCCTGTAGCTTTTCACCTGGGCAGCTTCAGAGCGCTGTTACTGGATGAAGCCCGAGGCATATGCAAGGGAAAAACATTAGATGGGCTGTGAGTTCTGTTTGTGTTCCCCTGGAACTGCCTCGTTGCTGTTCATCTTGTCACTAAGGTCCACGTGGCTTCATACAGCGTAAGGCTCTGCATAAGGGTAGATAGGCATTCGCTGCTTGAAACGGGGAAAGAGAGGAAAGGAAGCACAGAGTTTTGCTGGGTAGCCAAAGACCAGCCAGGACAGGTACTGTGAGCCGGTCCCCTCCCTCTACTTGGAGATTCTTGCCAGCAGGGTGACAGACCCCCTGCGGTAACCCTGCCCTGAGCTTGGGCCCAATCCTTCTCACATGGGTGCTTTTTTTTTGGTCTTTTTTGAGACAGGGTCTCCCTGTAGCCCCAGCTGTCCTGGAACTCACTCCGTAGACCAGGCTGGCCTTAACTCACAAAGATCCGCCTGCCTCTGCCTCCCAAGTGCTAGGATTAAAGGCGTGTGCCACCATGCCCGGCTTTTCTCTAACAATGTGACTGGTACAGTACCTGCTGTATCTCTCCAAAAGGTATTTTTGCATTCCACTTCTTTGTGTAGGAATTTAATTACCTTGGCTTGGCTTTGGGTATTCGGATAGCAGAGAGTGTACCATCTTTATCTTCTTCTGCCCGGAAGTGTGAGCTGCATATTTTAGTGAAAGTAAGTGGATAAATGGAGGTGTGGATGGCCCTCTCCCAGCCTGGCTCTTACATTCCTTGTCAGCCACCTTTCCCTTGTGATAACTTTATCCTCCCCACCATTCTTCGCTCCAGGCTGGCACAGCTGGTCTGACTTTCTTATTTTAGTTATGTGTCCATATCACCTTTCTATCTCTGCCTAGTCATTGCTGCCGTTCTCAGATGGTAAACTCTCAGGGGACAGAGGTCAGAGGTTCCACTTAACTTCCTTTGTCACTGGACAATGACACAGAGAGGGGCTAGATATCTAGTGGACTTTCAATTACTCAAATGGAATCAGTAGAGGTGATGAATTAATTTTTTTAATACAGTTTCCCATATTTCAGGCTAGCCTCAGACTTGCTGTGCAGTTCAGGATGACCTTGAACTCCTGATCTTCTTCCTCTGCCTCCCAAGTGTTGGGATTACAGGCTTGGGCTGCCATGCCTGGCTGATGGGTTAACGTTTGGTGGTCTGGGACTTCTCTGCCCTCATTAGGAGCCCCTCCCCCTTCCATGCTGTTTAGTTAAGCTGCAGCTGGGCTAGAGAGAGAACGCTTTCTCTAGCACAGCCTCTAAGCAGCGACTCTGACATTGTGGGTCAGATCATTCTGCTGCAGGGCCCGTTGCAGGAGGGTGACAGCATTCCCTATCTCTGGCTTCTCGATGCCGGTTGCAGCCCCCATCTGTGGTGACTGAAACCTGCTCTAGGCATTGCCAAATGTCCCTGGAGTGGAGGAGGGGACAGTGACTGCCCTCAAGGATACAGTTGGAGGCCACAGTCACGGGGCAGAGGACAGGACCCTCAGAACCAGGGCTTTCTTCTTATGAGATTTTTTTTATGCTTTTTATTATTTGTGTGGGGGGGGCACATGGGTTCATGTGCAAATTAGAAGACAAAAGAGTTCTCTCCAACATGTGGGTTCTGGGGATTGGACTCATTATCAGGCATGGCAGCAAGCACGCAAACATGCTTACCCACTGAGCCATCTTTTTTTTTTTTTCTTTTGTGTGTATGAATTTACTGTCTGCATGCAGGTCTGTGCACCCATGTTGAGCAATGACTGAGAGCAGAAGAGGGCGTCGGATTCCCCTGGAACTGGAGTCAAAGACGATTCTCAGCTGCCATGTGGGTGCTGGGAATCGAACCAGGGTCCTCTACAAGATCAGCTGGCGCTCTTAACTGCTCGGTCATCTCTCCAGCCCCAGCCACTGAGCCATCCTAATGGCTCTTGTTTCACTGTTTTTCTTTTTCTTTCTTTCTTTCTTTCTTTCTTTCTTTCTTTCTTTCTTTCTTTCTCTCTCTTTCTTTCTCTTTCTTTCTCTTTTCTTTCTTTCTTTCTTTCTTTCTTTCTTTCTTTCTTTCTTTCTTTCTTTCTTTCTTTTTTCCAAAATATATAATTAGTATGGTGCTCTGCCCTAGCCAATTTGGGGAGTCTCCCTAAATGTATTTAAATTATACAGTATTTTACCACTCTGGCTTTCTTTCCCTTCAGGGGACAGCTTTCAGTTGTTACTCAGGCTGGCCTTTCTGCCTGTGGCCTAGTCCCACCTTATTTCAGGAAGCCCATGGTTTTGGGGCTCTGTTGGGCACTGTGTGTTGAGGACAGTCTTTGGGGTTCTAGTCCTCAACTCTTTTGACCTAGGAACCAGATATCCGGCCCCCCTTCCCTGCGGATTAATAAGCATTTGGGAGCTATAATTCACACAAACAACTCACAGGACACCTGGCTAGAAACCAGATGTTACAGTATTGATTCTCCCCAGGGCTCTGGCTGGGCTTTGGCGGGCAGCGTGGAATGTCGTCCAGAGTGCATGCAGGGCCCCCCAGGCCAGGAGGCTCCAGGCTCTGGCCAGTGTCTGTCCCTTTCTGCCTATCTCAGCTACCATGGGGATGACCCTGTGGCCTGGGCTGAGCCTGGCTGGGGGCAGGGAAGGGGAAAAAAGAGAGCTACAGACTTACACAGCCTTCAGACATCATTCACATTGCTGATTCTGGTGAATTGCCTGAGGCAAAGCACCCTGGGCCCTCCCTAGAGGACACCTTCCATTCTCAGAAGGACAAGAGACTGCCATGCTCAGGCAGAGGTGGAATCAGGACAGAGGGAGCAGGGTGATCTCAGGAGATAGTCTCTCCAGGCTGGGAAAAGCCTGTCGAAAAGACATGTCCCTAGGGGCAGGAGCCTCTGTGGCAGACAGGGTTCTGTGGCAGACAGGGCTGAGTCTCACTGGCAGACTCTGGTTCTTGGGATCCCTTGGCTGCTCTTCCTTGTAGACTCCTGTCTGTGTCACCGCATGCTCACATGGGTGCCCTTCTCCATGAGTGCTTGCTTAACATGGCTTCTAGTGTTGGGAGTTGCGGAGTGCCGCGCCTCAAAGATGGCACCGGTTTCCGCCTCCCACCCCCACGGGGGTGAGCGCTCCATGCAGCAAACATGTCCTTATTTGGTTTGGCTTTGCTGAAGCCCTCTGTTCCGCATAGAGATATCCTATCCTTGAGACCCACGTGGTGGAAGTCAATTGGTTGTGACATGCCTTATAGGTGGTGAACCAGGAAGGGACGGAGAGAGAGCACATGTAAGGGTACCCGAATAAAACTGCTTGAGGAAGATCGCTCTCATGTCGTGTCTTCTTTCGCTGGACGAACGGGGATGCGACATTCTAGAACCCAGTGATCCCATGTTTCACAACTGTGGAGCTTTGTTGCGGCCCCTGACTAGTAACCATGGGCCTGGAGTTCTCTGGGCCTATCACTTGTCTTTTCTCTCGCAGTGTCCCCCTCTTTGGTGCTGTCTTCTATTTGATTGTAGCTGACAGATATTTCTGTAAAGTGGATAGGGACTGCCTTTGGAAATTTCATATTTCCTCTAATAGAGAAGCAGGAAAAAAGGAGCATTGTGTTCTCTGTTCTCAGCTAGCAGAAGGGAAAGCCAGTTCTCTTCCGTGTGGTCAAGGAGCCTGATGTTGTCTTTGACCCTTTACCTATGCTTTGGGGCATCTCCGAGGACATTTCTGCTGGGCTGGTAGCAGATACTCAGAATGAGGAAATACCTTGGCTCATCCTGCTTTTGGGGCAATAAGCTAACCACACTGAGTGTTCCTGTTTGCCACTTGAGTCATTTGTACTGCCGTTGCTGGGCCTTTGTCAGAGAGTCCTTTGTCACTTTTGAAAATGTTATTTCTTAGGAAATAAAAGAACAGTAGGACCATGGGTAGTGCTGCTGGTAAGTTCTATTACTTGAGACACATTTACTGTAATAGAAAAATATGAATCTGATCAGCGTGTCAGGAAGCCTATTACTACCCAGCCCATCTTCTTTGTCCCCAAACACCATGGTACCTGCACTTCAAAAGCATATTCTTTAGAAGCCATTGTGTTGGGGAAACAGGATGAACTGTGCTTTTCTGATGCTGATTTCCTTTAAAAGAGAAAGAAGTGGGAGAGAAGAGGATGAGAAAGAGGAGGAGGAAGAGGAGGAAGGGGAAGAAGAGGAGGAGGAACTCAAGTTGTTCTAAAAAAGCCTCTCTGCAAGTGTTACTGGTCTACTTCTTTGCTGACTTTGGTCAGAAATGTTCCAGATTTTTCTCTCTGAGTTAATTTGCATGGTTTTCTGTTTAGTCCCAAGTTAGTACCTCTGCAAGTCATTTAGGTGAACTGTATTGCTGCAGGGACCTTCTGTTATCAGTGCTCCACACTGAGTGGGGACACCCTCTACGGCATGAAAAAATAAGAGGCAGGGACTTGGCCATAGGGTCCTGAACTGTGAGAATGAGTTTCCTAGCTCCTCCTCCTCCTCCTTCTTCCATTTATATATATATATATATAATTTTTAAATTAAAAAATAAAAAGTCCTAGGCAATGAGAGAGAGAGAGACCATGGAGACCAAAGGAGAGTATCATATTCCCTGGAACTGGAGTTACAAATGGTTGTTAGCTGCCATGTAGGTGCTGGAAATCAAGAGCAGTCAGTACTCTTAACCAATGTACCATCTCTCCTGTCCTAAGCTTTCTAGATTCTTAACTTCACAGACTTTTGAGAAATGTTTTGATATTACTGTTGTAATGATGAATTTAAATGTTTGGTTTGCATTGACTCTTAAAGATAACACTTCAAAGCTTTTCCTATTTATAATAAGTGACATAAGTGAGCCCCTCAGATACTTACATGGCTAGTGTTATGGGTTGAATTGTGTTAAATCGCTACCCCCTTCCCCCATACTTCAGAAGGTGAGCTTATTTGGAAACAGGGTCCTTGAAGATGTACTTAAACTTAGCTAATTTGTGGAATGCCCTAGTCTGATATGACCGCTGGCCTTATACAAAGTAGAAATTAGGACATGAACTAATAGGGGGAGGACAAGGTGAGGCTAGAGCTGAAGACCAGGGTGATGGTTCTGCAAGACAGGGGCACTGAAGATTCCAGATAAACCATCAGAACTTAGTTCACAAGCCTGGAGCAGATCCTTCCCTCGAGGCTGTCAGAGGGAACCCAACGTGTTGACACCTTAATTTTGGATTTCTGTTTTCCAGAACCCAGGGACTGTAAATTGGCATTGCTTTAAGACACTCACCATGTGAATCACCGTGCTTTTCTTTTGGGGGGGGGCTGCTTGGTTGATAGTTTGGGAAGCACTCAACTTTGAAGGAGCTTGATTTTAGTCTGCTAGACCGATGTTTCAATTCTGGGTAGGTGGTCTCTCCTGCAACGCGAGTGTCCTTGGACATGAACTGAGATATTCCAGTAATACCAAGAACGGACCCTGGCAACATGGGCAGGTTCCCAAAGGACATTATTTACACTCCTTATCCTTCTGAGGATTTTATCTAAGAGACGAGATGCTCAGGAAAAGAGAGGTAAAGACGACTTGTCTTCAGTCACAGCACGAACTATTGCAAGGCTGGACATCAACCCAGGTCATTTTACTCCACACCTGCTCTGTGGTCCCTTTGGTGTTGTCTTTGTACTCTCATTATAACAATTCTCTGCATGCTGTCTCCCATGAGCAATTGTAAAGGAAATGGAGCAGGGGAGCCTCCAGGCTCCATGCTCTTTATACCATCTGGCAAGAGGTCCTTGCTGTAGAAATGTTCTTACACTACCCAGAAGTCTTTCTTAACAAAAGAAATATATCTTCTTTATTGTAACTTTTACATACTCTTCACTTGATCTTGGCCAAAAAGCCAGGAAGCAACTAATTTTATGTATTCTTGACGTATAATTGTCAGCATAAGGAAGTTAGTTATTACCCCACAAACTTATATGTTATTAAGAAGTGTTTTGCAATGTTCCTTACAGGAAAAACAGGACTTTTTAAGAAGGAACCAAATAGAATCAGAGGGCTGATGGAGGATGGAAAAGCTGCAGAGGCCTGTCCTGAAGGAACTCAACGTGGGTCCGAGGCCTGTCCTGAAGGAACTCAACGTGGGTCCGTGGTAATATGGTGTCAGTGAACAAGGGACTGGAACATTAGTTGGTGGCGACTAATTATAGAGTCAAGGTGGCCTGAGAGTTACTTATTTTTAGAACCAAGTTGCAGTTTTAGGAATGTTGCTTCAGTTAAGATTCAATATCGGAAGAGATGGCCTAGCAGTAAAGAGCGCCAACTGCTCTTGCAGAGGACCCGGGTTCGATCCCCAGCACCCACATGGCAGCTGAGAACTGTCTTTAACTCCAGGTCCAGGGGAATCCGAGACACCCTCTTCTGACCTCCTTGGCATTGCACGACACAGGTGCACAAACCTACATGCAGACAGTACATTCATACACATACAAAAAATAAAAAAAATAATCAAAAAGATTCAATATCAATAAATAAAGGCCATGAGCTGGAGTCCAGCCCCCACAGATCCTCCTACCCTGGGAAAGTCAGAAACTTCATGAAGAAAGCTGTAGGTCCTTCCTGCAAAACACACCATGAATCACTTCTCTACAAATATTACAAGCAAGTTGTTCACATCCCCCTACTTCAACTTACTGTTAGGTCCCTGAGCCCCAGGTTAAAAGCTATCCTTAATACCTTATTGACTCTACTGAAGACAAAAGAAAAAGATAGGTTCTAATTTAAAAGGCATTTACAAGTTCTCTTCTGTATAATTACATGACCTGACACAGAAAAAAATGATGTGGACTGGAGAGACTTGCCACCGGCACTGCATATTAGTGAGAGAAACGAAAAATTGAGGTCTTTTGTTTTCTTTTTTTGGATGAGCTGAGCAGAGTCCAGAGGCCCTGGCTCTCTGTTGGGTGCTTGTCAATCCTGGGTCCTCAGAGTGCTCCCTGATCTTTCCTCAGCCTCCATTTCCTCATGAACATCAGTGGAAGTCACAGTTCCCACCCACAGCTGTCTCGGGAGCTGTGGATGATTTCATATTCTGGCATTCAAATCTCTATGCAAATTGCCGTATGAATAGAAGGTGGCATTAATATGAAAATTGAACATGATGACAAAAATACCTAAGCCTGTAAATTTTAGAGCTGTTTTTTTAATTTGAGGGGAATTTTAAGATATTCCAATAAAACAGAATCTTTTAGGACAAACAAACAAACAATGTAAGACATAGTCCTATCCCTAGACTATGTTAGAATCTTTATATCAAGAGTGAAGGCTAGAAATTGCAAATCAACTCAGAAAGGCTTAGTTTACCTGGCGAGTGTTATACCAGGTTTGTTTGTTTTCAAATCAGTTGTCAATATTTATCACTACAAATGGTCCCTGTGTCATGATGATTTAACTTCCTAGGATGATTTGACTTCACAGTGGTGTCAAAGTGACAAGCCTTCAGTGAGGATCATATTGTGAATTTAGATCTTTTTCCAGACTACTGATATGCACTATGATACTCTTGAGATGCTGGTCAGAGACAGGGAGCCACAGTTCCCAGTCAGCCATGCCATCACCAGGGTAAAAACCATAATTCTACAGTGGATAGTGATGCGGAGTCCAATGTGACCTTCCCTGACCAGCAGAATACCTTAAAGGATCTGTCTGAAGAGGAAGTGCTCCCTGGGACCGCTGTTTCTGAGAATAAAGATGCAGGCCTGGAGCTGGACCCTAAAGTAGAAATAGAGCCTTGGTACTAACACAGACATCCTTAGCTTTTGGCAAGTCATTCTTAGGTCCCATGAGTGCTAGGAAGAGTGGGGAGATGTAATGGGCACAAATGTCACTTTGTTTTAACAAAGCTATACATTGATAGTTGTATATTTGTCTCTAGTGCAAACATACAACCATCTTCCTTCAGAAAGCCCATGGCCAGAGGCCTGAAAATCACGAAGGAGGCCTGGGCTTTGGGGTGGGAGGGAGGCAGCTACCAGGCCCTGCTGTGCCCCTTTGTTGTGTGATCTTCGAGGATACTGTTGCTGGTCCTGAGAGCCATACCCAGGTATGATCTCATTCCTTGTTTCTTCTTGCCAAACATTCTACCAAAGTTTGTTTTACAGGAAGTATAGTTTTATAGGAAGTCATCTTTCTTCTGAGCAGAAGGGGACCATCCCCAGGCTGAGCACAATATGAGTAAATGATTGCTGGTATCTGTAAAAGAATCTTGTAAAGCATTTATGTTATCCCACAAAAGGGAGCTGGCTTTTACACAGCTGTCTTTTCAGTTCATTTGTTGCAGGTAAAGGGCTGCCAAAGTCACTGCACGATGCGAGGGGTCAGGCTCGCTTTAGGAAATGGGGCAGCCACAGACTTGCAATCTCCACACTGCTTCTTCCTCCGTTTCTCAGCCCTGTGAAAGTTAACCTGAATCACACGCCAGGTAGATATGTACTGAGAAAGGTCCGTGGTCACTTGCGCATACAAACCAGGCTAGTCTCAAAGAAGAACACTAGGCTTTATCCTGAGTGTGCTCTCCCCTGGAATGGGTCAATTGATGCAGACACAGTGGGGAGTAGACATGAAAAGGAGTGTTTTTGATAGGAAGCAGGAGATATCTAGGTTCAAGCTACAATCAAGGCAGAGATTCTGAGCCTGGGAAGAGACATGAGAGGTGACCAAGGAGCCCAGATTCAGGAAAATCTGGCCTGGGGGTCTTTTAGGAGGTCAATGCCAGCCAGAAAATGTTCATTCTGTCCAAAGCCTGAGTTTCCTACAACAGCTCCACTCTCCAAGGAGTCCTTAGACAGATGCTCCTTGTCAGTGAATCTGAGCTTCTGACTTAACCAGGTCAATTCTTCTTCACATCTGCTTTCTAGGAGACCTGGATTGCTAAGATCCTGAAACTGGTACCTATTGATCTTTAGGCTTACATCATGCACTGCCCTCAAGACTATGCCCTTGATCTCTAGGCAGTCAAATCTAGAAAGCATGTCTTGGGCAGCAGCCGCTCTCCCACGCATACCTCTGTAGACCCAGACCCCAGAGCAAATGCATGAGATTCAAAATAAATTCTGCCTCAAATGTGCAGAAATTGAGTTGTCTCCTGTGAGCTTATCTGTCTGGACCAGAACAGGCTGAACTTGAGCATTTTTTAAGATCTCTTCTATCTTTAGAATCTATGATTTTGAGATACTTCAAAATATAAAAACAAACAAACAACAACAACAACAAAAAAAAAACAGCTGGGCGTGGTGGTGGTTGCCTTTAATCCCAGCACTTGGGAGGCAGAGGCAGGCGGATCTTTGTGAGTTCAAGGCCAGCCTGGTCTACATAGTGAGTTCCAGGACAGCTGGGGCTACAGGGAGACCCTGTCTCGAAAAGAATTAATTAATTAATAATTTAAAAAAACCTGAGTTTTGAGCCAGGCGTGGTGGCACACGCCTTTAATCCTAGCACTTGAGAGGCAGAGGCAGGCAGATCTTTCTGAGTTCAAGGCCAGCCTGGTCTACAGAGGGAGTTCCAGGACAGCTGAGGCTACAGACCCTGTCTTGAAAAGACAAAAAAAAAAAAAAGAGTTTTTCTAAAAACAAATTGTGGCTCTCACAAAATCATTGATGGGAGTTAGTGAGATGGCTTGGCACATAAAAAGCCTACAACCTGAGGTCACAATCTGGAACCTGAGAGGAAGGAGAGAACTGACTCCTAGGAGTTGTCCTCTGACCTTCGCATATGTGCTGTGGCACATGTATCCCTGTCTGCATGCACACATACACACAAGACATAAATAATACATAAATAAGAAATAAAACACCCCCCCCAAAGTACTAGTGGACAAGCCAGATAGAGAGTCACATTTAGTTCTGGTATTAAGAAGAATTTTATAATTTACTTTTCAGGTGAAAATTCTCTTCCCTATTAAACACTGCATAAAATTGGTAGGATTCGCTGGAGAGATGGCCTAGCGGTTGGGAGCGCCGACGCTCTTGCAGAGGACCCGGGTTCAATCCCCAGCACCCACATGGCGGCTAAGAACCGTCTGTAACTCCAATTCCAGGAGAACTCCAGTTCCAGGGGAATCCGAGACCCTCTTCTGACCTCCGCGGCATTGCACGACACGGGTGCACAGACCTGCATGCAGACAGTACATTCATACACATACAAAGATAAAAAATAAAAAAAAAATTAAAAAAAAAATTGGTAGGATTCGCTACTGAATATTAATGTTTCCAGTCGAACTAAAGTCTGAATGGAAGTTTATGGCCCATTATTTCTAAAAAGCAAATGAAACAAAAAGAAGTTGTGCTTAGCCTCCATGAGCCTTGTGTCACACAGCCATGGGTCAGCAACCACAGATCTTTCTCACTGGGCAGAGCCGTGTCTTCACTCTGGTCCCTCTTCTCCCAGTCTTCGGCACTTCCTACTTCGCTTGTTTGAAGCTTCTTCTTTCATTGAGTTTCCACAAATCAAGCACCACTTCCTTCTGAAGACGCAGGACCTGCCTGGCCTCCTGACCACCTGGAGCTTATCTCTCCCAGCTCTTCTGCTTTGAGCACACCCCCCCCCCACTAACTTATATTACAATGTATGGTTTATCTTCACTGTGTTGAAGATAAACTACTGCTGCACCTAAGCTTCTAGAAGGCAGAGATACATTACTGTCATCAATAGCCCATGAACCCTTACATAGTGGAAACTCGATATAGTTGTATGACGTTTAAGTGTACTGGACAAAGGCAATAAGCCCCTAGTAGAGATGTGCACAGCAGTTCCACAGAATACTTGGAATTCTGTATGGAAGTTGGGGAAACTTAAGTGATACAGTCAATGTTTCTTAAGCTTGATGCATGTGTGCACACATGTGCGTGCACACATGTGTGTGTGTGTTTGTGTGTGTATGTATGCCAGTAACACCACCTCCTCCCAAAACTCTGGGAGTACCTCTAGACATTTGCCAATGTCCCCTGGGGACAGAGGTGCCTTGAAAGAGAACCACTGACACAGGTGGTTCTCAGAGGAACATGAGAGGAAGAATCTGAGACCTCCCTCATCCAATGAAACTCTTAAAGAATTGTTTCTTACTCCTACAATCACCACATTTTCATAAAATACAAAGTAGTCGTTTAGGTCTTTTGCCCAAATATTTCACCCTGACAGGTTACCTCAGTGCCTCCTGTCAAACACTAGAATTTTGAAAGGGAATGGGAATAGAAGGAGCAAGTAGAGCCATATTGTCCTTTAAAATATTTATTTATTATTTATATTTTATGCCTGCAGGAATGTAAGTGCACTCATGTGTGCAATGCCGGTAGGGGCCAGAAGAGGGCACTGGATCCCCTGGATCTGGAGTTACACATTGCTGTTAATTGCCATGTGGATGCTGACAAACAAACCTGAGTCCTCAGCAATAGCAGCCAGTGCTCTTAACCACGGAGCCATCTCTCCAGCCCTGCCTCATTCCCATTGAAATAGAATATCTTTTCTTGGGAGGATGTGATCTTGGGAACAACACTAATAAGTGTATAGGATGACATCAGGAAAACCATAGGGATGAAAATGAAGAACAAGGAAAGCTGATGTGAAAGACAAACACTTCCTTTTATTAGGTCATGGGGGAAGAACCACTCACACAGACCTATGGGAAGTGCTCTTGCAATGTTCCATGAGCCCCAGAGCTGTGGCATAAATGGCCCAAATACTCCTGGTATGCAGGGAGGTAGTCCCAGGTGTCATGATCATTACCCAGGCCTCCTCAGGCCAGAGCCATCCACCAGCTACAGAGCATCCCCTGGGCAGACGGAAGTATGATAAAGCACATTTGTTCAAACACAGGAAATAGTGTTTGAAAAAACCACCACCTTTGCTTTCCTTTGAAGCTATTATACTCTGTCATGTCCGGGAGCTGAGCCTAAGTGATGCCCAAGTGGCTGTGATAGATTCACAGTGCAGGGCCTGGGGGAGCCACGGGAGTTTTTTTTCCTTAGTGAGGCAGCACAAGATTGATTTTTGAGGCAGTGACTGCGGCATTATGCATTAATGACTACACAGGGATTTTCATTTCACATATCATGTACTGACAGTGGAAACTGGAGCTGTTATGTAAGGCACTGGCTCGATGCCTTTCCATGACTCTCATCTCATCACTCACCTGATAGAACACGGAGGCCTTTGGATCCTCCGTGGGGGCGGTTGGGCAAAGAGCTCACTGTTTGCTGTTGAACATTTCAGGACAAGAGAGGAGAATATCTGGCTGAGACAGAAGGTCTGCCTACCAGGTAAGTAACCTCACCTGGCTGTGCTCACGTGGATCTGTTGTCAACTCATTAGGATTTGGGGACACAGCTGGGAGCCACCGATAAGAAAAATCAAAGATTTGCAGTAACAAATGGATTGTTGACACTACATGTGTCTCTCCAACACCAGGGGAGACTTCTTAGGCCTCAGCATGAGGTGAAGTTGGGCTTTGTGAGGTGGTTCATGAGCCAGAGGCCTACCATCACAAGCGCAAGAATGACAGGTCTATCAGTCTTTGCTCTGACAAAGAGGTCCTGCTGGAAGACGTATTTCTCAGGTCTTTGCACTTCTATGGACAAATAGGCATCAAAGGAGACTTGCGACTGGCCAGGAGCCACTTTAGTCTGTCACTGACAGGCATCAGGCTCCCTCTCTCCAGCCCTCATTTTCCCTATGCATCGTAATGCAATGATCTCACAGTATACTTGGAAGAATGAAGTTTAAACAGGGGTCCTTAGGTTGGAGTTAATATCTGAACAGGCTTCAGGTGGGTCTGAAACCTGAGATTTTCAGCTTTCAATTCCCTGTACATTGCCCAATTATTGGTGCACGCATGCAAGGGTTATGGCTTATTCATGACTATGAGCCATACGGCCTTTAATTTAGTCCCTAGGCTGCTTTGACTGACTTTTATCTCACACCAGATAGTGTCAGTGCATAGCTGGACTGCTGGAACCTTAAGTGTACCAGACATCAAGTACTGTGTGTGTGTGTGGGGGGGGGGGGGGGGGGGGACCTGCAGTTGCGGAGTTGTCCCTTTCCAATAGGGAATTGGCTCTGTGGGCTCCATCTCTTAGAGATCTACATCTGGCATTGTTACATATTTTACTGGTCCCAGACCCTCTCATACTCAGCTATTAGGGGACTATAATGCTCTCTTCTGGTCTAGGTAGGTTCCTCATTTAGCCAAAATCGGATTTTGGCTACCCCTGACTTTGAAGTGGATAACCAAGACCTTACCCATCTTCCAGTGGAGTATGCAGTGCTCAGTAGGACTTTGCCTCTCCCAGTGATAAACTCAGCAGCTAGCAAGGCTGTGTATGCTGCTGATAACTACTTCTCAGTAAGGATGCAGATCTTGGTTTCCTTCTACACTTGTGACCAAAGTCCTATGGCTACTGAATTCTTTCCCATTCACCGCCACAAGCTCCAACCCAATCCTGTATGTCAATGGTCACATTCAGTTCAAATGGCTGAGTCTGAGCTGGGCAGGTGGCACACGCCTTTAATCCTAGCACTTGGGAAGCAGAGGCAGGTGGATCTCTATGAGTTCAAGGCCAGCCTGGTCTACAGAGTGAGTTCTAGGACAGCCAAAGAGACAGGGAGGACCCTGTCTCAAAAAGACAAAAAACAAAAACAAAACAAAAAAACCCAAATGGCTGGGTCTGGTTGCTAGTCCTAAGCATCTGTGCTTGGCCAAATGCCTGCTTGGGAGCTATAAACGCTAATGCAATTGCCTTAGTCCAATCCTATGTTATTTTATTTTTTTAATGTAAGTTACACAAGAGATTTAATAGCTGAGTCAGGCAGGGGATGAATATTCTCTAATACCTCACAGCCTAACAGAGGTTTGTAATACCTGAATCTTCTCAGTTACAGCCTCTGATACAGTTTTAGTCTTACCTGACCAGACAACTCCCAAGAATTTGATCGACAAACCCGGCGTCTGCACTCTGGAGTCATTCATGACTCATGCCCATGATTTCAGGGAAGTTCTTAGAATTTCAGGCTCTCAGGACCACAGTTGTTGATCTAGATCTGTAAGAGAATCAGATGTTAGCGTAATTCACCAACGTAATGATAAAAGGGAGCCACCTTAGGTCATTGCCAGGACTCTAAGTCCTGAGTCACTAAACCATGACAAATTGTGGGGCTATACAGATATCCTTGGGGCAACATGACATGACAAATGTCCACCGCAGGCCTCTCCAAGTAAAGGGAAATTGTTCTTGGTCTACTACACAGTGATCAGAGTCTGTCAGTGCATCAGGTCCACGATGCATGGCCAGCAGCGTCGTGCTCTTGGTAGTCCACAGCCCTTCTCCAGGTTTTATTTGTTTTCCAGACTGGTCACATGTGGGCCTTGTAGGGACTTAATAATCCTTACTCAAACTCTGGCCTTGCTGACAGTCATGTGGAAGGTTTCCAGCCCCTACATGATATCCACCCCTGGGATATATTCAGCTACTGGAGAAACATACATTGCATATAGCCAGGGAGCCAAGTGGCCTATACCCAAAGTCATAGTCGATGGCTTGATCTTGACTGTGTGGCCACCATAGTCAATTATGAGTGCAGCAGGCCCAGGAAATAGATCCTCATTTCCATGGAGTCAAGTACAGCCAGTTCCAGTATCAACAAGGGCCAACGTCTCTGCACATTGGTGAGGGACCAATAAATAGTCAATTCGACATGAGGCTTCCAGTCTTCTGACACCCCCCGCCCGTGCAGCTGGGCATCTAGGCACCACTCAGCCTAAAAGGGTGATTTTAACTGATACAGGAGCTAGCAATCTTGGAGACATACTTCACATGCTCCTGCTTGCCTGGGCTTCCTGTCCATCTCCTTAGGGAACGCCTGGTGCTGCTGAGCAGGCTTCAACTGGTTCCACAGGGATGAGAGCATCTCCTTTGGCTGGACAGCTTTCTTTTCCAGCTAGAATGAGATCTACGGACATCTTAGCATGAACCATGCTATGAAATACTCCTGGCCCATTTTTAATTCTCAGACCACCTGCACAAGTCCGCGTAAGTCTTTCGCTTGCTTTCTGTCCCCAGCAACTCATCAGCATCAGTTCATATCAAATGAACGCCAACAGTTACTCAGCTCATTAGGTAGTGTCCTTAATGATTCTATGGTCTCAAAACCTGCAAGCATCGCCCTAGAGGGGAATGGGTGGTGATGGGTTTCCTCTGAAGTTAATGAGACACCATCTACACCTTTGTCCTAGAAGTGCAGTAACCAGGCTGGGACCGACTCCTACGGATTTACTCTGTACTGCTTCCTGGCTCTAGGGAGTCCTCTGCCCTGGGGGCTGACCAGTCAATTCTGACCCTATTTTCTCTCTCTTCTGCAGCATATAGCTGCAGGCGGGGCATGTCCTTATACTCTGCCTCACCTTCAATAAGCACAGTGTCCATGGGGCTCATGCTCCAAATGACTTACCCAGGATTCCAGCTTCTCCTCCATGGCTTGCTGCTCACACACCCGGGCTTCCGGTTGCAGGCCATCTTCAGTGCAGTGAGGAACTGCCAGTCTATCTTTCCAACCATTATTGGTTTCTTTCCTGGCAAGGGATCTGCCAGGACCCCCAGAGAATTTTCCAAGGACACAGGGGGGCTGTCTATTTCATCCTATTTTTCCATGGACATGGGATCCTGTTGACTACAGCAAATGTGGAGGCAAAGTTTGGGAGCCAGAAACAGAGGACGGAGAGGACCAGGAGCTTAAAGGACGTTCAGAAAGCCAGGGGCCAAGGAGAGATGTTGCATTTTTTCCAGGAGAGGGCACACACACGACTAGGCAGTTGGTCACCTGGCAAGAGCCGAGCCCTTGGTTCCAGGGATTTTTCATAAGAAATTACACAAATGTATCTTTTTGCCAAAACTGATTATAGAACAGATTATATCATTGTTTACTTTTGGGGTTCCCGGACATCTGGTGTCAGTCATTTCGTGCTGAATTATAGCACTCTAGATGTCTAAAATGAGCCATCTCAGCTGGTGCTAGAAACGCACATCAGCACCATGTTAACATAGACAGGTCCTCATGGTCCTGAGTCCCTGCAAGTACCTCACAGCATTGCGTTAGGCAGGAAAGCACAAAAGCCTAAGAGCCAAACTCCTGGCTTCTTTTCAGAAAGGAGTCTGCAGTCCCTGGCCAGCCTCCTGTTCTCAGCCACCCCCCCCCGACACACACACACACACACACACACACACACACAGGTACACACATACAAATCTACAAAAACCAGATGAGCTTATTTGTATTTTTTTCCATCATTTCTCTTTCTCTTAAATAGCATAGAGAATATCTGAGGCAGTAAAGCTTTAGGGAATGTTTTCTGAGATCATATTCATGCTTCAAGATCCTCATGGTACGGTGTTAAAGAATGTCAGCAAGTATTTATTATTTCTCTGTGAAGGCTGGGTTTGTGGTCTCTTTTTTTTTTTTTAAATAAACTGAACTTCCTTAACCAATGAATGTAGTAGAAATAATGTCACATGACTTCTGGGTAGCACATTAGGGACTGTGGGGTTTTCAACAGGAACATTTGATGCCGAAGCTCTCTCTGAATTGCCATGTAAGAGACTGCGTACGTCAGGGCTGCTGTGTTGGAGAGACACAGGCGATGCCCCGATTGTCATCCTAGGTGAAGGTGTCTCTTAGCTCAGGTGCCAGCGCATGCGTGAAGGTGCATCTTAGTATGCTGATGTTCCCTCTTATCTGAGCCACTCTTCGCTGGACTCCTAGACAGCACAGACCAGGGATGCACTCTTTACACTGTAACCTACCCAAATTCTTGACCCATGGACTTTTTGAGCATTTTAAAAGGATCATTTTTGTATGCCATCAAATTTGGGGTGGTTTTCTAGATAGATGACAAAAAGAAGTCTTACTCAGACTTCGCTTTTCTTGTGAACTTTTCATTAATCCTTTGAGCCCTTCTGGCAACTCCAAGCCCCAATTCAAATTAATCACTCTTGTCTCTCAAAGTTCCTCTTTTTGCCTGTTGCAGCTGAGTACTGGTTTATCTTGTCCTGCAATGCTGAGTTAGGGGAAGGAACTCTTAGTCATTCTGTGCTCTTCAGCATTGGCACTGTGTCTGCCACACTGTGAGTGGTCTACCTATTCTGTGTTACTAAGATTACACACATGACAGATGGCGCTAGAGTGCCAAATTTGGTGGGCAGGTCAAGCTCTCATAGAGTTCTGCTTACCTCCATAATCCTGGGCTGTGACTTGATATCAGTGGGATGGTCACATCAGAGTGCTTTATACCTGTCAAGCACCACAAAACTTCCAGAACAAAATGCCATGGACTGGTATTTGATTTTCTCACAGTTCTAAGGGGTTAAAAGTCTAAGATCTAAAGGTCATTAGGGGGTCATTGAACCTTCTCTGTGCATGTCTGCTGTTTCCTCATCTTCTAAGTATATCAACCGTGTTGGATTAGAGTTCTGCCTTTGGTCTCATTTAACCTTTTCTCTTCGAAGGCTTTATTTTTATTATTATTTTGTTTCTTGTTTTTGAGATAGAGTCTCATATCCCTAGCTGGCCTGGAATTTACTATATAGACTAGGCCGGCCTCTATCTCACAGAGATCCACCTGTCTCTGCCTCCAGAGCGTTGGTTAAAGACCTGTGTCATCACATCCAGCCACAAGGGTTTATTTTGAAATATAACCATACTGAGAGCTAAAGTTCCACCATATGAGGCTTTTTTTTTGGGGGGGGGCACAATTCTGCTTGTAACATCAAGGAGCACAGTGTATTCTCACTATCTGTTATCAGTGGTTGTAGATACGTGAAAAGAATGATGGTCTATTGACATCATTGTCTTTGACAAATGAAAATGTTTTGCATGGCGGGGGGACTCCCTTTCTTGCTCCCCAGCCCTCTTGGTGACTATCTTGGTTGGGAGCCACCCCTCACCTAAGGTAAAAGGACAGTGGCCCCAAAGGAGACAAAAACGTTTCTGGAGTCAATCATCTCTAGGTCATAAGGCACGTGCTGAGGTGCAAGCTGACTCTGAAGATCAGGACAAAGCCAAACTAGTCACCCTTGCCAACAACTGCCCAGCTTTGAGGACATCTGAAATAGAATACTATGCTATGTTCATCAAAACTGGTGCTCATCACTACACAGGTAACACTATTAAATAAATGCACAGAGTGAGGAGAACACTGCAGAGGATGTACCCTGGCTGGTACTGATTTGGGCGATGCTGGTATTATCCAAAGCTTGCCAGAGCAGACTGGTGAAAGGAAACCATGCAGACTTTTCAAAGAATCTCACCAGAGCTGGTTTTAAACAAAGAAACGATGAACATGGTGATCCAAATCCCAGTCACAAATGCTGTCCTGTCACCAGCCCCAAGTTTATGCTGTCCTTACTCTCAGATCCCTTCAAACAATGACCTGCACAGAAGACTGTGACGACTTGCCCGTCTCCAGAGCCAATGACAAGGTTTCCTTGTGTGTGGCTTTTATTTCATTTCTGGTGCCTAAAGAAACTTCCGGCAAATCTTTATTAGTATCATTGTCAACTCACAAAACAGTGCTGATTGCAAAGCGATGCACAATACTTGTGTTCAGGAGGGTGTTCTTTGGTCACACACCATCATTTACTGAGGCTGAATAGAGGACATCAACACAGGATTCAGGAGGAAGTTGTTATCAGTAATCACAGGATGACTTAAGGACTTGCAGGAGGGAAATGAGCTAGCACGGTCATGGGGAGTGCTCTGCAAATGCTCTGCTCAAAGTGAGTCTAGAAATGTCCTTTTATTGTCACTTTGAATTTTATTGTTTTATCTGATATTCCCAAAGAAGGAGAGAAGGAAGGAGGAGGGAAAGAGAGGAGGGAGAGAGAGAGAGAGAGAGAGAGAGAGAGAGAGAGAGAGAGAGTAGGGGAGCAGGAGGGAGAGGAGGAGGAAAAGATCTACTGATTTCAGACTACTTTATGCCCACATCTATGACCTGTAATTGCTGCATCAGGAATGTACTGAGCAACTATTCACGATCGGGATCTGTCCTCTGTGACTTAAAGTGCACCTGTCTTGCATTTTTTGTCCCTTGCTTTCAGCTCACTCTCAAACCAACCCTCTCTCGACTCCTCCTACCCTTTACTTTCACCACTTAAGGAATGAGAACCATTTCTGGGTCTGATTCATTGTATCACTAATGCATGCTGCACACTAATCAATCAGCCCTCATTTCTGCATAATGGAGCATGTTAACACAATTAACACCCTGTCTGTAGATGTGTACCAATATTAAAAAGTTCTTCCCCTGAAAATCATTTCTGAAATACATTTGGCTGCCAGTTGCAACTGGTAAGAATTTTGTTCCAACCTGTAGGAAAGCTTTATGTATGCTCAACACTAAGAAGCCCTCGTGATTTTTATGTTTCTTGAATTGTCCAAAGGTAGAGAGAGATCCAATTTACTAATAGTCCTTGTTTTCGACACAAAGACAAATATCCTCTCTCATGTTACCCTTCACACAACATTCATTAAACATATGCTCACTCGTGTATGTGCGCACGCGCGCATGCACACAAACACACAGGCAGACAGGAAGACAGACAACAGATACACACAAAGGCAGACAGGCAGTCAGACACATACACAGACACACAAACCTTCAGGAACATGGATTTTCCCACTGGAGAGAATGAACCCACATTTTGCTTCCTTCACTGGTTTTAGTGTTTGCTCTCTGCGGCTTCACTTCAGAAAAGATGGATAATTACTATCTTTATGAGTCAGACTCATAGCCCAGCACCTACTGGAAAATTAAAAAATATTTTCTTCATGTCACATTACAGAACAAGGCTCACCGTCTCTACATGGGTGCTACTCTTCACTCATTTGCCAAAATGACTACACTGGAGGCCGTGACAGCCATCAAGAAGATGAAAAACAATGACATTCCCAAATGTCAACACAAAAAGATAATAACATGAACTTGATAAACTCGGGTTTTCATTCCTTTTAAACTGTTCATAGGTTAATAAAGGGGATTCTGTTTCTCTTCATCCTGGAAAAGCAACAGATGCTAGCAGTTCTGAGTTGTTTTCTTTTCTTAAAATTTTTTATTTATTTTTGTATGTGTATGAATGTACCGTCTGCATGCAGGTTTGTGCAATGCCACGGAGGTCAGAAGAGGGTGTCGGATTCCCCCGGAACTGGAGTTCTCCTGGAATTGGAGTTACAGATTGTTCTCAGCCGCCATGTGGGTGCTGGTGATCGAACCCGGGTCCTCTGCAAGAGCAGTCGGTGCTCTTAACCACTAGGCTATCTCTCCAGCCCCCCTGAGTTGTTTTCTTAAAACATACCTCAGGTAATCACTTCAGTGTTGGGGAAGGAATTCAGTCTAGTCAAAGCTAATACCCTAGGTTCACCTTGGTGAATATATCATTGACCTAAAGCTTAGAAGGAAAACTTACATCATGATACAGTAACTACCCAGCTAAAGAGAGGGCAGAGTGTGCTAATAAAACCTTTATACAACCAATTTCTTGCCTAATTGCCATTTAAAGAGGTGAAGATGAAAAGACTATTAAAAAAAAAAAAGAAAAGACTATTGTTCTGCAGATGATAAATATATGCTTGATCTCTGAGCCAAACAAAAGATGGGTTAGAATATCAGTGTTCTCAGCAGATTCAGATGCAGTAACTTCAAACACTGTTTCCATACGAAAATAACACAGACTTTGCCTTAAATGAGAAATATGGATTGCACAGTATTTCTGGGAGCTGTCCAAACACAGCCAGCTCTGCTAGCAGGTTCCATCTCCGTACCTCTGGGTGGTCCTTGAAGAGACAGGGGAAATGGGCAGCCCATGCTCTTGACCATGGTGCTAGTAGGTGAAATTGCCTTTGAAACTTATGTGAAGTCTCACTTGAGAATTTGTAATTACAGCGCAGTCCCCATTTGGCCTTTTGTATGAATTTATTTGGCTCTATATGGAAAATAGAAAGAAGAGAATTTTAATTAAATCATTTCCAAATTTTTGTATAATCAACTGAATTGAACTAATGCAAATTCTCTTTGGAAAAAAAATGCATTCTCAATTGGGGTCTCCTGTAGATAAAGTAAGAATAGAAGCTCACATTAAAACATGTATTCCCTCCCCTTCCTAAGGAAATAAAGTATCCAAAGTGAGACTCCACAGAAAACAGGTCACAAAACCAGATCTACAGAGATTATCACATAGAACATAAAACAAGCAAGTTTGATTTTTCTTTTTTGAGACTGAGTCTCACATATCCCAGGATGGCCTCAAACTTGATATGTAACCAAGGATGACCTTGAACTTCTGATCCTCCTGCCTCCACCTCCCAAGTCCTGGGATTATAGCCACAGCATCACCACATCTGGTTTACGTGGTGCCAGCAATTGAAGTCAGGGTTTTGTACCTGCGAGGCAAGAAGTGTACAACTGAGCTACACCCTTGGTCAAAGCTTGATATGATTTACGGAAAAGTTTGAGAGCAAGGAAAAAAGATTTTGTTTGTTGCCAAAGCTACTGAATAAAAACTAAACAAAAGCCTGGTTTGGTGTTGCCTGTACTTCTGAGGCAGAGGCAGGAGAATCGGCTACTTGAGCCCAGGTTTTCAAGGCCAGCTTGGCTAACATGAGAAGACATTTCCAAAACCCAATCCCAAACAAAGAAAACTTAACGGCAGTTTTAGAGAGGACAAAAGTTATTGTTGAAGCAAAGAAAAAAAAAGTTATGAAGCCAGATGTAGGATAATCTGAGGTACAAGAGTGGTGGGAAAAATGGAAAGAGCTGAAGGAATGAGGTGTTGTTAGGTCACCCGAATACATGTTGACTACACGCAGCAATAATAATATATGAGGTTAAAATCCAAGACAGAATTGAAATACTTATAAAATATGATACAAAATGGAAAGGAATGAAAAATTGCAGTGACGGTGTTGAAAGGGTCCTGCATTGTTTGGACAGAGCATTAAGAAATTAAGTAAGTATATTCAATGACTAGGGCAGCTTCTAAAGATATGCACAGCAAGAGTTGCTTTTAAAAGAGCAGGCAGGCTCTGTTTTTCATTCTGTAGATTTTAGCTTTTTTTTTCCGGTCTTTTTGAGACAAGGTCTCCCTGTAGCCCCAGCTGTCCTGGAACTCGCTCTGTAGACCAGGCTGGCCTTGAACTCACAAAGATCCGCCTGCCTCTGCCTCCCAAGTGCTAGGATTTAAAGGCGTGCGCCACCACACCTGGCAGATTTTAGCTTTGATTTCATCTGGAGAGGTTTATCATTTTTTCTTCTGAATGGCTGCAATATTCATTGCACTTGCTCTCTCTTTTTGCACGTGCATTAATATTTTAACTTCTTTTGCTTTGTACTGAGGATTTGGTTTTCTTTTCATTTTCTATTTTTGGGAGGATTGTATCTCTCATCAGTTTTTATTGCTCAACTTTTTCTGCCCTCTGCCCCTGCACCCGCACCTGCTTTTCTTCTTTGTGTGCTCCTGGAAATGGATGGAGATTGTGCTCTGTTACTGAGCCACTCCCTCAGCCTTACACCCATTAGTTTGCTTTATTTCTTATTTTTATTATCTGATACTTTCATACATCTATATAATGAATTTTAGTCCTTTCCATTCCCTATTTCTGTCTCATCATCCATTTTCTCCCTGTGAAAACTTCTCCCCCACAAGTTTACTTCCTACTTTCACATCTTTCGTGTGGGGCTCACTGAGTTTATGTTGTCTGCATGAACACGGGTAGGAGGTTATTGCCTGGAGCATGGGGAACTTATCAGTGGCTGTACCACTGTTATCTGCCAACAGTCTCTCAGGGAGCAGTGGGGCCTCATGAGCCCTTTCCCCTTCTATGACATGGTGATGGACCTAATCTCATGCGAGTGACCACAGTCCACGGAGTCATGAGGGCATCATTTGTGTCCTATCTGGAAGATGCTGTTTCACAGCAGTCCTCCCTAACCTCTGGCTCTTACAATCTTTCTGCTTCTTTTTCTGTTATGTTCTTTGAGCTTTTAACAGGGTGTGTGATACAGATGTCCTATTTAGGGCCAAACACTCCAAAGTCACTTATTTTGTACACTTTGACCAGTTGTAAGCCCCTGTGCTAACTACCTTCCACTGTAAAAAAGAGGATAAGAATAGATAAGGACAAGGGCTGCAAAGGTAAGTATTTAGGAAGTATGTCTATTTAGCTAAATACCAGCAGAAGGGGCTCCCTTAGGGCCTATGACTACCCCAGCCATGGGCTCTTGTCGAGGTTTACAGTTCTAGGCATGCGTTCCCTCCTATGGAGCAGGCCTTAAGGCCAATCAGAAAGTGGTTGGTTATCCCCATAACACTCATGCCACTATTGCACCGATGGTACATATTGCCAGGCTGGGTTCCCAGCTGGGAAAACTCTCTCAGCAGCTTACACAGCCCACACTGGCATTATGACAGCTGGGCACCATGCAGGAAGCTTCCGGGTCAGTTCCAGCTTGCTTTCTCCATGTCCTATGTGCAAAGTGTGTGGTATCTTCAGCAATGTGTCCTTACAATCAGGTTCTCGTAGGCAATCAAGAACAGTTCCAATATCCTGTATTGCTTTGGAGGCCTCTGGGACAGCCCCGACTAACACCTTGTAAGGAGGCATCCCGCATCTGGGACAGCCCCGACCAACACCTCGTAAGGCGACACCCCACATCTGGGACAGCCCCGACCAACACCTCGTAAGGAGGCACCCCGCATCTGGGACAGCCCCGACCAACACCTCATAAGGAGGCACCCCGCATGTGGGACAGCCCCAACCAACACCTCAACCAACCTCTCGGAAGGAGACATCCCACATCTGGGACAGCCCCGACCAACCCCTCGTAAGGAGGCACCCCGCATCTGGGACAGCCCCGACCAAC
>VZQC01008495.1:235734-273574 GCA_009823505.1 Rhizomys pruinosus | reverse complement strand
GTGTGTGTGTGTGTGTGTGTGTGTGTGTGTGTGTGTTCATTCTCAGATGAGACTGAATCTTTTTGTCAGCACATAGAATACAGTGAATGTTTTCCAGGTTGCTCTGGGGTGAGGGTTGCATTGTCTTCAGATAGACACTTAGAGGGCCGGAGTATAAGCTCAGCCCATATTCTCACGCTTCATTTTTTCTGCCCAGTCCCCCAAGCCAAGCACCACCACGTATCAGCTGTGCTACTTCTGTGGCTCGCTTAGCCTCTCTGTGCCTTAGTTTTCTCATCTGTAGAAGGAAGCTAAACAACATACCCTTCTCCCAAGGCTCTAGTGAAGGTTAAATGGCCTTTGTGCTCCTCATAACTAGTGGTATTAGCTGTTACTGTTTCTGCTAACAGAGCAGCTGTGCTGTTGGGGCTTTTCTGCCTAACTTCTCATTCTGGCACTGTCCTGGAGCGTTTCACTGTGCAGGATGTGATGCACCTTTGGCTCCCTCTTCTTGCCCACCACCACTTATATAAACTTTGCGCCAGCCATGTGAAGGAACTGCCATCTCGGCATGTTCTTAGCAGATTAACCCTGGCACCCGGAGGGGCAGAACCATGCAAGACAGCAAAGAGGTCCAAACTCTTGTTGCTGCCTGCTGAGAGAGTCTGGCCCTTTTCATGACCAGGTTTTCAATGAGATATGGAAAGCAGCTGCTGCTCCAGACCGGTGAGCCACATGTCCAGCCGTCCATACCGGAAATCCAATTCTGCCTTTAAACAAAGCAAGGGGAGCGTCCGAGGGCCTGTGGAGACAGACAGCCTTCCACCAGACGGGGAGGACTCCAGGCCCCGTGGAGACAGCCTTCCACCAGACGTGGAGGGCTCCAGGCCCGTGCAGACGGCCTTCCACCAGACGGGGAGGACTCTGGGCCCCGTGGAGACGGCCTTCCACCAGTCGGGGAGGACTCCAGGCCCCGTGGACACAGCCTTCCACCAGACCGGGAGGGCTCCAGGCCCTTTTCATTCATGGCTTTTTGATAATCAAGGAAAATCCCTCTGTGACTCTAAGTGACACTCAGATCCTAGCCTGATTTGGCTGAGGGAGTGTAATAGGCCCATTTTTTTTTTTTTACACACATTTAAATTAGTTAGGAAATTGGAAGCTTTATCCCCCCTGGAGTGCTAAGTCCAGAGACAGGGAAGAGCATGGCTGACACCGTATCTGTGCCATGTTTCCAGAAAATTCAGAACTTTTATGAGATCTTTCTGTTGAAACCCAGGGTATTAAAACTTGGAAAGAAGGTTTCTATTATAGCTTTAATGGGTAGATTTCAACAGTATGTGAATGCACTATTCTTGTCACTAAAAGTCTATCTACCTTCACACTATTGAGGCCAGAAAAAACATAAATTGTAATAAAAATGTTTGTAAAGATTTTGTGACTGACTGAAACGCAGTCAGTATGTGAACACTCAACCGGGGCCTGCTCCCTTACACCCAGCGGACACCTTGTCCTGCACCCTGACAACAGCTCACTGCCTTATTTTCTAGGAGGGTGGGGCTGGAGTCAGGAACCCTGGGCATCCAAGGGCCAAGAACAACTAAAAGTATGCCTGTGAACTAAAGTTAAATCATTTAGAACATCGGAGCTAAGACTCAGAGTCTACAACTGTTAGGATTAGGAGTCGACTGATAATAAAGGTCAGTCCGGATTCTTGATGTTGGTCACTTTTCCTTTCCACTCTTTTGACTTCTAATCCTAACAGTACCTAAGGGCCAATGGAACTCACTGGCCAGTTTAAAGCATGAAATTACACATAGTTTCCCCTGAGGAATTCATTCAGGGGTAGAGCATCTGGCCAGGATATATAAGGTCCTAGGTTCAGTCCCTGGTTTTAAAAAAATTACAGGTGGGCCAAGCATGGTGGCACATGCTTTTAATCCCAGCACTCGGGAGTCAGAGGCAGGTGGATCTTTGTGAGTTCAAGGCCAGCCTGGTCTACAGAGTGAGTTCCAAGACAGCTGGGGCTACAAGGAGACCCTGTCTCAAAAAGACCAAAAAAAAATATTACCCCCCCTCCCAAATTACAGGTGATAATTAAGCTACCATTTATTTTCAGACTTGGGCAGTTTTGGTATATGGGTGGAGGGTATGTATGCACAAAATCAAAAGAATGAGGAAAAAAAACTAAAAAAAATTACAGGTGGTTAGATGTGGTGTTACTAATCCACCATTATAATTGCCTGGTCAAAGAACAAAACAAAACAAAACAAAACAACAAAAAAACCTTCTTAAATTTAATTTTTAAGAATGGGCCTGCCGGGCGTGGTGGTGCACGCCTTTAATCCTAGCACTTGGGAGGCAGAGGCTGGTGGATCTTTGTGAGTTGAAGGCCAGCCTGGTCTACAGAGTGAGTTCCAGGACAGCTGGGGCTACAGGGAGACCCTGTCTTGAAAAGACGACCCCCCCCAAAAAAAAATAGAATGGGCCCATGCTTGGACCACACTCCTTTCCCTAGATATCCCTGGGAACTGCATCTCCTGGAACTGTGCTCCCAAGTTCAGGCTCACATCTTCTTTCCAACCAGTTTCTCCAGATTCATGGGGGAAGTACAAGTTTGGATCTGCTCTTAGGACTGGCCTATCTTTTCATCTCTAGTTCTCCAACATTCCTGTTCACCCGAGGTCAAACGTCCTTCCCAGTCTTCACTGTGTGCATTGAAGATGGGAGTTCCCTCTTTGAGCTTTGATATGCCAGGTCTCAAGCACGCCCCTATTCATTCTTACTTTTTTGGGTGGAATACCAAATTAAGGCTTCCAGGAAATGTCCTGTTATAAGACACAAGATTCACGGAGTTTGCCAGTGTTAATTAACAGTCAGACCATGTCTATTTCTCCCTATGTACTATATTCAGGGCATGGATGGCATAAAAATATCTTTTTTCCCCAAGCTGATGTCATAAAAATAAGAATTTAATGACATTAACTGTTACTGGCTTAGGGCTTGCACTATATAATACACTACAAAAAATTTAAGTTCTTCTGACCCCAAACTCAGTTTCCATGGTTATGCTTGACTATTGCTGATGCCAATGGCTGGAAATCTGGAGAACTTTGTTGGTGATAGTTGGTTTTCCTTAGACTCTGCAAGGGAATGGGCTTGGTTGGCTATGGGTCTCTACAGTTTAAAGTATCAGGAATTCCACAGAGACAGGGTCACAGGAAACCACAGGGACAGCATCAATGCTGTCCTAGGGATTTTCCTCTTTGGCTGCCGAGGGGTCAGGTGAGGCACAAGGAAACCTCAGTATCCTCTCCCTGACACTCTGAACTCCCAAGTGATCAGGCTAAGGGACAGAGCACAGCCCCTACCTGCCATGGACAGGCAGTCTGGACCTGAAGCAGTTCGCTTTTACTCAGGAGCCTTGATGCAGCAGTTTTTCATTACAATGCGTGTACCACAAGGTTGGTGACCACTCTGAGGACTTCTGGGATTTCCCTGGTGGTGTAGATACATTCCTGTTGATGTGTAGTGGTAGAAACATGACATTTTGGTCCATGTTGGCATTTCCTGAGTTCAAATGCAAGGTAAAGTGTAGCGATGGGGGCAAAACAAGTTTGGACTAATTGAAGACTAGCTTGTGCCAAAGTATATGTTTGGGGCACAGTTTCATTAAAGCCAAAGAAAAATGACACTAGTAAGTTGACTGTTGAAAATGCTTCCTCTCACAGTGCATTTAAATATAAATGCTCTTTCCATAACTTCTTGGTATTTGTCTCTAGGACATATTAGCTAGGATGAGTCTTTAAATAGTTGAAGCAATAGCCACTAGTGTTACCAATTCTTTTAAATATAATTAGGCATTTATTGATATATTATCTACTATATTATAAATATACCAGAGAAAAGTTCTTAAAATGTTTAATAGTTCTATTTCCAATTAACCAAAAGAGTTCTTGGCATGGTGGCACATACCTGTAATTCCAATAGTTGGAAGACTAAAGCAGGGATCATGAGTTCACACCCAGCCTGGGCTATACAGCAGATCTTGTCTCAAATAAAGTAATTAATATTCTATCTACAGAACAGTCTATTATTTTTTTTAATTTTATTTTATTTATTTCTGTATGTGTATGAATGTACTGTCTGCATGCAGGTTTGTGCACCCGTGTCGTGCAATGCCGCGGAGGTCAGAAGAGGGACTCGGATTCCCCTGGAACTGGAGTTCTCCTGGAATTGGAGTTTCAGACGGTTTTCAGCTGCCATGTGGGTGCTGGGGATCGAACCCGGGTCCTCTGTAAGAGTGGTCAGTGTTCTTAACCGCTAGGCCATCTCTCCAGCCCAGGACAGTCTACTATTATTATTTTGTTGGGTCTTTTTAAAGACAGGATCTCCTTGTGGCCCCAGCTGGTCTGGAACTCCATATGTAGACCAAGCTGGCCTTGAACTCACAGAGCTCTGCCTGTTTTTGCCTCCTGAATGCTGAGATTAAAGGTGTGCGCCACACCGTGCCTGGCCAGTCGATTGTTTTTTACTGTCTATTCCTTTCTCTCCCCTTTTGTTGTGTCATCTTAGTCTGAGGCAGGGTCTCACAGCCTAGGCTGGCCTCGAACTAACAATCCTTCTGCCTCAGCTTCCCAAATGCAGATATTATAGGCATGGGTGTTGATCACAACTACCTGTATTTTGTTTCATTAAGTATAAAGAAAAAGACATGGTCCAGCTCATCAAGAAATGCACTGTGAGGGTAAGTGAGATGACTCACTGGATCAAAGCAGGTGTAAGCATTACGACCTGGTCCCACGGTGGAAGCAGAGAAGACTCCCAAAAGTTGTCCTGTGACCTCTGTTCACATACCATGCATGTGCCCATAAACATACATCACACACACACCTATAAGTTAAAAAAGAAATGCTCTAATAATAAAATGCTTCATAATTATTAATCAATGTACATTTATGTAGTTTTAAGGGTAATACAGCAATAACTATTATAACAACTTAAACCAGAAAAATTATAGGAAGTTATACATATTTTTTATTGTTTTATATATTTTTTTTGTACAAGATTATGTTACAAATCAAATCTAGACCTGTGTCCCTCTTCCTACCCCCCCAACCCTACCAGAGCTCATGCATTCTGCCAAACATGTTTTTCATCTTTTTCTCAGTCTTTCTCAAAATTCTTGATATAGAAGTTGACTGTTTTAAGCAGAAGTTCACCATTTCAGTCAGTTCTTTGACACAGTTTCTGTTGTTGTTTTTGTTGTTTCCAATATGCACCACTCCCAACTACTTGGACAAAAGTTCAAGGAGCCCTGCACAAGAAATACTTACTACTAGGTAATTGGCACTAGCATCCACAGATGAGGGATACCATTCGTCATTTGTTTTTCTGGGAAAGTTAAACATATTTTTATAGTAACAGTATGACAGATCAATAAAGGTATTATAGTCATAAAATTAACCATAAAGTTAGAAATTTTTTTCTGGTCTTTTTGAGACAGGGTCTTTCTGTAGCCCCAGCTGTTCTGGAACTCACTATGTAGACCAGGCTGGCCTTGAATTCACAGAGATCTCCCAAGAGCTGGAATTAAAGGTACATGCCACTACACCAGGCTAAACTTGGAATTTTTGTAAATAGCAACATTTATAGCATGCTGCTATCTTTACAATATCCAAAAATCTACTTAAACTTCTAATTATTTTAGATACAAGCCTAAGTAAGTAGATTTTTTTTCTTTTTCAGATAGCATCTTATTAGGTAGTTGTATGTGGCCTGAAATTTGCTATGTAGACCAAGTTGGCATCAAACTCACAGAGACCCACTTGCCTCTGCCTAACAGGTGCTGGGATTAAAGGTGTACACCACCATGCCCAGCCTGATATAGTTCTTTTTTTTTTTTTTTAAATTAGGGTACATTAACAAAAGCATTGCCTTACCATTCTGGAGGGAACGTGTGGATTAGGCCTTTGACCTATCACTGTCAATTAAAAGAGTGCATTCTTTTTTCCAGCTCACCAAAAGTACATTTTGTAGCTTCTATACTGAGTATTGTGTACAACTTGGAAAAAATAAAATGATTCCAGTTTTGAGATCCTTTGAGATCCAAGCTTAAACCTCAACTATACTATTTTAAAGGTCTGGTAATAGTGAATGGAAACTTGGCTACCCTGAGTTTTAAAAAATCCTGCTTTAAATCAGGGAAAAGGAGTCACTTGAATTTTGGCAGTGACCTTAATTCCCTAGAAATTTAAGGGTCTGGACAGAAAATTACAACTGGAGAACTCATTTGCTTCAAGCAGAAAGAAGACAGAGGTATCTCTTAGATTAACGTGCTAGACCATATCAAGCTCACTTGGGAGACAGAGATAAAGCTGGAGATGAGACAGCCAGATGTTCATAACTTTCAGTGAACAAATCTATTGCCATGTTAGGCCATTTCGCACAAATGTCTTAGAAAAGCATTTATTTAAAAAGTGATTCAATATCCTAAATTATGTACATTTAATTGCTGAGTTTGAATTATTTAACTATGAGCATTAAGTATAAACATACAACCTAAATATCAGCACTAAATATGTTAACAAGAGCTATTAAAACATCTTAAATGGTGAATGAAGTCAATCCCATTCACATTTTTAATTATCTTCCTTTCCTCTCCTTCTCTCTCTCCCTTCTTCCTTTTTTTCCTTTTGAGCTAGGCTTTCCATATGCACCCTTGGCTAACCTGAAATCTACTCTAGCCTAGGCTGACTTTGAACTTGTAACAATCCTCTTGCCTCTACCTCCCAGGTGCTGGCATTATAGGTGTATGCTTTCATGTCTGGCTTCTTTCATTCTTTTCTTAATTAAAACTATTTAAGTAATGGGCTGTAAAAAAAACCAACTCATTTGAAGAGGACTTGCATAGCATGGATAACCCCCAGTTTCGAAAAAAAAAAAAAAATTTAAAAGAAGGCAGCTGCTCTGTGATATCGGGAAATGAGCTGACTTAATGCCCTGAACTTAATTCCATTCAGCTAACTAATTCACTCTTTAAAATACATGAATTCAGGTGTAATGCTACAAGTTAGTATAAGTGACACGAAGCTGTTTTCTTTCCTGTAATGTTACTAGAATATTTACTTCATTATTCAATCTAAGTATTCTATATTTCACAAGTCTCAGGAGACAATAGGCATCACCAAGATTTTAGTAATCAGATTTCCAAATATATGCTGAGATTAGTTTAAGATCATCCAATGAGCTGCAAATGCTCAAAACTTTTAGTTTTTGCCTCTATTGGATTAAAACAAAACCTCCAGTTGTTTCCAGGCTCAGTGCCATGGGTGCTGATATACTTTAGGTTCTGACATATGAATATTGATTTTCTTTAACCACTAGTTTTCCTGCAGAGTTCTGGATTCACAATCAATGACCACTTAGCAGAATTCAAATGCACTGGGAGTGGATGTCAAATGGGGTCAATGCAGGGGGGCAGGTCACATTGTACCACTGTCTTCACTTATGCACAGGGGGATTAAGTACAGCAAGTTATTTCAGCTAACTCATGGTGCACAGATAATGGAATAGGCCACCTTGAGTAATGCTTCCCATTTCTTTTTTTTTAATTCATTCTTTTTTTAAATTTTTTTAAAATTTTATTTATTTTTGTATGTGTATGAATGTACTGTCTGCATGTAGGTCTGTGCACCCGTGTCGTGCAATGCCTTGGAGGTCAGAAGAGGGTCTCGGATTCCCCTGGAACTGGAGTTCTCCTGGAATTGGAGTTACAGACGGTTCTTAGCCACCATGTGGGTGCTGGGGATCGATCCTGGGTCCTCTGCAAGAGCAGTCGGTGCTCTTAACCGATAGGCTATCTCTCCAGCCCAGCTTCCCATTTCTTAATGTGTGCAAGGATCACCTGAGAATCTCTTTAAGACTCCAGGCTTGTGTAGATCAATGGAACAAAACTGAAGATCCAAACCTGCATATATCCAATTTCAGTCACCTTATATTTGACAAAGGGGCAAATAAGACTCAAGTATCTTCAGCAAATGGTGTTGGCATAACTGGAACACCACTTGTAGAAGAATAAAACTAAACCCCTACCTCTTGCAATGTACAAAAATCAACTCCAAATGGATCAAAGACCTAAATGTGAAACCCAAAACTCTGAAAATGACAGAAGAAAACGTTGGTAGTAACCTACAAGACGTAGGTGTAGGAAAAGACTTTCTAAATCAGACAGCAGGTGCACAAATAATAAGGTCAACAATTGAGAAATGGGACCTTATTAAACCCCAGAGCTTCTGTAAAGCAAAAGAAACAATCAAAGAAGTGAAGAGAAAACCCACAGAGTGGGAGGACACCTTCACCAGTGATACATCTAATAGAGCATTAACATCCAAAGGGTATAAACTACTCAAAAAACAGAGGAGGAAGAAAACAAATGACCTTCTCAAAAGATGGAGTAAAGTGCTGAACAGAGATTTCACAAATGAAGAAGTAAAGATGGCTGAGAAACATCTTAAAAAGTGTTCAACATTGCTAATAGTTAAGGAAATGCAAATTAAAGCCACCTTAAGATTTCCTCTTCCTCCGGTAAGACTAGCTATGATCTAGAAAACAAAGGATACCAAGTGCTGGAGAGGTTGTGGGGAAAAAGGGGAACACTCATCCACTGCTGGTGGGAATGCAACCCCTATGGAAAG
Source organism: Rhizomys pruinosus (assembly GCA_009823505.1). Taxonomy (NCBI): domain Eukaryota; kingdom Metazoa; phylum Chordata; class Mammalia; order Rodentia; family Spalacidae; genus Rhizomys; species Rhizomys pruinosus. Next base: position 264,899 of record VZQC01008495.1, on the reverse strand, counting down.
TAGTGTGGAAAACTCTCAAGAAACTGAAAATGAGCCTACCACCTGACCCACTCATACCACTCCTGGGTATATTCCACAAGACTCGTCATATGGCAAAGATACAGGCACATCTATGTTTACTGCAGCTTTCTTCACAATAGCGAAGAGCTGGAAGCAAGCCAAGTGTCCCTCAACTGAGGAGTGGATAGAGAAAATGTGGTACATCTACACAATGGAATTCTATGCAGCGGTAAAGAAATATGACGTCATGAACTTTGCAGGTAAATGGGTAGAACTTGGAGCCATTATGCTAAGTAAAGTCCCAGAAATGGTATCCCTCACCTGTGGATGCTAGCTCCAAATCCCTAGTTGAAAGGCAAGCTGAGCAAAGGTAATGTTATATTTCTTCTTATCTGAAGGCACCTATGCTGTTATAATGTGAATCCCTTAACGGGCTCTAGAATTAACTGACCACTTATTTTCAGATGTTGTAGTTGTGGTATATGTGTGGAGGGTATGTATTCATATTTTAGAGTAATATAAAATTAAAGGGAAAAATGTGAACATAAAACAAAAGAATGCAGTTTGATTCTTTTACTTTTATCTTTAGAATAATATTTTTTTTCAAATTATACTGATTGAGGAAATTCTTTTATAAAGAAAATGAATTCATTGGGATATTAGGACAAAGGAATATCTGAATAGTTTTTATCATGAAAACTTGGCTTAAGAGGGGTGGGGAGGGATCTAGGAAAAAGACAAAAAAAGAATTATATCAGATATATGAAAAAAGTGTCATAAGACACTTAAAAATTTAAAGTGCTAAATATCCTCTGGATTAAGGTGTGAACATATATATGAACGTGCAGGTAAATTTTTACGGAAAAGAGGCTTTGCACAAAAATATTAATGTGACAAAAATAAAGCACTGTGTACAAGTAAGTAAATAAATGCTTGAAAATTTATTTATTTATTTATTTATTTATTTATTTATTTATTTATTGGTCTTTTTGAGACAGGGTCTCCCTTTAGTCCAGCTGTCCTGGAACTCACTCTGTAGACCAGGCTGGCCTTGAACTCACAAAGATCCGCCTGCCCCTGCCTCCCGAGTGCTAGGATTAAAGGCATGCGCCACCACACCCAGAGAAAATTTTTTTTAAAAAAAAATTCCAGGCTTAGAGTACAGCTCAGTGGTAGAATGTTTGGTTAGCATGTGCTAAGCCCTAGGAGAGAGAGAGAGAGAGAGAGAGAGAGAGAGAGAGAGAGAGAGAGATTGGTTTGGGGTAAGGCCTGAAATTTTCTGCATTTCTAACAAGCTCCCAGGAGACACTATCCTGCTCTAAGATTTTGAGTGGTTAAAAATTGGCCAGTCCTACTCTTTATGTCTAGAAATGAGATGTGTAGGCAAAAAGTTGAGGCCCCAGACTCTTGTATTAAGTATGATGTTAAGTGGCTATGTGAACAGAAAACTAATTAACCCCTAAGTGAACCATTATCAATTCATGTAACATTATAAATATGAACCAGGTGATATATCTGGTCTCTTTAGTACCATAAAATGTAAAGATTTTTAAGATGAACTTTATTACAATTTTAGCATTTCTTCTGTATTTCTCTTATAAATAAATGGTTAGTGAAAATCAGAAAGTAGTTTTATTGCACACTATTACTCCAAAATCTCCCTGTTTAGCTGTAGTCTGTAGTCTGAGTCAAGTGATAATAATTTCTTTTTAATGTCCATTTCCCATTCTTCCTCCATAATTCATCGAACACTTTTTAGATTTTTGTGTTCCTGTAAGATTTCTTCCAGATACTGAGTCTGTGGGGGCATCTGTTTTCCAAATGAAGTATAGTTCCCACTATTTCACATCATTCAGAGAAACTATAATATTCTTTAATAGAGATGGTCCTTTAATCAGAGCCAGTCTCATCAAATGCACCCCTGACAATGTGGCAGTGGCTGGTAATAGGTTCAAATTTCATTTACCAAGGGAAAATTCTTTTTCCTACTCTGAATAAAATGTGAATCAGAGGCCTACTATTTATTCCCAACACAAATATCTTTTTTTTTAATTTTTATTTATGTCTGTATGTGTATGAATGTACTGTCTGCATGCAAGTCTGTGCACCCGTGTCGTGCAATGCCACGGAGGTCAGAAGAGGGTCTCGGATTCCCCTGGAACTGGAGTTCTCCTGGAATTGGAGTTTCAGACTGTTTTCAGCCGCCATGTGGGTGCTGGGGATCGAACCCGGGTCCTCTGTAAGAGCGGTCGGCGCTCTTAACAACTAGGCCATCTCTCCAGCCCCCACAAATATCTTTATTAAGAACTTCATTAACTCTTGCTGGGCTACTCGACTTGTCTGCCAACTGCTGTTCCATCTCCAGCCTTTCCATTTCACAGTTACTCTAGTACAGCTTTGCCAGGGCCAGGCTCCCAATTTTCAGCAAAGCACGTGTCACTTCCAGCCAAAGGCCCACACTGGCCCTTATTCAACACCTTAATGCAACAAAATCAACCCACTAGGTCTCCAGGTCCCACCACTTCCCCTCATCAAACGTTCTCTACGCTTCTCCTATCTGTGACTCTGCTTTTCTTCTATCTAGCATACCTTCTTCTTTCTCCCTTTTAAAAAACACTTAAATGACCAATTCTTGCTGAAAGTATTCATGATTCCTCTCCCAAAATCTTGAACCTGTACCACTTTGCTCCCAATTCTTCCCCCTACTCAGCACCTTCTCTATATCACAGTTTCTGCACATGCTCTATTCTTGTTCCTACTATACAGTTCACAGGAATCCATAATACGTCTGAGTTATTTTTTAGCTGGCACAGTGCTTTTTCAGTTCTCCATAATCTGTTGGTGAAAAACTGAATAAATAGCCTTAGTAGTAACCTGTAATTCAAGATACATAGAAAATTCAGAAATTTAAAGTTATTGCTTATTAATATCAATTCTTTATTTGGAATGAATTATTTAATCTCAGTGACTCACTAGTCTCTGTTTGTCACAAAGCACTATGTATGTGGATGAATGTTGGAATACAGGGAAATCATCTGACTTATTAGACCATGATAAATATTACCCTAGGAAAGTGCATTTTATCCAGCTATTACATTATTAAAAGCTATATATGTGAAATTCAGGATATACAAAGATGATGTAACATATATTTAATAGTCAAAAATTTAACACTATAAGATTAGTTTCACAATTCGTTACTACATAGTTGATGTTTTCAAGAAGAAAAGTCAAATACCTTCCTTGAGATACTTCAGACACCTCCTTGGAAATGAAACCATAATTGTTTGCCATGGCTTGGTGACTGATAGAGGTGTTCTGCATAAGAGACACCATAATAGTAACTATTTTTTAAAAGCTAAAAAATTTCAGCTCAGTAACCTACAATAACTAGCGAATTTGTGAACTTTGGGCATATGCCCAGTTGATTCCCGTGCTCTGGAAGCTACAGCACAGTGGTTAGGAGGGGTTGGCTACAGTTTAGTGGCTCTTGCAGGGTATGACGTTGATCTGTCAGTGAAATATTGTAACAGTCCTGAGGCAATTTTTAACATGGGTTCTGAGATCGAACTTGATGGTCAGGCTTATGTGGCTGGAGCTTTAACCTGCTGAGCCATCTTGCTGGTCCATAGTCAAAAAATTTAAAAGATTAAACTTGAGAGATTTGCTCTATAATCAAAGAAGCTAGCTATATTTGATCTTTATTATTAAAAAAGCTTTTAGATGAATAAATATGAAAAGACCATAGTCTCACACAATAATGATATCAGTGCCTCTAGTCCATTCTATTGCCATAAAATGTGATGTTTAGTAGTTATGATCACCAAGTAGACTAACAAGATTTTTTTTTCCCCTAGTACATGGTCATGCTATGTAGCCCAGGCTGGTCTAAAGTTACAGTCATCCTGCCTCAGCCTCCCAGGTGCTGGGATTACAGGAGGGATCTACGTGCCTCCACAGTTCAAATGATGAAAAAAGAAACTGATCGAGAGCCAGGTGTGGTGTTAAGACACCTTTAAACCCAGCACTTTGGAGGCAGAGGTAGGTGGATCTCTGTGAGCTCAAGGCCAGCCTGGTCTACACAGCCAGTTCCAGGCCATCCAGGACAACACAGTAAGACCCTGCCTCAACACAAACAAAAACAGAAACAAAAGCTGCTTGAGAAATCTATGCTAACGGTGGAGGATTTCTCTAGTCTTTATCCACCCATACCAGTTCAAGGAGGAAACAGATTATAATTCTCTGAGGAATACTTTCGGGGACGTTCCTTTCTCTCCACACCTGAAGTCCTTCCATGGAGGACATCCTGAGAAATGAAAGCTATTACCTAATCCACTGTTCTCACTGCAAGGCTGCAGTATTTTCTACTTTCTTAAAATTCCTGATACTGTTTTCATACTAGTTCATTCAGTCGCCATGGAGAGTCAGGGATCGTGTTTTCACCTCTAGGCTGCATATACTAGTGCCCTTTTAAGGACTTCTCTCTTCAAATGGGTAAGCACATAGCTCAGTCTGTACCATTCAGAAATTGTAGGCTGAAATAAATGTAAATAATGTTTTTCGTTTATCCATATAAGTTCTCTGATATATTTGTTGAATAATATAACACAATTGCACTCTAGACAATAATTCTTTTCTCAGCTACAGAATTACTTACTATAAAGCAAATGTGTGACAACAAAGCAAGAAGCCAGATTTGTTAACTGTAGTCTTTATACCACACCAGAAAAGCTTATGTGTGACTTTCCTTATTGATCTGTGTTCATATTTAGGAAAAATGGAGAAAACCATTGTATTCCCATTGCCCCTGCAAGGAGAGCCAAAATTGCAAGATAGTAACAAAACATGTACAACCCAGTACCAAGAACGTTTTCCCAAGGTGTTCTTCTGTGCTTTTTGCTGGCATCTGCCATTTATCTTATTCACAGGTATTTATAATTTAAGCATACAAACAAAAGCTCAGGAACAGGAGGCCTAATGCACTGGTCTTTGCTGCATTATACAACATGATATTAAGGACAGGATACGCCAATTAAAATTTGTTATTTTAATCGATACACATTTATTTCAAGTTCATTAGAAAAATGCAACTAGCAGAGGAAGCTTGCTACTCACTTTATAGTTATTCTTCCTTGAGTAATGTTTCCTTCTCATACAAATTCAAGTTTGAAAAGTGAGTACGTTTAAGGAAAGAAAAGTGTTAACTATAGTGTGGGTGCTACCGACAGAAATAATGGAGGTTTTGGAAGCTCTTGATGGTTGAAAGACTTGGGTCAAGGGATTGTTCATGGCTCAATATCTGTCATTGAGTACCCCCCCCAACCCCAGCCAACTCCCGAGATCTTCGTCTATTCCCTATCAGGAGAGATGGTCAGGGAGACCTTTAGGGTCCACCCTAGTGCCTCTCTTCTATGGTGGCATGCTGTCTTATGAATGCCAGTGTGAGGAATGGCAATCTCTATAAAACAAAAGCAACCAGTAAGTGTGCTAATCCTGACACAGGAACCTCACCCAGACTAGGCAGGGGGCCAGGGAACCAATGTAGAACTGCTCTAGGTTAGAACATCTACTGATCCTTTGAGAGACTGGAGAAAACCTGGGTTTGACTTCTCCTTGTTGCTTTTTATGCAATGGTAAGGGATGCCAGGTGCCTTCTGCTTCTCTCATCAATGCTGGCAGAACAGAGAATTTTGCATTATATTTCTACATGAGAACAAGAAAGTTGAATGTCCATGATACAATTAGATGGAGCATTTAAATCAGGTTATAAAACATATATAAAGAAAATACAATTATATCAGATAGAGATAAAGATAGATGAACTCTAGCCTAGGTAAAAATAATGATATTTTAAGAAACAGGAATTGGTTTTTCTGGTTGTGGGGGTGGAGTTATCCTCCCAGCTGGTATTAAAGGTAGGGTTGTGTGAGTTTTGAGATCTGAGATCTCCTGAGACCAGTTGAAGTGCAGGAAGGTAGATAGGAACTGGGTGCTTCAGCAAGGCTGATTGTTGATTGACTTTACCTAGTTAATCCGTTAATCCAGTTGTCTTTGGCTTAATTGGCTTTTGTGGCTGTTGGGGTGGAGTTATCCTCCCAGCTGGTATTAAAGGTAGGGTTGTGTGAGTCTTGAGATCTGAGATCTCCTGAGACCAGCTGAAGTGCAGGTACTGGAGCAAGGGCTAAAGAGCACCCCTCCTCCCGCCAACTGGAATTATGAAGGTATCTGAAGGAGGCAAGCAAAGCGAGCCTTCAACACAGTGAAGAGGCATTTGGGACTCACATTGGAATACAGGCAAGGAGGAGCCCATATGCCAGGAACACGAAGAAGAGACAACACCAGAAAGGGGCAGGATAATCCTGCACCAAGCTCTACCAACCCTAGGGAAGATTCCTACAGTGGGATCCCTCTAGAGATGCACCAGGACACAGATATCAGAAACACAATAGCAAATCAAAGAACTAAGAAAAGAGAATGAAGAACTCAAGAAGGACCTAGAGAGAGAGAATGACAAACTCTGGAAGCAAGTAGAAACACTGAAAAGATCCCATGCTGAAAAAGATAAGGAAACCAACCAGCAAAGCAAAGAGCTACAGGAAGAGATTGAGAATCTCCAAAAAGAAGTAGAAATACTAAAGAAATCAGAAGAGGAAATGAAAAGGGATATCAAACACTCATCAAATCAAGAGGAAAGGAATGGAAAAAGCCTCAGAAGCAGAATGGAGGAAGCAGAACAAAGAATATCAGACCTGGAAGATAACCCAGAACAACTAAAAACCTCAAGTAAAGATTATGAAAAATTTAAAAATACACAAAAGTAGAACAACCAGGAACTGTGGGACACTATGAAAAGATTGAACCTCCACATCATAGGAGTAGAGGAAGGAGAAGAATCCCAAGAGAATGGTATAGATCAGATCTTCAACAGAATAATAGATGAAAACTTCCCCAAACTAAAAAAAGACAACCCATACAAATACAAGAAGCAACATAGAACTCCACAGACGAGAACAGAAAAGAAATGCTCCCCGCCACATCATAGTTAAATGCTAAACACCCAAAACAAAAGACAAAATCATTAAGGCCACAAGAGAAAACCAAGTGACCTATAAGGGGGAAACCTAGCAGAATTACAAATGACTTCTCAATGCAAACTATGAAAGCAAGAAGAATCCTGGAGAAAGCCATTCCCAGTGTTAAAGGGACAATAGATACCAACCCAAGTTAATATACCAGGCAAAAATACACTTATAGTAGTAAGGAGAGGAACAACCTTCCCTGACATAAACAAGTTGAACAATACATGTCTGGAAAAACCAACACCTTCAGAGAACGTGAAGCAATTCAAAGGACAAAAAAAAAAGGAGCAACCAACCCAAGGCAACTAGAAGATAAATCAATAAAAGGAAATTACTGCAGAAGTAGAAACCTAACCCAAACCACAAATGGATAAGGCAAAATGAAGCAACACAAACCTATCACACATAACCTTAAATATTAATGGAACTAAATTCCCCCATCAAGACATATAAGGGGAGATAGATTAGGAAACAAATCCAGCGAATGCTGTCAAAAAACACAACACATCTTAATCTTACCTTCAGGACAGGCACACCTTAAAGTGAAAGGATGGAAAAAATATTACAAGTAAATGGTACCCCTAAGGAAAAAGAAAGCAGGTGTTTTCTTTTTAGTTACTACCGAAACGAAAAGTGACATATTCACAGTACACGCCACTCAAAAGCCAAGAAGCTATTTAACTTTTTAATCAACGGAACAAGTCCACCAAGAGGATTCACAATTAATGAATAATATATAGCCCCAAACATCTGGTGCATCACAAAACTTATAAAAGACAGTTCTCCAGGGACCACAAGTCACCAATAGCCCCAGTACACTCATAGATAGAGATTTCAATACCCCAATGAGAGTCCTGTTGGATAAGTCAAACAGACAAGAATAAACAGCAGAGACATCTGAACTGAATGATATGATACACCAAATGGACCTCCATAGACCTCTACCGAACAATTCCATCCTAATACCAGAGAAAACACCTTTCTACTTTGCAGGCACCCAAGCACACCCCACGGAACATTCTCCACATCGACCAAATACTGGGACACAGACAGAAACCGTCCACAAATACAAGAAGATTTAAATAATTTCAGCATCTTATCAGACCACAGTGCATAAAAGCTCCAACATCAACACCAGGATAGCCCTACTACTGCCTACCAGAACACATGTAGACTAAACAACCTCTTGAATAATGAATGGTCATTGAGAGAGTAAAGAAAGAAATAAAAGCATTCCTGGAACTTAATGACAATGACAATACAACACAACAAAACGTATTGATATCGTAAAAGCAGTCCTAAGAAGGAAAGTTTTTGATAGCACGACCTGGGTGCCACATTAGAAAAACAGAAAGGAGCACAAGTGAAAGATCTAACACTTCATCTAAAAGCACTCGAGAGATAACAACAATGAACCCTAAACGCAACAGACAGGAAGAATTAACAAAATCAGAGCAGAAATCAATGGAATAGAAAGAAAAGGAAAACAAGACAAAAAAATCAATGAAATCCAAAAGTTTGTTCTTTGAAAGACTAAACAATATAGACAGACCTCAAGCCCAGTTAAACAAATAAGAAGTAACAAACTCCAAATCAATACAATCCATTGAATTAAAAGTGAAAATATCACTACAAGGAAAAGATCAGAAAATCATATGGGAATAATTCAAAAACCTATACTCTACCAAGTTTGGAAAACCTAGAAGAAATGTATTAATATCTGAAATCCTGGGGAATCACCAAATCTCAAACAAGAAGAGATCCATACTTAAAACGACCCGATATATGAATAAATTGAAGATGTAGTAAGAAACTTCACAACTAAAAAAAAAGCCCAGGCTCGGACAGTTTCATGGCAGAATTATACAAAACATTTAAAAAGGTCCTACAACCAATACTACTCAAACTGTTTAGAAAGGATTACACAAGGGAATTTTCCCAAATTCTTCTATGAAGCCAACAATCACTCCCTAATTACCAAAACCTGGCCAAGATACACACGAAAAGGAGAATTATGTACCCATCTCCCTAATGAACCACAGAATTCCAAATTCTAAACAGATACTGGCAAACCGCATACAGAACCAACACACGGAGAAGATCTACCATCATGACCAAGTTGGATTCATACCGTAGATGCAGGGATGGTTCAACTAATGAAATCAATAAACGTCATAAACCACATAAATGGAATGAAAGAAAAAACTACACCATCATCTGAATTGATCTGAAAAAGCCTTCAATGACAAAAGACCAGCATCCCTTCATGCTTAAAGTCCTAGAAAAGGAATTGGATGGAGGGATCGTTCCTCAATGTAATCCAAAGCCATGTACAGGAAACCACAGCCAAGATCACACTTAAATGGAAAGACATAAACATTCCCATGTTAATTAAGAACTCAGCCAGGCTTGCCCACTCACTCCTCATCAATATAGTGTTTGAAACATTTGCTAGAGCAATGAGGCAAGTAAAGGAAATTAAACTAGTATCTAATTGCGAAAAGGAGGAAGTAAGCTAAAATCCCTATTTGCTTGATGATATGATGTTTACTTAATGGATGCTAAAAACTCTCCACCAGAAAACTCCTAGATACGATTTACAGCTTCAGCAAGTGGCAGGATAAAAAATTAAACCTAAAAAAAAATATCCAATGGGCCTTTCTTTACAACCAGAACAAGCAACTGGAGAAAGATTCAGAACCGTCTCCCACTCACTCACAAGAGCCCCCAAAACAATAAAATAACCTATGAACAAACCTAAACAAGACACTAAGATCTCTACAACAAAATTTTAACCCCTGAAAAAGGAAATTAAAGAAGACATCAAAAGATGGAAAAACCTCATGCTTCATGGATTGAGAAAAATCAACATTGAAAAATGAGTCCATTCTACTGAAACTCTGTATAGATTTATAAATTCATCCCAGTCAAAAATCCCCAAGAGTTTTCTCACAGGCTTGGAAAAAAAGTCCTTAAATTCATTTGGAAAAAACAAAGACCCTGTATAGCCAAAACAACCCTAGCAAAAAGAGCTACACAGTGGGATCTCTATTCCAGACTTTCAAACTAATACTACAGGGCTATAGTCCATAACAAACAGCCGGGTACTGGCACAAAAAAAACCTGTTGAACCTATTGACAAAACCAAAGATCCAAACCTGATCACAAACAATTACAGCACATACGATTTCATCTCATATTTGACAAGGACCAAGAAACACAATGGAGAAAAGACAAGCATCTTCAGCGAGGGGTGGTTGGCGAAACTGCATCATCACCACTTGTAAAAGAATGAAAGTAAACCCCTACAAACCTCTTGCCCCTGTACAAAAGGTCAACTCCAGATGGATCAAAGAGCCTCAACAATGAAACCCCAAACTCTGAAGGGTGATAGAAGAAGAAAGTGGGTCATAGGCCGACAGACAGGCAAGGAAAAGACGTTTCCATGAAATCCAGACAGCAGCTGGTGGAGAATGAAGGTCAACCAAGTGAAAAGTGGGACTCATTAAAACTAGAAACTTCTGTAACAATCAAAGAAAACAATGCAAGGGGAGTAAGAAAATCCCACAGAGTGGAGGAAACTTCACCGCAGAAACATCTGACAGCATTGTATTTCCAGAATAATATAAACGCTCAAAAAACAAAGAAGAAAACAAATGACCCAACTCAATAGTAGGGCAAAACAGAGAGTAACAAGTGAGGAATGGTGAGCTGAGAAACACCTTAAGAAGTGTTCAACATCACTATCATAAGAAATGGCAAATCAAGCAAAGCCACTTTAAAGATTCATCTTACTCCAATAGATGGCTAGGATCAAGAAAACAAATGATACCAAGTGCTGAGAGTTTGTGGGAAGGGACACTCATCCACTGCTGGGGGAATGTAAACTTTTACAGCCACTATGGAAAGCAGTGTGGAGAACCCTTGGGAAGACTTGGAATGAACTTGCCACCGACTCCAGCCATACCAGTGTCTAGGCATGTTATCCTCAAGACTCACCCACCCCAGCAGAGATACATGCATGGCCATTATTATTTCAGCTCTCTTCAAATAAAGCAAAGAGCTGGAACAACCCAAATGTGCCCCTCAATTGGATGAGGATAGAGAAAATGTGGTACATTCTTACACAAGGATTTCTATGAGCAGTAAAGAAGCAACATCACGAGCTTTGCAGGAAAATGGCTGGAGCCTAAGGACATCATGCTGAGTGAAGTAACACAGTCCCAGAAAAACAAACGACAAATGGTATCCCTCATCTGTGGATGCTAGTGCCAATTACTTAGTTGTAAGTATTTCTTGTGCATGGCCCCTTGAGCTTTTGTCCAAAGCAGTTGGGAGTGATGCATATTGGAAAGAACATTAACAACAACAACAGAAAGGACTACATCAAAGAACTGACTGAAACAGTGAACTTCTGCTCAAAACAGTCAACTTCCACATGGAGAATATTGAGAAAGAACGAGAAAGAGATGAAAAGCATGTTTGGCAGAATGCATGAGCTCTGGTGGGGTGGGGGGATGGAGGGGACATGGGTCTAGATTTGATAAAAAATATATATAAATAAATAAATAAAAATAATGATTAAAAATTAAGAAAAAAAGAAAAAAGAAACAGGATGAGCCTGAAGCTTCAAGAAAACTTCAAATAACTGATCTGGTCTTTATAGTCTCACTTTGAAAATAGAAACTGTGTTAATCAGTTATCTATTTTCAAGAGTAATAAATTTTGTATGCCAAATTAACTTTATGTTATTTCACTAAGCTATCTTAAATTAGATTTCCTGGGCTGAAGAATGCAAATTCAATCGAATTCAATCCTGTGTACCAAAAAGAATTCACTGTAAGAAAATCTCCACCAAAAATATTTTCATAGTCAGACCTTTTGTTCTTTAAAATGATTTTCATAATTTGGGAAGGAAATTATCTTTTCTCTGAATGGGAGTTACCCTCATTTGTACCAGGTCTTCAGCCTCTCATGGTACACTGACTGACTTTTTGAAAATTTTCTGTCATTACTTCTGATGTAGCTTACAAAACAATCAGTGACAGTGGCCAGGTAGGCTGAAGATAAGCTTTCAATAAGGATGACGATGATGATGACTAGGACAACTTCTGTCAGTATGTGAAGTAAACACTTAGAAAATTAACTAAGGACTAATGCACTTTCATTTCCTATTTGAAATGCGCATCACATCTATTTAACACAATCTATCAAGTTCAACAAACAAATGAACAAACACCAATAAAACCAATATAATCTATCTTTGTGGATGTATATCTACTTGCAATGAGGGGGAGAAAAGAAAGGAGTGAGGAGGAGAGGAAAGAAAGGAAAGGAAAGGAAAGGAAGAGAGGAAGGAAGAAGAAAGAAAAGGAAAGGAAGGGAGGGATGGAGGGGAAAGAGGAAGGGAGATGGGGAAGAGAGGAGAAAGAGAAAGGAGCTATGGGTGCAAAATTTTACCTGTGATCTAAAAGGGCGTATTCCCAGAACACATCTAAAACACAATGCATACATGTAGAAATCAATACTCTGAAATACCAACTTCATTATCTGTTGCAATTTCAAAGGCCTCTTGGAAAACTCGGCTTCGCCATTTCTTAGCTTTTTACATTCTTTGTTAAACATATCTACAGACACGTTTGATCCTGGGCACCCTCAAGTTACAGTGAGTCTCTGGCACGCTGTGAAGGGTCATGCACACTGGGTGGGGCCGCTCCTGACTGTGGGTCATCACCGCTGACTCAGCCTCCTCCGAACGATGGCAGCCAGCCTCTGCCTGGCCTCACTGACCGACGATGCTCGGCCCCTGGGGGTGGACGCTTGAGGAAGGACTGGCAGTCCTGAGCAGCTGACCTTCTTGAGCCTATCTGGGGTTGGGGAGGTGGTGGATTTTGGTACTCCATGCAGGATGGGGGTGTTGAGGGCTTTTCCACGGCTCTGTCTCGTGCTGCTTCGTTCTCGGTGATTACTGACTGCTGCTGTGGCAGGGTAGGTTAGGCTGCCCTTGTTGAGGGAACACGGTAAGCTTTCGCTGCTCTTCCTCAGCTCCAGGAGCTGTTCTCTGGCTTGACTCAAAGCCTCTGTCAGTTCAAAGCGTTCTTCACACTCTCTGCGTACCGTTTCCTGAAGAAAAGTATTCTGAAAAAGAGATGAGGAAAAAGCACTTCTGGTTTTACACAGCGTTCCTAGAGGAGAGTTACTGGTGTTGAAATGAGAACTGAGCTGGACATCAGAAAGCTGTATTTTTTGACCATCTTTATGACAGTGTGCCACATGACACAGACAAGTGGAAAACAGTCTGCAAAACTGGAAAGAACCTTAGTAGAACATTTAGTTCAACCCTTGCCATTCGCAGAAGAGGAACCAAGAGCCAGAGAGGTGGACTGACATGCCCAGGATTCCTCAGACCGTGTGGTAGAATTGGGGCAAGAGCCCAGACCTTCTAATGTTTACGTCAGGGAGATCTCAACTTCTCTGCTGTGGGCTTTGATAGGAAGGACCTTTTTAATAGAATTATCAGGGGAAAGCAGAATCTCAGGCAGCAAATAATATATATTGAATCAATTATAACTTTGAGAGATATCATTAAGGTTCCTTCAGATTCTGAGCATCTGCATTTTTAGTTGAGGAATTCTCTATGTTTCAGCTATGAAATTCATAAAAATTCCTTCAAAGGCCATAGTAAACACTAGGTCTTGGATTTCTCCAAGGTTCTCTAATGTAGAATACTGCTCTCAGGCATATTATGGCCATCATCAGGGAGGCTGTGATTACCCACACTAGAGCCTCACAGGATCCAGCTGGTTGACATTTCCACATAGAAGGAGAGAGGAGGATCACGAGACTCTTACTTGAGATTCCGTCCACTCCCTCTTGCCCCCACCCCACCCCCACCAACCCCTGCTCAGCTGTGTATAAATCTGCTCCAGCTGCTCATGGGTTCAGGAGATGCTGGAGTTTACAGTAGAGGAAGGTTAACTGCAGTAGGGCGGACTACATCTATGCAAATTTTCAGTAGGGTGTCACCCATGTTGGAGACAAACCTTTTGGTGATGCAGCTGTTTACTGGCTACCTTTGTTCCTGTTAAATAACCCCACACCCATGCTTCTGTAATAATAAGCAAAATACAACTATTTGGTTCAGCAAGTTGGATTCGGATGGACTTGTTCCTTTGGTCTGTCATTGGTACTGAATCTGAGGTGAGCAGATGTTTGCTCATGTCTCCACAAGAGAAGCGATATGACACCTGATACTGACCTAAAATTTAAACCAAATAAACCAAACCAACCAAAAAAAGGAGATGAGGGGCTGTAAAATGGCTCAGTCAGTAAAGTGGTTTCCCCAGCACCCATGTGAAAAGCCAGGGTTGGCGGCACATGTCTGGAGTCCTAGAGCTGAGAAGGCAGGAGGATTGCTAGTGGCTTTCAGGCCAGCTATTCTTGCTGATTTGGTGACTTCCAGATTCAGTGAGACCCGAACTGAATCGGAAAATGATGTATGAAATGCATAAAGCATCGATTTAAAAAAAATGTTAAAAAAAAATTGAAAAAAATGAAAATAAATTTTAAACTATTAAAAAAAATCAGACTGATGAAAAAAAAAGGGGGGGGCTGAAGAGATGGCCTAGCAGTAAGAGCACCGACTGCTCTTGCGGAGGACCTGGGTTCGATCCCGAGCACCCACATGGCGGCTGAGAGCCATCTTTAACTCCAGTTCCAGGGGAATCCGACACCCTCTTTTGAACTCCGCGGCATTGCACAAGACAGGTGCACAAACCTGCATGCAGACAGTACATTCATGCACATATGAAAAGAAATAAAAATAAATAAAAAATTAGACTGAGGGGCTGGAGAGATGGCTCAGCAGTTACGAGCACTGCCTGCTTTTGCAGAAGACCGGGTTCGAATCCCAGCACTCACATGACTGCTAACAACCTTCCATAACTTCAGTTTTGGATCTGGCCTCCCAAGGCGCTGCACCATGAGTGCACCTACATATATGTAAGCATAACACATACACATGAAACCTACATATATGTAAGCATAACACTCATACACATGAAACAAAGAAATAAAAAATAAATAAGGTAGAGTGTGATTGAGGAAGACACCCAACAGTGGCCTCTTACCTGTACTGGCCTCCATGCACACACACATGCATACAACCAACACACACAAGCACATACACATGTAAAACATACACACATCAAGAGGATGAAAAGAAAGTAATTCAAAGTGGTGTCCTAATAAAACACATTTTGTGAAAAGATTATGTTATAGGATTCATAACTCAAAATGAATTTCTATCAGGTTAGTTTGTTTGTAAAAATGGCCAAGGTCTTTCCAAGTCTGACTCTTAGTGGAAAACATCCTCTCCAAGGGTTTAACTGACTAATCTACCATCTGTGGAACTAAATAAAAAAATTGCCAAGGAAAGTTGCATCTTCCTGAATTTGAGTTTCTTGTGACTACGGACAGACCTTTACTCAGTTCTAAATTTGGTAATTGAATAGAATATGGAAGAATTCCAGATCAGCAACAGTGAGTTTTAATAAAACCAGCTGCATATCTGGGTCAAAACTCCTCATTTATAACATTTACACAACATACATGATCCACATTCACTCAGATCAAAACCACTTGTCAATTATTTGCTTCTGCTTGTTTTATTTTTTTGGAGGAGCTGGAGACTACTCCATCATCTGGCTCGCATTAACTGCACCTGGACACTGCTTGCAAGTGGGGTGGCCAGTGAGCTGCTAGAGAGGAGGCTGAAGATGGTGCCACGTTAGGGCCATCACACTAACTGCTCCTGACATATTTACCAAAGAAAGACACAGAGGCTCAGGTTGGTTATATAACACGATGAGAACAACTCAGCCCCGAAGTGGCAGAGCTGGCCAGCTTTTGTCCTAAGCCCTGTCTCATGCTGCCTGTGCCTGCATGAGGTGTTGAGTTCACTGTGGCAAGCAGCAAGAGTTGTGTGACCAGGACACCAAGGCCATAAAATCCTGGTAAGACATTTTCATCTGATTTTGCCCAAGAAATCTGAACTGTATTAACCTTTCTTTGAAAAGGAAACGTGTGTGTTTCTCATCTACTTGTAGAGTAAGTCAGCAAAATGATAAGATTTAAGTGGTTTTTGATTCATGAGAATAAAAATAACCTTGATTAAGAATATTTTGAGAAGTTAATTTTATTTAAACACAAAAAATGGAGAGCAATGAACAGTAAAGTCAACAGACGTGTTGCAGGAACAACAGGTGGGATATGAAAAGGTGATAAGGGGTGTGAAGACAGGAACTCTCATGAAAGAAAAAGAAAATTTAGTCAAGTCACTGAATTTGAGCCTCAAAGGAAAAGTAATGCTCAGCAGAAAACATGCCTAAGGCAAGTCACTTACAACCCCCCCCCCAAAGAACTGTTTCAGGCAAGTAAGATGGGAGATGAAGAGGCAGGGTGAACCGGAAGCGTGGAGATGGGAAATGAGGCAGAGTGACCTGGAAGCGTGGAGATGAGAGATGGAGAGGCAGGGTGAACCAGAAGCGTGGAGATGGGAGATGGAGAGGCAGGATGAACCAGAAGCGTGGAGATGGGAGATGGAGAGGCAGGGTGAACCCGAAGCATCGTCAGTAGCAGGTGCGATGGGAGATCACTGCCAGCTGACTCCAGGCTGGGCTTTTTATCAGTGAGGTCTGAACCAGCCACGGAGTTCTCAGACTGCACACTCTCTCCAACTCCTACGGGACACAGTCCAGAGGAGAGGATGATCGGTGAGCTGGGGGCAGGGAGAGGGCTGCTGACTGTCTCAGTGTGAGGCCAGCTGCTCTGCTTTGGAACTCATCCTTCTTCAAGGCTATTAGCTTTCAGAACAAAGAATTGATTCTCTTTCTTCTATTATTTCCCAAATCAAGAGCACATCTGAACTAAAAACAGGATCCACAGTTGGGACCTTTGTCCATGCCAAAACCACTATGATTTCTTAGGTGAATGTCATAATATCTTTATTTTCTCTCCCACCATTAACAACTCCCCTTAAATTGAGATTATAACTTGGTTTTGTCTAGTAGGGAGTTCAGATGGTATAATTTGTTCAATCATAGAGTAAAAAATGGAAAGAGAACATTTCAAAGTTTAGTAATCTGCTCTTTCAGGACTGGGATGTGCTGGGGCGCGACGGGGAGGGCATGTGGATGTGGCTAGAGTCAGTAGACCTGTCAGTGGAAAATTCCATCATTCATGAAAAGAATCATGGCTTGTGGTTAGACTGTTTTCAGCAATTAGGCCAGAGGAAGGAGGGCTACTGCAGACTTTTAATATGTGTATTCACCGAGTGACATGGAAAATAGGGAAGCAGAAGATGGAATATATTCTGTGAGATTATTGCAAAACATCAGTAAATAGAATAATCCACAAAGCCAGAGTCCTTTACATGTTTTAGACAAATATGTCTTAGGTCATAAGAAAGTAATATTACTGTACTGCAATTGAACCGGAAATGGAGTGACAGGTATGCATCGATTAAGCATGGACAAGTGGGGTTTTCCAAGCAGAGCAGGCAGTGAGAGAGACACACCTAAGGATGGAACATGGGTAGCTAGTAAGATTCAGGTTGCAAATACAAAAAAGAAGAGAACCCAGAATGGAGTAGGGAGACGTAAGCAAGCCAGGTCAAGGAGAACCTGGACAACATAGTAATACTAGAGTCTGACTCCACGCTGAAGGCCAACCGGCATTATAGGAAGTTATTTCAAGCACAGCATAGGTAATGATCAAAGTGGTGTGAAAGGAAGCTCTCTGCCAGCTCTGTGAAAAATGATCTAAGGTAGGCAAAAGGGCAAGGTGGGGGACAGGGAGGACAGGAGGCCATTCATGGAGGAGGTTCCTATCCTGAGGGCCCTGGGTTAGGGCGGCCTGGGAGTGGCTACATCCCTGGACCCTTAAGTTCACCCAGTGGTGTTGAGTATTACATACAGATGCCTCCCAGGACTTTCAGATAAAGGGTGCTGCAGACAGACTTAAAATGTAGCTTAATTACACTCCTTCTGAGTAGGTAAGAATAAAAATGAAAATATAAATTAGCTTTCCATCTGTTTAAAGATTCTAAAATTAAAGTGGCCAATTCCTCCACTCTTTGCAATGGAGGAGTGATTTATTTTTATGTTTATTCTCATTTTTACCCTTAGATACATCTGGGTTGCTTTGGTTCCAAAAGCACAGGAAGAAGGGCAGGAGCAAGCTTTGCTGGGCAACTTGACCATTCTCAAGGTGAGGATCGTGTTTGTGGTGTTTCAGAATCAGCTGTATTTGGTACATGCCAAAAAGACAAGTCCTCGCTGAAGAATAAGCACAGATAGCTTTGTTCATGCTTTACAGCAGAGGTCCTAACCAGTAACTGGAGATCAGATTACAGTTTCCACCACCTCTAACCAGAGACAGCTAGGGGAGTGGGTGGCCAGCCAGCGGGGTGGGTTCAGGAACTGAGGTGAAAGGCAGTTCTGTGGAAAGGTATATAAACCAGAAAGATGAAGAGAAGTTGGCAGGAGACGTGCTCAGCTCCCATTCAACTAATTTGTTCAGCCCAAAACACTGAAGAAAAGCAAGGCAAATGGCTTTTTGGTAAGGCAGGAATGAGAAACTAAATACAATTTTAGGAAAGAAGATGGATGTCAGGTAGATTGTATTAAAATTAAAATTACATAATCATACTTGTAAACATAATATAACCAACCATGGCAGACTTCTCAAAAAAAAAAGTCAAAGAAATAGAGGACAAAAGTCCCTCAGACTGAGTGTTCAAGAGCCAGTTTTTCAGGATAAGGAGGAAGAGCCTAAAGAGACACATATTTAGGATTTCCTCTTCTCAGTCAACAATCCGACTTAATTATCATCTTGTTAGCATTAATGAAACACAACAAGTAGACATCTCCATAGTTCTCAGTTTGTCAATAACCTGACATCTTCCCTCCTTCACAAGTGGAGACCCCCTTCCCTGGTCTGAGCTTACTCTGCCATGCTTGATGGCCAAGTTCTCTGGTTCTCCATTCATCTGTGTCCCCTGCCAGCCAGCCAAGTGTAGGGATAGTTCAGGACACCTGAGAGCTTTATTCTTTGGAAGAGAAACTGATGGTGTAGTTTTATTATGCTTCAAAGTAGAGAATCACTTGTTTGGTAATTTACTAATTGGTACTTGGGCTTCTCATTTTCCTAGATAGAATTACCATAGAGGTACAAGCCATTTTCTTTTTCTCAGTTGTAAATGCAGAAAATTCATATCCTAAATCTAAGGAAACCCCTCTCAAAAATAAGCTATTCATATTTGCAAATGTTATGTATTCTTGAAATTCCATCTTATAGTTTATATAAATCGAACCTTATCAAAGTTTTAGCATACTTTCTTTCTTCATAAATGTTTTCTTTTTACGTTTTTAGTTTTGAGAATTTCATAGCTCCCACCAACTCCCCCCATGTCCCGTCCCTCCACTGCCTCCCACTCTCTTGTCCTCTTCTTTGATGAACATTATTACACACCCACACCCGAAAAGTTTAATGTCATCCACATTCCTAATATTTTCAAAAGTTATATAAAAAGCAAAAACCCTACTCAATTCTTCCCACTCCCTAAAGGTAACCAATGTTCTATAGTCTGGAGACAAATCCCACCTTGACTCATCTCTATCATCTCTCTGCAATCTTTTTCACACCCCCCTCTCTGAAGCAAAAAAAAAAAAAATTCCAGATGCCCAAATAAACCAACCTAAACAATAAAAACAGGTGTACTGGAAGCAAATACAGATTTTTTTTCAATCCTTCATCCATGATTTTGATATTCAAAAAGCTCTGAAAAGAAAAAAATTGTAAGTCATCACAGTTGATGAAATATTACTAGGTCAATTGCTTATTCATTCATTTATTTCTAGTTTCTGCCCTTCATATTAGAGATGTTCCTCAGATATTGGGTGGTATTTTACTGTTGATGTTTGAAAAATGAATTTGGGGCTGGAGAGATGGCCTAGCAGTTAAGAGTGCTGGCCACTCTTACAGAGGACTGGGTTTGATCCCCAGCACCCACATGGTGGCTGAGAACCATCTGTAACTCCAATTCCAGGAGAACTCTAGTCCCAGGGGAATCTGACACCCTCTTCTGACCTCCATGGCATTGCATGACATGGGTGCACAAACCTACATGCAGACAGTACATTCATGCACATAAATAAATAAATAAATAAATAAATAAATAAATAAATAATAAAAAAAGAAAATGAGTTTCCATCGCTGTACAGAAGGTTTTGAGTTTGATGAGGTCCCATTTGTCAACTGTTGTTCTTATTTCCTGTGGAGTTGCTGTCTGATTTAGAAAGTCTTTTCCTACACCTATGTCTTGTAGGTTTTTACCAACTTTTTCTTCTATCACCTTCAGGGTTTCAGGTTTTATGTTGAGATCTTTGATCCACTTGGAGTTGATTTTTGTTTTTGTTTTGTCTTGTTTTTTTAATTTTTTATTGATGTTTTGTGTATTTCATATATCATTTTTCAATTCAGTTCAGATGTATTCCCCTTTCCCTTCCCCCCATCCCACCCCACCCCATCCCAGATCATGCATTCTCTCAG
Source organism: Rhizomys pruinosus (assembly GCA_009823505.1). Taxonomy (NCBI): domain Eukaryota; kingdom Metazoa; phylum Chordata; class Mammalia; order Rodentia; family Spalacidae; genus Rhizomys; species Rhizomys pruinosus. Next base: position 244,209 of record VZQC01008495.1, on the reverse strand, counting down.
TCTTTTTTTTTTATGTTTAGGAATTCACATTTTCCTCCATTAATTTTATATTACTCTAAAATATGGATACATACTCTCTACTCATATACAGTAATTACAGAGTCTGAAAATAATTGTTGGGTGGATTCTAGAGCCTGTTGAGAGATTCACATTATAACAACATAGTTACTTTCAGATAAACAGAAATAGAACCATAATGTTATTCAGCTTGGAGTTGATTTTTGTACAGGGTGAGAGGAAGGGGTTTAGTTTTGTTCTTCTACAAATGGTGATCCAGTTTTGCCATCACCATTTGCTGAAGATGCTATTCTTCCTCCATTGAGGGTTTTTTGCCCCTTTGTCAAATATGAGGTGGCTGAAATTGTATGAGCTCAAGTTTGGATCTTCGGTTTTGTTCCATTGGTCAACGGGTCTGTTTTTGTGCCAGTACCAGGCTGTCTTTTTTACTACAGTCCTATAATATAGCTTGAAGTCTGGTAGAGCAATCCCCCCTGTATTGCATTTGTCACTCAGGGTTGCTTTAGCTATTTGGGGTCTTTTGTTTTTCCATATGAATTTAAGGAAAGAAAAATGAGTTTCCAGAACTAGACATGTGCCCCTGGAAAAGGATACTGGCTAGAGCCCTGCTGAACAGGTAGACAAGACATGGATGCAGCCATGGTCTTGGACGCCTCGATGGTCAGCATAGAGGTCTCTGCTTCCCAGGCAGCTTCTTGCATCCATGGGGTTTTTCTAATTTCTTGGTTACTTGGATATTAGCCCAGTTTTCCGCACTCTGGGGAGGGAATGTGATGGGACTGAGCTATCTCCCATTAGATATCCAGATGTTCACCCAGCTCTTGTCCTGTCTCCCATTAGATATCCAGATGTTCACCCAGCTCTTGTCCTGTCTCCCATTAGATATCCAGATGTTCACCCAGCTCTTGTCCTGTCTCCCATTAGATATCCAGATGTTCACCCAGCTCTTGTCCTGTCTCGAGTCTCAGATCCAGTGTCTTTCCCATTCAATTTTGATAGAAACCGGGGTTTCTTTGCAGGTGGGTGTGTGGTAATGGCTGGGGGACTGTGGGCATCTGAGAAGCTGTTTGTTCCTTTTACATTTCTCAAACAGTCCTGGTTCCAACTCCACTCTTTGATCCTTCTTCAGAGGTTTTGGTCTCCCTTCCCTGAGTCCCCCACTGTTGTAGCATGTCATCAGGTTTGCTCCTTTGGGGATACCCCCATGGGCACTCCCTTCCACTCTTCCATACTTTGCCAGGTCCCTTACCTCTCAGCTGTTTTCTTTTCACTTTCCAAGAGTCTGTCTTTTTCATAGTGTTGGCTCTTCCCTTGTTTTCTTTGTTGTTGTGAGTTTATTCACTTTTTATCTGTTGTAATTTTCATAGTAGTGCAGTGAACTGAGATCAACACACCCATTCCATTCTCCCTGTCTAACCAAGAGGGCTGCTTTCTATTTCTGAATATCTTTAAGTGCCTGCCATTCAATGGGTTCTAAGAACTGAAAAATTTGAAACTTGTACTCCTCTCCCCTATTGTCTACAGTCTTAAAACAGCAACAAAAAGGTTGGATAGACTCTGTTTTCCTTTAGATCCACATTAAAAAAGAAAATACAAACCTCCTTCTGGATCATAAGGTAGTAAGAAGCCCTGATACTGACCACACTATTCTGGTAGATTTCATGTGGAACTTATATGAGGGAACAACTGCACCAAGAAGCACGTGACCCATTTTAATTTGGCTTTAACAATGTGCTATTCTTGGACACTAATTTCTTGCTTCTTTTTATGTTTTTGATGTTGTTTTTAATGTGTGTGTCTTTTCCACAATAAGAACTTTTAGGGACTCCTTGTTCAAATTTATACTTCCAGTATAGTTTTATTTCAATTTTCTTTTTTCTGGGCAACTGTACCTTTTTTTTATTGTTCTGCCTTAAGTTACATGTATGACTCCATTAAAACCTCCTCTAGTGAGGAAGGCCAAGCTTGCCTTCCAGAACTTTCAGCTTCCCTTCTTACCCTTGAACACTTTTCCACAGTTAAAAACAAGGTCCATCCATTCTTTGGTCTCTTGAAAGAGAACAGAACTTTCCTTTCTTTAATTATAGTCCTTATTAGAACATTAATTTATCTTCATTCTAATGAGAATTTGTTCTCCATATAATTGCAGCTTTATTTCTCCAGAATCTGAGAAACTTCAAGTGTCTAAAGTACATGGTTAAAAAACAGAGCTTCTCATTTTACATCCCTCTATTTACAGCCTGTATTCTTTATGACTCATAAATCCTATCACTTTTATTGGCTCATTTCCTATTTTTATGAGCATATTCTGGACTTTGGCATACTTAGCCAAAGAACCAGCCTTGGTTATTTACTTATACTTCAGTTCTAATTATTTAATGTGAGATGAAATTTTGGTAACTACTGATGGAATAGCTAGTTTACCCTCCCTTCCCATGAAAGGAAATTGCCCCTCCCCCATATATAGCCTTCATTAACTTTCTTGATTTTGCAGATGATCCTTTCTCTTTTCTAGTAATGATCCATGATCATCTATATACTAACATAGTGTCTTCTACCTTTCAGAAGTCTGTATTTAAAAATAATAGAACTTGTCTTTTAAGTGGCTTCCTTTCACAAATAAGGAACAAGATGGGGTGAGTTTCCCGCTTACCTCCTTTTGTCTGTAAAGAAATCCACTCTTACTTTTGGCCTTGCCCCCCAGAGGTATGTGGCTAGAAGCCTTTAAGATGACCCCAGGAATCCCACTCTCCTGACTGGCACATCTTGAACACTTGCTCACCTTGTGTGTGGGTTGAACTTGCTGACACTGACTCATTTGTAACAAATAGAATACAAAAAAAGCAGTGGGATGGCACTCCTTACCTGAGGACTGGGCTTTTTATAGAGAGGCCCCTGTGGCATGGATGTAGGGATATCGCTAGCCAACAGCCAGAGGATCTCCATTAACAGCCTACAAGAACATTAACCTACCTAAAGATAACTGACCTCACATGACTAAGCTCGAAACCCAGCCTCTCCCAGCTGATCCCCTAGGTGAGCCTGCAGCCCCATGGATACCCTCATACCAAGTTCACGTGAGACCTTGAACCAGAGGTACCCAGCTAGACTATTGCAGATTCCTGATCCCCCCGAAATGAGATATTAAGAGACTGGAGAGATGCCTCAGTGGTTAAGAGTGTTTACTATGCAATTCTGAGGATTCAGATCCCAGTGTGGATGTACAAAGCCAGGTGTCTGGTGCACACCTGCAACTGCAGCTCTGAGGTGGGCAGAAACAGGAGGATCTCTGGGGCTTGCTGGCTTCCAGCTTAGCTGAGAAAATGTGAGGCCCAGGTTGAGGGAGAGACCCTGTCTCAAAAAGAATACTGAACTGTAAACAGTGCTAGACACCTGATACCCTCCTCTGACCTCTGCTCTGAGCACAGGCACATGCGCTTGCACACATGGGCTATACTCACATAGGCACACATGTACATAAATATAAATGAATCTTTTGAAAAAACAAATGAGATAATGCAGTTGTTTGAAACCCCTGGATTAGGAGTAATTTGTCAGGTAGAGATAAATAACAAATATGGACTCGTAAGATAAGCTGTCTAGCTTATCTTACGAGAAGTCTATGTTTTTCATATGAAATATTTTCTGTTTAGAGCCTTCTTTTTTCCTTGATGTGAATTCAGTTACTCACACAGGCTTTCTTTCAAATGCCTCAGAAGCTAAGACCTAGCAGCTATCCTTTCACTTCATTCATAATTAATGGGCACTTACCATGTCCGTGGCACTGTATCCACGACAATTTACATCTTCTGAAGCTGCCCTTCTCCTGTTTTCACTGGTCTCCTGGCTGGGCTACTCCTTACTTCCTGTGTTGACATTTCTTTTGGGAGTCAGACCTGTTAGTCTGGCTGGCTTGACCTTTCTCTGTTTAACCAGCTTCTCTCTGCTAGAATGTTAACATGGTCTCACTTGAGACACATTACCATCACTTCTCTCCTCCTTAGTTTCTCCAGTGTGCTCCTCTTCCACTTTTGCCTGGACTAGGAAGTGGCTTCCTTTGTGGGGAAGGCTGGGCAGCTGTTCTACCTGAGACAATCAGCTGACCTTGACCCATCTGCCCTTCTCTTCCAGCCTAACCTTGACTGTATTTACTGTTCTGGGGTTATTTGTTTTGCTTTGATGTCAGTTAAATTTAAAAGTAAAAAGTAAATGAGCCAGGGAGTGGAGAGATGGCTCAGCAGCTAAAAACACTGGCTGCTCTTCCAAAGGATCCTGGTTTGTTACCAGCACCTACATGACAGCTTACAGCCATCTAACTCCAGTCTCAGGGGACTGATGGCTCCACAGGCACACGAGGCGCACATGAAACACACACGTATAAGAACAATGAATATTTTTTTAAGTAAGTGAAGCTAAGAGATATTGTGGGTGAAGCCCAGGGTTGCCCTGAAATTTACAAGTGGAAATCACCACGTACAGGTTTCTTGGAAGAGGAAACATCATCCCACAGGACTCAAGTTTGAATCTTGGCTCTACCAGATTATGCAACCCTGCAGTCATACTTGATGGTCACTATTCAGCCATCTTCAGTCAGTTCCTCACCTGTAACATGCAGATAACCTCTGCTTTATAGTATCTAGGTCTCATTTTTGTTCATTCTATGGTTCATCTTTGTGATTCTTTGTAATAGGTTCATTTCATATTTATAGAGGGACAAACATTCAGTTTTGGTTTGTAATTCAAATATAGTAACAAAATAGAGTATATATTTTCAATAACTGCTATTATTGCTACCACTTTCCACTTACTTCTTTATTAAGATGCCAATAAGGTCAAAGGAAATATTGCTTCTCACTAGCATTCAGAATCTTCCATTTGCCTTTATCTATTATATTGTCATAAATGGGATCAAATACTGTAATTAATTATTCCACTGTTTTCCCAAACTGCTTAATGGTTCTGAAATAAGACTGATAGAAAAGCTCTCAAATAAAAATAAGCCTACTTTAATCTAAAAAAGAATTGCTGAAATAATTATGCATATATAAGAAAGAAGACTAAAGCATGTAAGTTGCCTTATGAGTTCAGATTGACAGGTAAATCATGAAAGTCAGATTATCTTTATATTGTCCATATTTAAAAAAATTAAGCAGCAAATTCTCTAAAAAATGCTTAGCATATATTTAATGCTAAAACAAGATGTAATCTGTAAAGATTCCTACTCTTAGAGGTTTTAAGTAATTATTTGCAACACAGAACTAGTCCATAGAGAGTGTTCAGCCATAAATGGTATATCTATGTCACATCCCCTGCTCCCAAGGCTCAGGAAAAATAACGGAAGAGTGGGTGGAAAGATGTAAGAGGCAGAGAGCAGGGAGGACCGACAAGACCACTGTGCTCATGAATTCGTGAATTCGCAGCCAGTCACCATTCCAGCAGGAAGGGGGAAGGGCACACGAGGCCCCACCCCAGCTGAGCAGCTCTCCACAGATGACGGCTGCTAGAGGAGGACACAGCAGTCTTCTTTAGGAGTGTAGGTCAGCCATGCTCCAGCAGACGGCCCCACCCCTGTGCATACATGCGCAACACTAATTGGACTTAGTAGGTTATAAAAAAATTAATTAAGTTGGGGGCTGGAGAGATGGCCTAGCGGTTAAGAGTGCCGACTGCTCTTGCAGAGGACCTGGGTTCCGTCCCCAGCACCCACATGGCGGCTGAAAGCCGTCTTTAACTCCAGTTCCAGGGGAATCCGACGCCCTCTTCTGACCTCCGCAGCATTGCACGACATGGGTGCACAGACCTGCATGCAGACAGTACATTCATACACATAAAGAATAAAAATTAAAAAAAATCAAAAAATTAACTTGGAAGGGGGACTAATGGGGATCCAGGAGGATTTGGAGGAGAGGGAGTGGGGGGGGGGATGATTCCCAGAAGAAAAGGGGTGCTACAGAGCCAGGATGTGGCTTCAAGTCCCAGACTGACTGTTAAGGATGCTCTCCCTGACTCCAAGCTGCCTTGCCTCTTTGTGTTTAAATGAAGGTGTGCTCTTGGACAACCTAACTTGCTTCCTACCTCTTCCTGGGACTGGTTAAACTGCTGCAGTAGCTGCGTTTGGGCCAGCATTACTCTTTCCAGCTGATCTGACTTCTGTTTCATTTCCTTCTTCAAGTCTTCTGAACCATTACTGCTTCTTTCCTTTTTTAAGCGAGATTCAAATTCTGCAACCATTTGTTTTAGGTTTTCAATTTCTTTCTTCTTTGACTCCGACTCTTCAGCGTACTGCATGTGGGATTCTCGGAGCTTCTCTTCCAGGGTGGTCACTTCTAGCCTAAGGTCTCTTGTAGCGCCTGCGATCAAGTCAGCTATCTGTAAGATAAATCTCATGTTAGTTTGTAGGCAACAGTTTCTAGGTAACCACAGACCACCTATGATTTTTAAGAAGCTTATTCTAATAAATCAGTTGCTTTTCTAACCAGATGAAAGTCAATCCTGTGACATCTGCAGGCTTTGAGATTTTCTTTTTACGTTAACCCAGATTTTTACTTATTTGATCTAAAATGGTACATTACTAGCCAGTTGGGAATCCCTGTAAATATTTAACTGTCTTGAGCTGCTAGAGGTAACTGGTCTCCACAAGCAGATGCAGGGAGGGTCTAGACAGACTGAACTAGGGTGTCTTTGGATCTTCAGAGTGCCTGCCTAATGTTTGGGCACGGAAACCAAGCACCACTGTGATACTCATAGAAAAACAGTAAGTTTTATTCGATAAAATTTCTTTCCTTCTTATATTTAATGACTTGAGGTACCTCAGGCACTAACTGTATCTTCTACAGCAATAACCCTGAACAGAATTTCTGTGACAGTGGAAATAGTCTGTGCTATTCTATATGGTAGCCACATGACTGTGGATCACGAGGTGCTTGTCAATGTTCAGAAATTCTCTATGTGTCTCTCTGTCAAAAGATAGGTCAACCACTACCAATATAACACCACTGGTCCCTGGGCTCAGAAGAGACACACACGCTAGGCTCTGGGAATCCAGCGCTGGTTATGGACGACCAGAGATGGGGCTGATATAACTGACAAACTAAATACTAACTTTCAGCGATCCAAACTGAAAGGTAACTAGCTACACGTGGCTGTCATTACAGACAGCGCGGTTCTAGAAGTTACCAGAACACTGTGAAGATGTGCTGCTTCTCGAGTCCTACTTCTACATAAAAACATGAGGGAATAACTTGGAGAAGCTTTTCCCCAGAGCATAAACTCTTTATAAGGGAAAACTCTTTATAAGCTTTTCTTAAAAAATAAAACAAAACAAAAAGCTGAGCATGGTGGATCATGCCTGAAATTCCAGCCAATGGAAGAGAATCACTGGATTTTAGGTCAGCCTGGGCTACACAGTGAGTTCCAGGTCAGTTTGTACTACTGTCTTAAAACAAAAACAATGAAAGAAGAACAAAAAAACAAGTAAAAACAGAACTTCTCATGACATCCCTATTACTTAAGCTACAGACATCGTCATAAGCATTAGAATAATAAGAAACCAGCCCACAAAGAATCTGGAAACATTCATAGACCCAAGTTTCAAGGACTTGGTGAACGACTGATTAAAAAGCTATGTATCTAAAATTTGTTTCAAATGTTAAATTTGCGTAAGGAATAACTTTCAGAAGAAATCTATTCACCATTAGTCATTTTAGAAATTAATATTCTATTATTTTCAACTAATCCAGAAAGGAAGAAGGTCACTGTTAGGTCTGAACAGTGGTTTCCAACCTTAAGCAGAGAACTGACAGTGAAGCGGAGCAAGCTCTTGAGATGGGAGGTTTGCCTATGCAAACAACTCTTAATTTTTGAGAAGGGAATCAACATTTAAAAATCAGATTTTCCTTACAAAATTTGAACTTAAGATTTCTCTCTTTTTTTTTTTTTTCTTTTTTTTGTCTTTTCGAGATAGGGTCTCCCTGTAGCCCCAGCTGTCCTGGAACTCACTCTGTAGACCAGGCTGGCCTTGAACTCACAAAGATCCACCTGCCTCTGCCTCCCAAGTACTAGGATTAAAGGCGTGGACCACCACTCCTGGCAAGACTTCTCTTAAGTGACTGTATCATTCTGCTTTGCATTCCTCAGCCCATGGGATCCTGAGCTACTCAGCATCAGTTAGGAGGTGAAGGGAGAAAGGAAACAGCCACCCAGCAGAGCCTTTGGGGCCAGGAGGCAAGAAGTCAAGCAGAATCTATGCAGGACAAGTGAGAGCCTCAAGGGAGCTGGGGACTCAAGCTCCAGACACACGTCATTGTTTCAACAGGATGCATGTGTAGAGGCCAGGGGACAACTTGCGGGAGTTGGTTATCTCTTTCCACCATGTGGTTCCCTGGATCAAACAGGCTGTCATGCTTGCTGGCAAGTGCCCTTACCTGATGAGCTATCTCATTGACCCTAACATGGATT
>VZQC01008495.1:84629-234864 GCA_009823505.1 Rhizomys pruinosus | reverse complement strand
GTCTACAGAGTGAGTTCCAGGACAGCTGGGGCTACAGGGAGACCCTGTCTCAAAAAGACAAAAAAAAAAAAAAAAAAAAAAAAAAAAAGAAAAAGCTATCCATAGATGGCTGGGTTTTATTCTTTTGTAATTTATCTTCTTTATCCATTCTGAAAGGTAGGCAAACCATTTTAGCTGTGTGGCTAAAAGCAATGTAGAGTGACCACCAGAAAATTATTGGGGTTACAGAGACCAAGTATTCATTAGAGGAAGTACCAATGTGTTCAAACACACTAAATAATGATATATAATAACCACAGACCTTCATTTGTAGTTCTTCTTGTTCTTTCTTAAACTTTTGCATCATTTCCTGATGTTTTTCTTTTTCAATATCAAGTTCTAGTTTTGCTTCTTCTTTAAAAAGAAGAGCTTGTTCCTGGAGCTCAAGTAAATGCTGGGCTCTTTCCTTGCTGAGTTCAGCTTCTATCTAGAAAATAACATTTAAAACACACATGAACCCATTTTACCTTAAAAGAAGTACATGAAGCTTATTTTCAGACTCTAATTCCACAAACATTCAAACCTTGAATTTTTAATTAAGGTACTTTAAATTTTTTTCTAGTATTAAAAAAATCTAACTCAGAAGTTAGACCAGGAAAATTGAGCTTGGGTCAAATATTCTAATAACTAAAATATGAAAAGTTAGTATAGAAATTAGAACTGTATAATGACAGTTTTCAGAGATACCAAGAGCTGAGTCATTTATACTTAAATGACTGTTAGCTCAGTCCTCAGCAGGAATCCATAAGAGAAACATCCCCAATTCCATGTTAAGGGTGAAAAGTCAAAGGAAATACAAAGTACAAATACTGAATTTTCAAGTGGTCCTGTCTTGATGGAGGTCACAGTGGCTGGAGTCACAGATTGTCATTTTAATGTGAGATGCTGGAAGAATGTTTAAAGGAAAACAGACAGCATGTCTGTATCCATATTCTGACCCAGATAGAATCACAGCGCTGGAAGCGACTTCAGAAATTCCCTGGTTCACACTCCCGTACTTCTTCTGAATTGTGGAAAAAAATAAACAAAGATGAGTTTGAGATGGAAGCGAGTTTAAATCCTGGCTCTAAATCTTGGCTCTGCCACTTGCTAGCTGTGTGATCTTACGTTTGTGACCATAACCTCTTCTGGTGGGGTTATAACTAGGTCCCTTGGGGGTGGTTAAATGAGGCAAAGCATCTGTGTAAAGTTCTAGCATGGCTAGAATTCAGTAGTCAGTGGAGATGACTTCCATGCTCCAGGCCTGCCGTCTCTAGCACAGAATTGACACCAAAGGCTGGTCTGGTGTGCCTCAACACCTCTCGGAACTGTAACTCATCCTTCCCCAGCAGAAGTTTCCATTTCAGACAGCACTAAGCATTAAGCAGTTTTTCCTGTAGTTGAGCCAACATCTTCCTCCATGTGGCTTTTAACCATTGGCTTTGGCTCTGTCTGCTAGAGAAGAGAGAAGAAAACCTTTGAGCAGCGGAGTTATTCACACTGCCGATAGAGTTCATCTTCTGAGATCAGAAATGAGATCCCGGCATCAGCTCCGTTCCAAGTCTACATCATGCCATGCCAAGACTATAAATTCTAATGGAATGTGGTAAATGCCAGGTAAATGCCAGGGGAAACGGTTAAACCTTCCTGGCTTTGACTGTGTGATCCTGGTCATTAAGAGAAGAAAAGAGGTCAACGGGAATTTCTCAAGGGAACACTGAAAGCAAGATACCAGGACACACAAAGTTTGTGAGGAAAGTTTACAGGAAGCCCTTTAAATGAAATAAAACAGGTTAAAAGAGTAGCCCTGGGGTCAGTAGGATTTATTGCACTGGGGATGGAATTGAACATTTGCCCAAAGGCTAAGTGTAAATTCAACACGAGGAGCTATTCTGGCTCTCAAAATAAACTTTTACATTGTTTGGGTGAAAGGTTACTGATGATCCTGGTGGAACTATATAGAATTGTCCAGAGTAGCAGCTCAGGAAAAAGAACAGACACTCTTCTGAGTACCAGGAGCTTCTATCCACTTGCCTCAAGGTAGCCTAGATGCCTCCAATAAACTGTGTAGCGTGAAAGTCCTGCCGCAATGGCACGAAGCCTGTGCCTCCCCGAGCTTTCCCGTGTCTGGACATAGCATCACCATCTAACCAGATGTTCAGTCTTTCCAGATTCTTCTCCTACCCTCCATATCAAATAAGAGATGGATTCATTTCTCTACATCTCACCTTCTACTACACATGGCCTACACAAGCCTCCTTAATTCCATTCTGGCCTGTCTTCCATCTGTTACATATTACACAGTGTTCTTTACAAAATGTACATTATTTTATTCTTAGTGATTTCTCCATGCATAAAAAAAAATCAAAACTCCTGTCATGAACTTTTTACTGGAACACCACCAGCCTACAAGACACCTTCAAGGAAACTGACAAAGCACCTTTTTCTTTGGATGAAAATGATCTTACACCATGTGCAGGACTTGGAGAGCATGACCCAGACTGGATTCCAGCTTCCTTGCCCCCTGACCAGGGCTCCGTGCCAGGTTTAACCTTAACTCTGTATATGGCAGCCCTAGCTTTCTACAGCCTGACTCTACTTTGCCCATCTGACTACTGTCCTTCGGAGAAATGAGGTCAGGGAGGCCAAGAACATCTGGAAGGAGGAAATTAAATCTGAGATATTTGAAAGAGTTGGAGAGATGGCTCAGTGGTTAAGAGCACCGTCTGCTCTTGCAGGTGACCTGGGCTCAATTCCCAGCACCCTCATGGTGGGTAAGAACCATCTTTGCCAGGCGTGGTGGTACATGCCTTTAATCCTAGCACTCGGGAGGCAGAGGCAGGCGGATCTTTGTGAGTTCAAGGCCAGTTTGGTCTACAGAGCAAGTTCCAGGCCAGCTGGGGCTACAGGGAGACCCTGTCTCGAAAAGAAAAAAAAAAAAAAAAAAAGTTGATAGTTGATAAGTTTCTCTGGCACTATTTTTTTAAAGAAACAAATATTTTCCCACCCATTTTTTCTTTCCTCTCTTCTCTTTTCTCTCCCCTCCCTTCCTTCTTCCTTCTTCTCTCTTTTTTCTTTGCGCTGGGGCAATGGACTACATCCAGGGCCTCAGCCATGCTAGGCAAGAGCTCTATTGTTGACCTACTTCCCCAGTCCTTCTAGCATTTTGTAGAGCACCTCAAGACAAAATGTGCAATGAGGTACTATCAAGCCATAAAATAAAAATGTCTGTGTGGTAAATGGGTAGATCCCAGTAATTACTTTAGAACAAAACTATATCTTTCAAAATATGTACTAACCACTCAAAAGTGGAGAATGATAATGTATACGTAAAGTAGATAGGACAGGACAAAGAATAAATTAAGTGGCAGAAAGACTTTGGAAGAACCTTTTCAAAAGGAGTTTCCTTAATTTTGTATATCAAGAAGTTACTTGGGAAATCAGTTGGGCCCCTTGATGTACATGAAACAAAAGCAATCAGAAAAGAAGAGGTAAATCAATGCGTTCAGCAAGCAGAATGCTCTGTTCTTCTGCAGATGTGAAAAGTGAAAAGAATGATTGACCATTACTAGTTCAGTTTTCAATTAGCACAAGCTGAGAAAAACAAGTAAAATAATTCGTTTCAGGTGGGATTTCCCAACTTCAGAGAAGCTGCACCGGGGGTGCCAAGAGCACAAGACCATGACTCCTTCATGATCTGATTTAGTCTGAAGGGAATGATGAGCTGGGGTTGGAGAGATGCTCAGCAGTTAAGAGTAATGGCTGCTTTTGTAGAGACCCAGGTTCGGTTTCCAGCATCTACATGGTGGCTACCAGCCATCTGTAACTCAGTCCCAGAGGATCCAACACCCTCTTCTGGCCTCTGAGGGACACGTGGTACACATGCTTACAAGCAGGCAAAACACTAGTACATATAAAATAAAAATAAATCCTTAAGAAACAGATGAGCCCACAAACAATTATTTGCTTAACTATATTATTATTAAGTTAAGATTAAGATTAATTATTAAGAAGATGAATTCATGCTAAATTGTATGGTTGCGTTTTTTTTTTATTTTTTATTTATTTATTTATTTTTTGGTTGCATTTTTTATATCAATTGTTAAAGGATCTTAGATGTCAAGACATGTTTTGTGCAAAAAAATTATTTTGGTGATGGGGCTCATATACAGCATAAAGCATTTTATATGTAAGAACTAATAACTATTTTAGTAATCATGGGGAAATGGATTTCTAAACTACTGCAAAATTATAGGAATTATACCAAGTAAAAGCCTGCACATGAATTCTAGGCTTTCATTATTTTTGCCTTCCATTCATCTATATCCTCCTTTTAGTTGAATCTGCAATCTCCTTGGGAAAGGCCTCCTGATGACCTAGAGTGCTCTGGAAACTGCCTCTTCAATTCCTCCTGTATGTGTTACTGAAACACATTATTAATATTTTAGAAAAACCTGTATTTAATGTTGAGGGTGCAAAGAACTGCATTTTCTCTAATTATTTTCCAAATAAAATCTTTGTGGTTGATTCTGTTATTTTATTTTTTTTCTGTCCATGGAGGCAATTGCCATGCCATAACATAATTTCTTGTTACTCAACAATACCTTTAAAGCCAGTGGGGGTTTCAGATACCAAAGCAGGAGTCGAAGCAATTATTTACATTTACTAGGCACATATAATTTATGAAGATAAATCATTGTAGGGGCTGGAGAGATGGCTCAGTGGTTAAGAGCACTGACTGCTCTTGCAGAGGACCTGGGTTGGATTCCCAGCACCCATATGGAGGCCAATAACTGTCTGTAACTCCAGTTCCAGGGGATCCAATCCACTTTTCTGCTCTCTGCAGATATTACATGCCACAGATGCACTTACATACATACAGGCAAGACACTCATACACATAAAATGAAAAAATTGTATTATTTTTCCAAATGTTAAAACAAATACTGTTAAAACCATTATTTCTAGTTTTTAAGATTAAGAAATAGACTCACAGCCTGTGTAATTTTGAGAGTCTCAGCAAGGCATGGTGGTGCACGCCTTTAATCCTAGCACTTGGGAGGCAGAGGCAAGCAGATATCTGTGAGTTCAAGGCCAGCCTGGTCTACATAGCAAGTTCCAGGTCAGCTGGGGCTACAGGGAGACCCTGTCTCAAAAAGACCAATAAATAAATAAATAAATTTTGGGAGTGTCTAGGATTACTCTGGCCAACAATTCAAAGGAAGGTTTCCCCTATTTGGCACTGTTTCTTGTTATGTATCCTTCAGCTATACACATGGACTCATGTAGAGATATTATATGTGTAATATAGACACATGGACTCATGTAGAGATGCTGTATGTGTAATATAGACACATGGACTCATGTAGAGATGCTGTATGTGTAATATAGACACATTGACTCATGTAGAGATGCTGTACATGTAATTTGTCAGTAGCTTGTTGCACTAATATGATTCCCTCCAGCTACTCTCTCTCTCTCTCTCTCTCTCTCTCTCTCTCTCTCTCTCTCTCTCTCCCTCTCTCCCTCTCTCCCTCCTTCCTTCCCGCCATACTCTCTCCATTTAAAGTATCCCCATTTCCGCCATTTCTCCCTTGATACCACCAGTCTTCTATGTTCCACTTTTACTGAGCTCCTTCTTCCCTTTTATCCCCAAAGTTTCTTGTAGCTTCTCCATCCCCCTTCTCACTTAAATGCCTCCATTTTATCCATTTCTCCCCCTTGGTAACACCTGTCTTCTATTGTTCTTCTCTCTCTGATTCTTTCTTTCCCTTACCTCCCTGGTTCTTTTCTGTAGGCGAGTGCAGGTCAGGTGGTCCTTATCTTAATTGCTGGAACCTGACCCCGCCCTGCAGGGGGAGAGAGCTCGTTCGTGATGCAGCTTGTGATACAGCATGATGAAGAGCGGAGCTACAGCCCGTGATGTATACCGTGGGCCTGATGCAGGGGGTGTGGAATTGGCTGCTGAAAGATGACGTCATTCTGTCTATATAAGTGATGTACTGCATACGCTAAAACGGATTCTTCATCACCTTTACCATCTAACGGGATCCTGGGTCCATTATTTCACGCATGTGTAAGTGCAAGCCCATCAGGCTTGAATGTTGTATGCTAGCAGGTAGACTAGAGATAGAAAATCAGCCTCTAGTCTGAAATCCAGTCCTGGGGTCATCGGCCCCATGACTGGTGAAGGTATTTAGTGATGCGTGGCCATAAGGGGGAGGCCACCCCCGCCAAGAATCTGAGGAGGGGCAGCTAGCTGCTCAGATTTGGCTACCGAGTGGACGTTGCCATGGCCAGCTGGCATCTGCAAAAAGTGCCAGTTTCCCAGGGAGGAGCCAGACGGCTCCCTCTCCCAGCGGGATCGAGTTACGTCTGACTGCGGAAGCCTTGAAGCTTTCCATTTTCCTGCTTCCTGAAGTTACATCAGGATAATCAGGATACATACTCACATAGAAGGATTTGGTGCTAGGATCCACATATGAAGGAGAACATATGTCATTTGTTTTTCTGAGTTTGTGCTACTTCACTTAGTGTAACAGTTTCTAGTTCCATCTATTTACCTCCAAATGTCACGATTTCATCTTTCTTTACTGCTGAGTAGAACTCCACTGTTGGTTGCCTCCTATAACATGAAGGTAAGACCCTACTGCTGAAGACAGGACATTACTTTGGACACAGGATTTGGAGCAATGGAGCTGGAACTGACCTGGAATCCACTTCCCCTGAAGGCTAACTCTTAGAGCTTTGGAGGGCACTGTGCAGGCTGCTAAGGGAAAACATCAGTTGATGGTCCAACCCCAGATTCTAGGCCAAATAACCACAACGATGACCAGCACAGCAAATGGCACTGGTGCAGTAGTGGCATTTTTATCTTGGTGACAATCAACAGCTACTTAATTGGACTTAAAGCCCACTCAATGGGAGGAAACTCATGTGTAGCGCTGTAAACAGCCAAATACACATGGCTGGAAAGGTCATAGAGCTTAGACAAAACCTCAAGGCTGTCATATCCTAGACAAATGTAATTCCTTCCTATGCGTATCCTTATATCTATGGTCGAGTATCCCAGCCACCCCCAGCTTTTTACACAGACATGAGAAACTTGAACTTATTTGAACATTTAAGATTATCACTTCCTCTTGCTGAAAATGACTCTTTTGTCATTATGAAATGGGCTTTATTTCTGCAATGTACCTTGCAGTGCTGGTATCAAATCCAGGGTCATCACTTTCTAGACATGAGCTATACTATGAAACTTCTGATTTCCTTTTTAAAATTATTTGTCTATTTTGATTTTGAATGTGTGCGTATTTTGCCTGCATATATATGTAAGTGAACCTTGTGCATGTCCCTTGGAAACCAAAGGACAGCACTGGCTCCCCTGGAACTTGAGTTAAGGACAGGATTTAGCTGTCATGTGGGCACTAGGAATAGAACCCAGGTCCTCTGCAAGAGCAGCCAGCATTCTTAACCACTGACTCACCCTCTGACTTAAAAAAAATCATTGGGGTTTTCTAACAGTTGGATTATAATATCCCCTCATGTGTTTGCTTCCTGTGCTTGAATCTGTTTTCATTCAATTTACAAAAATTTTAGCCACCATTTCTTCAGTTTTTTTTCTGTCTCCTCTTTCTGCTCTTCATGAATTCCAATTACATACATCAGGCCACTTGAGTTGATCTTACAGCCCACTGATCTGCCTTTTGCTTATTTTTTTGACTCTTTTAAAAAAATCTTGCTCTAATTGAAAACCTTTTCTTTCTATTGCTGCATCTTCAAGTGCACTGAACTTTTCTTGGGGGGGCGTCTATATTCTATTAGTACAATGTACTCTTCTGGTCTGACATTGCACTTTTCACCACTTGGTTTATATCTTGTTTATATCTTCGTGAATATTCTTACATGATCAAGTTTTCCTTTCATTTTTGGACATAACAGAATTCACTCTGTAATGCTTTGATGTTCTTCTCTTCTAATCTTGACATCTCTGTCTTTCTGGGTCAGTTTTTATTTATTGATTCTTCCTCCTCCTCCTCTTCCTCCTCCTCCATATTGAGACATGGTCTCACCAAGTAGTCCTGTCTGGCCTAGAACTTACTATGTAGATCAGGATAGCCTTGAACTTACAGAGAGCCTGCCTCTACCTCCGAGTGCTGGGACTAAATGTATATGCCACCATGCCCAGCCTGACTTTTATTTTCATTATGAGTTCTATTTTCCTGATTCTATGCATGGAAATTATGGTTTAGATGCTCAACATTGTGAATCTGACTTTGGTAGGTGCTTGTGCTTCAAGTCTGTTGAGCTTCCAGAATCTGGATATTTTTGTATTTCTATGGACATTCTTGGTATCTACTCTGGGATGCATTGGAGTTTCTTAGAATCAACTTATTTTAGGTATCCAATTTGACACTGTTACAATCAGATCAAAATTTCATCTAGGGTTAATAACTGAATTATGGAAGCTCCCTCTGAGTGTCCTGTCAATTCCAGGTTTTCTGGTCTGTCTAGCTGGAACAGGCTGATGCCTGGCTATATGTACTTGATACTCTTCTCCCTCTCAGATGGTCCTGTCTCTGGATCTAGGGAGTTTCCCCAAATGTACATGCTGATCAAACATAGTAAGCAGGGGCACTATAGAGCTCCTGTATTCATCTCTGAAAGTCTTTTGCAGACACTATTTGGTCAACTCTAGCTACCTTGATCTTCTCTGACACCCCAATTAAAAGAATTTGCTAAGCTCAGCCTAGCTTCCCATTCCCAATCTCATGGCTGGAAGATTTTCAAGGTACTAAGTTATAGCTCTTATAGGGCTTACACCATGTTTATTTCCTGTCTTTCCTTGTCAGATGTCTTGAAATCACTATTTTCTACCTTTCCTCCAGGGTTTTATTTGTTCCAGATGGAAGAGTGAATCTGGTCCTTGTTACTGTACCCTGGTGAAATGCAGAAGTTGTGGCCTTCACATTTAGTCACAGAGGGACTGTGTTAGTCTCAGCTCACTTCCTCGCTTTGTAACCTTGCTGTACTCTCTAACCTCTTTCAATCTTGCGTATTTTATTTTTTATCTGTGAAACAGGAACAATAATGTCACAAAAATTAAAAATTTCATTTATAAAATGTACTCAGGACAAAGCCAGGCATAGAGCAAGAACTCTAATGCCATTTTACTATCAAGATTAGTGGTTTGTATCAGACATCCTTTGCAGGTGATTCTAGATCTAAAATGTGTAAATTTTATTAATTTAATTATTAAAGTTACAGTGAATAATTTAAAAAGTATGCCATTAATATTTTAATCATATGCTGATTATATATAATTGAGAATAGATATATTAATCATTTCATCACTGTCAAACTTTGTGAGATATTTCCTTTATTCACAGATAGTATATTATAGCATACTGGGAATTAGTAGGCCATTTGGACCTTCCACTTGAAAAAGAATGAAGCCGGGCGTGGTGGCGCACGCCTTTAATCCTAGTGCTTGGGAGGCAGAG
Organism: Rhizomys pruinosus; assembly: GCA_009823505.1. Taxonomy (NCBI): domain Eukaryota; kingdom Metazoa; phylum Chordata; class Mammalia; order Rodentia; family Spalacidae; genus Rhizomys; species Rhizomys pruinosus. Next base: position 225,344 of record VZQC01008495.1, on the reverse strand, counting down.
GCAGGCAGATCTTTGTGAGTTCAAGGCCAGCCTGGTCGACAGAGCGAGTTCCAGGACAGCTGGGGCTATACGGAGACCCTGTCTCGAAAATATAAAAAAAAAAAAAAAAAAAAGAATGAGATATTTTATGGGTGTGTTTCTTCAAAATCAGAATTTATTATTATTATTATCATTATTATTAGTGACAGGGTATCTCTGAAGCTCCAGATGGGCTGGAACTCACTATATAGACCAGGCTGACCTTGAACTCACAGAGATATGCCTACTTCTGCCTCCCAAGTGCTGGGATTAAAGTTGTAAACCATCATTTCTTGAAATGAGCAGTTCCTCTCTCTGAATTTTCACTGTCAATCCAGCTTGGAAAACAAGGTTTTGTTTGTTTGTTTTCAAAAATTCTAGGTACTACTTCAAATGAGTCCTTAGCACACCTCTGAAATGTTTCTAGATGTGAAATGTTGATGACAATCTGGAAAATATTTGGTTAGAATTTGTCTGTTGTACCAAAAAGTCAGAGTCAATAAACAATGTGAATTGGTTATGTAAGTAGTCAGGCCTTAGGAGAGTTCTTCATTATAAAATTTTAAATGGATAGTAACAATATTGGGCTTTGGAACCAATTTTAAAGGTTCATCATGCCCATTAATTTTCTTTCTTTGTATCCAAGCAATACTTAAAGTAAATAAAGATTCATGACAATTAGTAAATACGGTTATTTTAAAATGTGTCATCCTTGTTGCGTAGCAACTATTGATCCTATTATGTGTTTTTTACATACTCTAAAATAATTAAGCACAGGCACAAATTGCTATCTACTTTTAAAAATGTTAAAAGCATTTAAGTTATGAAGTTTATTCTAATACATGCATTATATATTTGTAAAGGGAACATTTCATTCCTACACAAAGACACAGTGACCCAAGAAAGAGATGACAATGTCATATTAGTGATTTTCTCCTTTCTCATGAGAGGACTTTTAGGGAACTTTTTATTCATAGTCTAAATAGCTAACACAGCCAAGACAAGACACGGTTATTATTCTCTGGTTTTACAAGTCTGATATTAATTTACTGCTGGTTAAATGATAACATTTATTAAGAAGTCAGGTCCTATCAACAAAGTGAAACGTCCATTTATACTATAGAAAAGTATACCTGCCAAAAAACATCTATAATGAAATTAATGTATTAGGCATATACCAAGTGCTTAGTAAGAACTTTGATAGCATTACACAGGATGATTTTCACCATCAGATTAACTTAGTATAAAGGAAGAACAATAATGTTTTTTTTTATTTTTTTTTTATTTTTTTTATTTTTTTTTATTTTTGAATGTATATGAATGTACTGTCTGCATGTTGGTTTGTGCAACCATGTTGTGCAATGCTGCAGAGGTCAGAAGAGGGTCTCGGATTCCCCTGGAACTGGAGTTCTCCTGGAATTGGAGTTACAGACGGTTCTCAGCCACCATGTGGGTGCTGGGGATTGAACCCAGGTCCTCTGCAAGAGCAGTTGGTGGTCTTAACCACTAGGCTATCTCTCCAGCTCCAACAATAATGTTTTTAAGTGGCCGGATGCTAGCGTCAACTTGGTATCTCATTACAGCAGTACCAGAGTGACTCATTTTATTCTTAAAGACCTCTTTTCCAGCGAGATGTATCTAACAATCCTAATATGGTGTGTGGACATGGCGAACTTCTCAGGAAAGGCACTTCATGAGCTGAAGAGAAAGAGCTTAGGAGTTGGAGAAAAGAACTGCCAAATCTCAGAAAGATTTCTGAGTGAAAAGATGGGACATTTACAATATCTCTTAACAAATCCTGACAAACTGCTCTCCAAAGGGTTGCTTTAATCTTTAGTCTCTTATGTACAGGAGCCTATTTCACTAGGCCTTCGCCATACTGCCAAAACAGTTCTATCACTTGTAGTTAAAAGATAAGCCTTCTACTTTGGACTGTTAGGTTGATGGTTTTGGTGGTGCTGGGGAAAGAACTATATGCTAGGAGGATCATCTTTTTGAATGTTAAGACATGGATTGATAAGAACAAGGAAAACGAGTAAGAACAGACAAGCCATTTGAATATACTGAAGCTCATAAAATAATTATTAGTGAGGGCCTTCGACAAGAGGGAAGGAGAAAGTCTGCTCTGCAACAAGGTGAGACTGAGTATTTACAAGTTCAGTCCACAGCCTTAAATTTTATTTCCACCTTTATAGAACTATACTTTTCCACTCATATAGAACTATACTTAACAGTGATTTTCTTTTTGAGACATGATCTCATCAGCCCAGACTAGCCTCAAACTCATGTTCTTCCTGCCTCTCCTCAGTGCTGGGATTATAGGTGTGTACCACCATGCCCAGCTGATCATTCTTATTATAGCCTGACTATCTAAGGGACAAGGGGAAAGGTATTGATTCACAGTGGGATAGTACTGGCTGAGGATGTTTGAAAATTGGAAAAGGAAGTGACATATTTAAAATGAACCTGAGCCATCAATAGGGTTTCAATCTGCTAGAGAGGAGAGCAAGGAACTACTAGTGGCATCACTTTGAAGGTGGATGTTGCTGACTGAGGTTACAATAACAGGTTCCAGTCACCAACAAGAATTTGATAATAGCTAAATAAGTTGCTTGGCCCATAGTCAAACAACCTAATTTGAGTAGGAAGTTCCAGTTCTTGAGAAAAATGGAAACCATGAGAAGAAAGCAGTGGGCTGGGCGATACAATTCACTGGTGCTGCCTTATGTAGTGGGTGCATGGCCCCAGGCTTCAAATTGAACATCACCGCTTTGCTGCAACAAATAAACAACAAAACAGAGAGAGAAGGCCCATGGTAGGCATAGACAGGGTTGGAGAAAAGAAAGGGGTGGGACTAGGCTCAGTGTGCAGGATAGGCCCGGGGTCTGCGAAGACTACTGCAAGCGTATGACAGGAAGACGGTGATGGCCACTCTTTTGTGAGTAGAGCTGTGCATCCCAAGAAAGGAGAGACTAGCAACTTAAAAAGCTGACTTTTGCTATTTAGAATTACTTGAGTAAATCACTGCTGAAACCTTGAATAATAAGGTAATGTCCAAAGACCACAATCAGTATATTTTTTTCTGTACTCTAAGAGAAAACAATTCTTTGTAACAGTAAGTTAATTTTTTAAAATTTAGCATTTCATACATTAGTACTGAATTTACATCATTTCTACCCCCCAACTGCTCCCATGTCCACCGCTCCCTCTCAAATTCATGATCTCATCTATAATTATTATTGTTTTATACATGTATATATATATATATATACATATTCACACATACACAACAATTTGCTGAATCCATTTAGTGGTGCTTGTATATACATGTGATTAAGGTTGAGCACTTGGGACTGGATAACCTATGGTGGCCTAGTCCCTGGAGTAAACAGGGTCTCCTCCTCTCAGCAGCCACTCACTGCTCTTTACCTCAGACTGGGATGTTGTGAAATTTCCCCATCCCTGTTGGCATATTGATGGGTGTGGTCATTATGCAGTGGTCTTCTTTAGAGCAAGCTAAATGTTACTCATTTTACCTCACCAGAGTGAACATGTAAAAATTTCATAACTGAATAATTTAACATCATTTCCACTCCCTTATATAACCATAGAAGCACAGAAGTAATAATTAAATTTCCTTGCTGTGACAAATATGATCAAATTCTTATTCTGATACTTGGTGGAAAAAAGTAAATATTTAAAAGGTTAAAATTATGTTTCTCTGCATAAGAACCACCTTAACATCACATGATTTTAAAATCTATTTCTTTTTTGTCTTTTTACCTTTTATTTCCTATCATGTTGTCTAATATTTTGGAAAATACACATATCCTAAGTATGTTTAGTGTTGGAAATTCCAGATGGAATAAAAGGTATTCACAGAAGCCCAGAAGTCTCTCTGGAAGAGTCGTCTGGCAGGTGGACAGGACTGAGAGGCAATGAGATGGCGCTGGGGGAGGTCATGGTTACCTTCTCCCTCCAGTTGTCATCACTCAGCAGCTTCTGTCTCAGGGTTTCCTGCAGCTGCTCAATGCTTTTCTGATGTGAACACAGCATCAATTCCCTGAAAACCATAAGCCCAACAAATGAGTCAGGACGCAGCCCTAACAGCCCTCCAAAGTTGCCATTCCAGGCTCAGAGAATCTTTTTCACAATGTGATCTGCTAATTATCTCCAGTGTTATGTATTTACTCCACCACATTTTAAGCAGTAACAGCAATTTACAAACACTGATAGGAGGTAAGTACTTTCTCAGGTATAATTTTTTTCTTAATAGCTAATAAACTTTTTTAATGACATAGCAATATATATATATATATATACATATATATATATATATATGGACTCACCAATGTTAAATTTATAACTAAATTCTAATACCAGACAACATATATATATTTGAGACAGGGTCTCTCTCTGTAGACCCAGCTGGCCTGGAACTCACTATGTCAATCAGTCTGGCCATGATCTCACACAGATCTATGCCTGCCTCTTCCTCCCAAGTGCTAGGATTAAAGGTGTGTATCACCACTCCTGGCAATAAGTTGTTTCTTAAAAAAAGGACAATATGGGGGCTGGAGAGATAGCCTAGTGGTTAAGAGCACCGACTGCTCTTGCAGAGGACTGGGGTTCGATCCCAGCACCCACATGGTGGCTAAGAATCGTCTGTAACTCCAATTCCAGGAGAACTCCAGTTCCAGGGGAATCCGAGAACCTCTTCTGAGCTCCGCGGCATTGCACGACATGGGTGCATGCAGACAGTACATTCATACACATACAAAAATAAAATTTTAAAAAAAGGACAATATGTTCGGATGTGCCTTAAAATCAGTAACCATTCAGAGTTTCTACTGATTTATTTTTCCTTTACTAATCTCAAATACTAATAGGAACAAGGCAAATTGAGAAGGAAGTTATGTACAGAGTGAGATATAGTACAAGCCATTCTACAAATTAAAATACATAAATGATACTTTAACATTTTAATGCACACACATGGCTTTTCCTGTTTTGAGACAGGTGGTCTATGTAGCCCAGCCCAGCCTTGAATTAGAAGGCATAAAAAATGATACTTTAACATTTTAATCCACACACGTGGGTTTTCCTGTTTTGAGACAGGTGGCCTAAGGAGCCCAGCCTAGTCTTGAGTTCATGCCTCTTCTGCTTTTGCTTGGTGTGTGCTCTTCTGGTAGCAGTAAAGATGGGAAGTTATAAGGCACTGTGCCTATCCCAAGCAGAGCACAGGCTCTGAGCATGCCTCTTTCTCTGTGGCAGAACATCTGTGATCTGGTTCTTTATGTATGGTGGGTTCCTTTTGGCTATTCCTCCTCCTGCTTATTTCCCTCATCACTCTCTTCTGTCCTCACACTTGGGTCTTTCATTCATAACTAGCTACTAAGCATTTCAACCATAATGACCCATCCACACTAAGGTTCCACACATCAAAAACCAAATTTGCCATTACTTTTCACAATATTTCTTTCCTTCCTTATTCTGCATAACCTTTAGTGGTGAAAGCCTTTGGACAGAAATCTCTGAGTCACTTCTGACTGTCATTTCCCCTGTTCTATCACATTCATCCACTAGCAACAGGCTATAAAACAAGTTTCAACAAATTCTTAAAAACTGAAGACAAAGGGCTGAGGAGATGGTTCGTGGATAAAGTGCTTGCCACACAAGTGTGAGGCCCTGACTTCGCATCTCCGGAATCTGCATAAAGTGAGGATGATGGCCTCCCTCTACAATCCCCACGCTTTACAGTGATATAAGAAGTAGAGACACGAGGATCCCAGAAGCTCTGGAGCCAGCTAGCCTGGCATACACAGCGGTGACCAAGGAGATCCTGCTTCACATGAGGTAGAAGGTAAGGCTCAACACCTGAGATTGTCCCCTGAGTTCCACCTCTCTCTCTCTCTCTCTCTCTCTCTCTCTCTCTCTCTCTCTCTCTCACACACACACACACACACACACACACAAGACAAAACCCCCTCAAGTCAGGGGCTGGAGTGATGGCTCAGCAGTTAAGAGCACTGACTGCTCTTGCAGAGGATATGGGTTCGATTCTCAGCACTCATATGGAGGCTAAAAATAAATCAGTCTTTAGTGTTGGAGATGGTGGTGCATGCCTTTAATCCCAGCACTCTAGAGGCAGAGGCAGGCAGATCTCTGTGAGTTCAAGGCCAGCCTGGTCTACAGAGCAAGCTTCAGGCTAGCTGAGAATAAAAGGTGACCCTGTCTCAAAACAAAAACAAAAACAAAAACAAACCCAAAACAAAACAAAATGAAAAATCCTCAAGTTATATCTTTTCCAACCATTTTGCAATAAAAGTAGAAATCAATGAGGAAAACTAGTACTATAAAAATATAGTATTGAAACAACTTACACTTAAGCAATCAATAGATCAAGGAAAAAAATCAAGACAGAAATTTAAAAACTTATTGAAACAAATGGAAGTGGAGGCAACATAGTAAAAACTGTGGGACAGAGCAAAATAGTGCTAACAGCCAAGTAATCAATGAATGCATAAAAGAAGCAGAAAATGCTCAAATAACTAATCTGTGGGTGCATCAAAACTGGCAAAGGAAGAACAAACCACTCAAAATAGGAAAGGAAGGAGATAATAAAAACCAGAATATAAGAAAATGGAATAGCTACTAAAAAATACCAAAGATCAAAATACGAGGAGCCAGGGGTGGAGAGATGGCTCAGCAGGTAAGAATGCATGCTGCTCTTCTTGCTGAGGACCTGAGTTCTGTTCTAAGCACCTACATGTAACTCCAGATGCAGGGGATCCAACATCCACTTCTGGCCCCATGCACACCCACACTCAAGTGCATATGCCCCCACCCATACACATACAGATAAACAAAACAAAATAAATAAACAAAATTGATGAACGTTTTATTTAATCTAAAGAGAGAGAGAAAACACTCAAATTAAAAAAAGAGACATAGACAGGTTCTGGAACTAGCCTACCATTTATTTTCAGGCTTTAGATTTTTGGTATATGATGCTGGGTATGTATGCATATTTTAGAGGAGTATGGAATTAAAATGGAAAAATGCGAATCAAGAAATATGATATGGAAATAACATACAGTTTGTTTTCAGAACGTACAATTTTAATATAGGTGTGATGTATCAGGCTGGTGTAACTTAGCCTTTCTGGGTGCCTAATGACCATACTTAATGCCCATACAAATTTGGCTGAGGGACCTAAGGGATAATTTTGTTCCTTGCCCTCGTAGGTCAACCAAGTCTCAGGGGACTATACATGGGGGCATCTCTTGAAATGTCCTGCAAATGTGGGTCACCAGTCTTCCTGTGCAGGGAGGTCTTGGAGATCCACTGATGGGCCTTCAGCCAGTGTCCAGTCTATAATGAGGAAAGTCTGCTCATGCTTCAAAAAGGGAAGCCTGGTCTAGCAAGACCTGACTTTGTCCTCAATTGGATGGAACTGGTAAATAAAAAGCTGAAAGGAGCCAGGGGCTCCCACCTGACGCCCCCCAAAAAAAACCCCAAGTGACCCCTGATGACCAGATACTCAACTGACCTTAAGGAAATGAAAACTGAGCTGAGATGCAAGGTGCAGGGCACGTGTCAGCTAGGAAGATAGAGGGAGTTGACGTTTGGATCTCTGGCCTGCCTTGCATAGAGGCTAGGTGCAGGCTGCAGCCATGCGTGTCAGCTAGGAAGATAGAGGGAGTTGAGGTTTGGATCTCTGGCCTGCCTTGCATAGAGGCTAGGTGCAGGCTGCAGCCATGCGTGTCAGCCAGGGGGATTGTGGGGGTTGAGGTTTGGATCTCTAGCCTGCTTTGCATAGAGCTGATGGCTCCCGCCAGACCAGCTGAGGCACAGGGTACCAGTGCAAGGGCTAAATAAGCAACTCCAACCCCCCCGCAACTGGAACTCCAGAGGGAGTTTCCAGTGAGCCCCACAACCAACCTAGAGGAACTGGCTGGCAGCAGAGGGAGCACAGTGCTCAGAGAGTGTCATCTGGGTTGTGACCCACCTCGTTCTTGCAGAACATTAAGGGAAGAGTGAACTATACCTTCTAATATATAAACAACATTGAAAGCCTCAAACCTAGACAAGTCAACACTCCATAAACAAGGAGAATACAATGAAGGCACTTGAAGGAATCAAGGAAAGCAATCCTTCAACATGGCGAAGAGGCATTTGAGATTTGAATCAGAATATAGACAAAAAGCAAACCACATGCCAAGAGCAAAACAAAAGAACAATATGAGAAAAGCACAGAATAATACCACACTAAACTCTACTGAGCCTGTGGAGGACTACTACAATGGGATCTCTCTAGAGATAGTCCAGGACACAGATAGTAGAATAACAATCAAAGATATAGTCAAAAAAAATCATAGAACTAAAGGGAGAGAATGAAAAACTCAAAGGACCTAGAGGGAGAGAATGACAAACTGGAAAGAACTAAAAGGAGAAAATGACAAATTCTGGAAAGAGCTAGAGGGAGAAAATGACAAACTAGGAAGGAAGTGAAAACACTGAAAAGATCCCATGCTGACATGAAAAGGGAAACCAACCAGTGAAAGAAGGAGCTACAAGAAAAGATTGAGAAGCTACAAAAGGAAGTGGAAATACTAGAGAAAACACAGGATGGAATGAAAAATGAAATATAATGCTCTTCTAATCAAGAGGAAAGAATGGGAAGAAGCCTCAGAAGCAGAATGGAGGAAGCAGAAAAAGAGTATCAGACCTGGAAGATAACACAGAATAACTAAAAAGCTCAAGTAAAGACTATGAAAACTTTTAAAAAATACACAAGAGTGGAACAACCAGGAAATGTGGGACACTATGAAAAGATCACACCTCTGCCCTATAGGGGTAGAGGAAGGAGAAGAATCCCAAGAGAATGGTATTGATCAAATCTTCAACAGAATTAATAGATGAAAATTTCCCCAAACTAAAAAAAGACAAACCCATACAAATACAAAAAGCACATAGAACACCAAATAGACAAGAAAAGAAATTCCCCATATCATAGTTAAAATGCTAGATGCCCAAAACAAAGAAAAATTCTGAAAGCCACAAGAGAAAAACAACACGTTACATTTAAGAGGAAACCTATCAGAATTACAGCTGGCTTTTCACTGCAAACTATGAAAGCAAGGAGAATGTGGACCAAAGCATTCCCAGTGCTAAATGAATAGAGATGCCTGTAGGAAGATCCAGTTTGAATTGGGGGCTAGTTCTCAGCTAGCATCCCTCAGGGTACCCAGCCCCAAGGAGGACCAAACAACGAGGCCTAGCTGGGTGATGCTGGGTGGGGCAATGGTATGCAGTGGTGTGTAATTGGGGGGGGAGGCTGTGATTGGCTTTGGGAACTGAAGTCATTTTGTTTATAAAAACAGGCTGTAGCAAGGAGTAAATTTAAATTTCCCAGTAACATCATCACAGAATTCTTGTCCATCATTTTTATTAATTATTACGTGCATACAGGGCAAGGTAGGCCTGCATTTCATTCGGGTGGCCAGTGGGTTGGAAAGAGGTCCCCATGCAGACCACCAATCTGGGTAGCTGGAGTTGTGAGTGGACATAGGCTGAAGATAGGCCAATAGCCATTAGCCTGGAAATTCTTGTCCAGGGTTCAGAAGTCTCTAGGCAGGTAGGAAGTCACAGCCAAGAGTGGAACACATGTCTTGTGGGTCCAGGCTAAGGGCCTGAGTTGGAAGTACCACCCAGGCCAGGCTATGGGAAGTAGCTGGCTGGTCTCTGCACCAAGAAGCCAATTCCGTACAGCAGCTGCTGGCAGGTGTTGTGTCCCCCTCCCCTTAGCAGGGCTGTGTGGTCCCTGTTCAGCACAAAAAGAAAGCTTCCTACAGATGCCAATCCAGGTTATTATACCCAGCAAAAATGTCAATTCTAGTTGAAGGAGAAAGAAAGATCTTCCATGTCATAAACAAGATGATAGAATATATGTCTGGAAAACCAAACCTTCAGAGACTACTTGAAGCAATTCAAAAGACAGAGGAGAGGAGCAACTATCCCCAGGCACCCAGAAAGAGAAATTAATAAAAGCAGAACTGAGGAAGTAGAAACCTACACCAAAAAGGCAGATGGATAATAAGGTGAAAGAAAGCAAAACACATCTCTCAATTATAACCTTAAATATTAATGGACTAAACTCCCCAATCAAGAGACATAAACTGGGAGAATGCCTATATTAAAAAAGCAGAAAGAGCACAAATAAATGAGCTAATACTGCAGCTAAAAACACTTGAAAGACAACAAATGAACCTGAAACCCAACAGACAGGAAGAAATAACAAAAATCAGAGCAGAAATCAATGAAATAGAAACAAAGAAAACAATACAAAAAAATCAATGAATCCAAAAGTTGGTTCTTTGAAAGAATAAACAAGATAGACAGACCTCTAGCCCAGTTAACTAAGAGAAAGAAAGCACAACTCCAAATCAATAGAATTCGTGATGAAAGGGGAAATATCACAAAAGACAACAAAAAGATCCAGACAATCATAAAGGACTACTTCAAAAACCTATACTCTACTAAATTTGAAAACCTAAGAGAAATGGATGAATATCTGCAATTCAGAGAATCACCAAAGCTAAACCAAGAAGAGATTGACAGCTTAACAGACCCATAATAGATGAAGAAATTGAAAATGTATTAAGAAACCTACCAACTAAAAAAAGCCCAGGCCCAGATGGTTTCACAGAAGAATTCTATAAAACATTTAAAGAGGACTTACAACCATTATTACTCAAACTGTTCAGAAGGACACAAGCAGAGGGAAATCTCCCAAATCCCTTCTATGAAGCCAGCATTACTCTAATACCAAAACCAGGCAAAGATACAACTAAAAAAGAGAAGTACAGACCTATCTCATTAATGAAATCAGATGCAAAGATTCTCAACAAAATACTTGCAAACTGTATACAGACCCACATCAAAAAGATCATCCATCTGATCAAGTTGGATTCATATCAGAGATACAGGGATGGTTAAACATATGAAAATCAATAAATATCATAAAGCACATAAATGGACTGAAGGACAAAAACCACATGATCATCTCAATTGATACAGAAAAAGCCTTCAACAAAATCCAGTGGGAATGTAAACTTGTGCAGCCACTATGGAAAGTAGTGTGGGGAACCCTTGGAAGACTCAAAATGAGTTTACCACCTGACCCAGTCATACCACTCCTGGGTATATACCCACAAGACTCATCTTACTGCAGAGATACATGCACAGCTATATTTATTGCAGCTCTGTTCACAATAGCAAAAAGCTGGAACCAACCCAAATGCCCCTCAACTGACGAGTGGGTAGAGAAAATGTGGTACATCTACACAATGGAATTCTATGTAGCAGTAAAAAAAGACAACATCATGCACTTTGCAGGTAAATGGATGGAACTAGAAGATATTATGTTAAGTGAAGTAACACAGTCCCAGAAAAAACAACAAAAATAGTATCCCTCATCTGTGGATGCTAGCACCAATAACCTAGTTGTAAATATTTCTTGTTGGGAGTGATGCATATTGGAAAGAACAACAACATCAACAACAGAAAAGACTGCATCATAGAACTGACTGAAATGGTGAATGTGGTGGGGTGGGGGGGTTAGCAGGGGGACACGGGTCTATATTCAATTTGTAACATAATCTTGTACAAAAAAGTATATATAAAACAATAAATTTAAAAAAATCCAGCATCCCTTCATGATTAAAGTCCAAGAGGGAATTGGATTGCAGGGATCATTTCTCAATATAATCAAAGCCATATACAAGAAACTCATAGCCTACACCATCCTAAATGGAGAAAAGTTAGAAGGATTCCCCATAAATGTGGGAACCTGACAAGGCTGACCCCTGTTGCCACTCCTCTTCAATATAGTGCTTGAAACACTGGCTAGGACAATAAGGCAAGAAAAGGAAATTAAAGGAATACTAACTGAAAAAGAAGAAGTCAAACTATCCCTTTTTGCAGATGATATGATAGTTTACATAAGGGATGCTAAAAAACTTCACCAGAAAACTCCTAGAAATGAATAAGAGTTTCAGTAATGTGGCAGGACATAAAACTAACCTAGAAAAATAAGTAGCCTTTCTTTACACCAACAATAAGCAACTGAAGAAGGAATACAAGGAGACTTTCCCAATCACAATAGCCTCAAAAACAAAAAATTTAAACCCCTGAAGAAGGAGATTGAAGAAGACATCAGAAGTTGGAAAGACCTACCATGCTCATGGATTGGAAAACTTAATATGGTAAAAATGTCCATTCTACCCAAATTAATATTCCATTCAATGCAATTCCAATTAAAATCCCCAAGACATTCTTCACAGGCTTTGAAAAAAATTATTAATTTCATATGGAACAACAAAAGACCCTAAAGAGCCAAAGCAATCCTGACCAAAAAGAACAATATAGGGGGGATTTCTATACCAGACTTCAAACTATACTACAGGGTTATACTCATAAAAACAGCCTGGTACTGCCACAAAAACAGACCTGTAGACCAATGGAACAAAACTGAAGACCTAAACTGGAGCACATATAATTTCAGCCACGTCATATTTGACAAGGGGTCCAAAAAGACTCAATGGAGGAATGAAAGCATCTTCAGCAAGTGGTGTTGACAAAACTGGATCACCACTTGTAGAAGAATAAAATTAAACCCCTACCTCTCACCCTGTACAAAAATCAACTCCAAATGGATCAAAGACCTCAACGTGAAACCCAAAACTCTGAAGGTGATAGAAGAAAAAGTTGGCAGCAACTTAAAAGCCATATGTGTAGGAAAAAACTTTCTAAATCGGACAGCAGCAGCACAGGAAATAAGGTTAACAACTGACAAGTGGGACCTTATTAAACTCAAAAGTTTCTGTATAGCAAAAGAAACAATCAGGGAAGTGAAGAGAAAACCTGCAGAGAGGCAGGAAACCTTCACTAATGATACATCTGACAGACCATTAACTTCCAGAGTATATAAACTACTCAAAAAACAAAGACGAAAACAAATGACTCACTCAAAAGATGGAGTAAAGAGTTAAATAGAGACTTCACAAGTGAGGAAATAGAAATGGCTGAGAAACATCTTAAAAAGTGTTCAACATCGCTAATAATTAAGGAAATGCAAAATTAAAACCACTTTAAGATATCATCTCCCTCCAATGAGGCTGGCTAAGATCAAGAAAACAAATGATACCAAATGCTGGAGAGGTTGTGGGGAAAGGGGAACACTCATCCACTGCTGGTGGGAATTTAACCACTATGGAAAGCAGTGTGGGGTACCCTGAAAAGACTCAAAATGAGCCTACCACCTGACCCAGACATACCACTTCTGGGTATATATCCACTAGACTCTTCCTACCACAGAGATACATGTACAGCCATATTTATTGCAGCTCTCTTCAAGAAAGCGAGGGGATGGAACCAAGCCAAGTGCCCCTCAACCAACGAGTGGATAGAGAAAATGTGGTACATCTAAACAATGAAGTTCTATGCAGTGATAAAGAAAGATGACATCATGAAATCCGAAGGTAAATGGAGGGAACTAGAATATTTTATATTAAGTGAAGTAACACAGTCCCAGAAAAATAAAGATAAATGGTATCCCTCATCTGCGGATGCTAGTACCATGTACCTAGTTGTAAGGCAAACTGAGCAACATTAATGCTATATTCCTCGTGATCTGAAAACAACTGTGCTCTTATATTGTGAATCCTTAGACAGGTTCTAGAACTAACCTACCATTTATTTTCAGACTTTGGATTTTTTATATATGATGGTGGGTATGTATGCATGTTAGAGTAATATAAAATTAAAATGGAAAAATATGATATGGAAAGTACATACAGTTTGTTTTCAGAAGATACAATTTTAATATAAGTGCAATATATTAGGGTGGTATAACTTAGCCTTTCTGGGTGCTAAACAGCCATATTTAATGCCCATACCAATTTGGCTGAAGGACCTAAGGGATAACTTTGTTCCTTGCCCTCAGAGGTCAACCAAATCTCAGAGGACTATGCATGGGGGCATCTCTTGAAATGTCCTGCAAATGTGAGTCACCAGTCCTCCTGTGCAGGGAGGACTTGGAGATCCAGTAATGGGAATTCAGCCAGTGTCCAGTATATAAAGAGAAAAGTCTGCTCATGCTTAAAAAAGGGAAGCCTGGTCTAGCAAGACACAATTTTTTTCCTTGAGTGGATGAAACTGGTAAATGAAAAGCCAAAAGGAGCCTGGGGGGGGGTCCCAACCTCACCCCCCCCCAAAAAAAAACCCTGAGAGAGACACCTGAGGACCAGATCCTTAACTGACCTTGGTTAAAAGAAAAACCTTGGTTAATCTGGGCTGTGTGGCCTTAAGCCTCCAAAAGGAAAGTAAAAACAGAAATAATCATAAGGCCTGAGAAACTGTACTTCAGATATAAAACTTAAGATCTTAGTAAAAAGAAAAAAAGAGAGAGCACTGTTTTTTGGTCTGTCTTCAATTCTTACTGTCAAGTGCATTTACCCTGTGGCTGCTACTGCTTTGCCATTCTTCAAAGACATGAGACACAGCTTTTAAACCTTCCAATATGGACTGAAGACTCATGTCTCTCCAAAAAGCCTCCAAACCTTCAATTCCAGATGGGGACTACTGAGATATCCAGCCTGTGGACTCAGCGGCTACGGGGATTTCAGGCTCTTCAGAGTCTAGACTGCCATTGTTGGACTACCCAGGCTGCATCATGGAGGCCAGTACAGGAAGATCAAGACAGGATGCCTTGCTTACTGGACCTCATTTGGGGGACCATGGGAGGGAAGGACCCCAGTTTGGATCACAAGGGCAGGATTGATGGTTGTTTGGGCTAGCCAGGGAGGAACCTTCAACACTTCCTTAAGGAAAGCATGACATCTTTTAGCAAAAAACAAAAAACAACAAAAAAAGAAAATCCTCCAATTCAGGTGACATGTGTATGTATGTATATATTTATGTACATATATAATATATATGTATATATTGAAGCAATACAAGTTAGAGAGAACAACAAGAAGAAAAGAACTGGGAAAAAAACTCTGGAAAGACTCAGAAAAAGATGCAATACACGTATGGCAGAGTGCAGGGACTTGGGTGGGTTGGGGGGCATGGACAGGAAAATGACTCTAGATTCGATTGAGAAATGATGTATCATGTATGGAAAAAGTTTAATAATAATAAAAAAAGTAAAAAAAAAATAAAAAAGAGAGACATTACAACAGATACCACAAAATGGATAACTGACCTTACTGACCTTATCAGGGCTATATAATGAAACAGAAAACCCAAAGAAAATAACAAATAATGAGATTGAATCAGTAATTAAAAAATAGTCTCCCCTCACAGAAATGCCTAGGACAAGATGACTTCATTGCTCAATTCTACCAAACATTTAGATAAAAGCAGATATCAAATTGTCCTTAAACTATTACACAAAATTGAACTTGAAGAAAACTCTCCCAAACATGTCCTACAGTGCCAGAATTATCTTGTTATTATCCAAACCAGAGAAGAACATAACAGTTTTAATAGGCTAATATTCCTGACAAACATATTTATGAAAACTCTCAGTTTTAATAGGCTAATATTCCTGACAAACATATTTATAAAAACTATCAAGAAAATACTAGCAACCATTAGAGAGATTATTTATCATGAGGAGATGGGATTTCATTCCAGGAATTTGTGATAGTTCAGCATATGCAAATCAATAAATAAAGTACACCATGCCAACAGAATGCAGACAAAAACTATTTGATCATTTTAAGTAATTAAAAATGGAACTGATAAAATTTGACATCCATTCATGATAACACTGAACATAGAAAGAACATACTTCAATGTAACAAAGGCCAATATAATAAAGCAACATCTAATCTTTTTTAAGATAATGCTTTTGTTGATGTTTTGTGTACTTCACACATCATTTTTCAGTTCAATTTAGACATATTCCCCTTTCTCTTCCCCCCACCCCAGATCATGCACTCTGCCATAAGTATCCTCCTACATCTTTCTCTCAGTCTTTTTTTTATGTTTAGAAATTCACATTTTCCTCCTTCAATTTTATGTTGTGCTAAAATATGAATACATACTTTCCACCCATATACAGTAATTACAGAGCCTGAAAATAAGTGGTGGGTTGATTCTAGAGCCCGTTAAGAGATTTATATTATATCAACATAGTTGCTTTCAAATAAAAAGAAATATATCAGTGTTCTAGTTTGTCTTCCATTGCTGTGACAAAACACTCTGACCAACACCAACTTGGGGAGGAAAGGGTTTATTCAGCTTACATCTCCTGGGTCACAGTTCATCACTTAGGGAGCCCAAGGCAGGAACTCAGGGCAGGAACGTGGAGGCAGGAGCTGAAGCACAGGCCATGGAGGAATGCTGTTCACTGGCTTGCTCCCCTGGCTCATGCCCAGCCTGCCTTCTTATACGGTACACAACAACCTGCCCAGGGTGGCACCACTCATTGTGGGCTGGGCCCTCCCACACTGCTCGACAATCAAGACAACACTCCACAGATGTGGCCACAGGCCAATCCAATGGAGCCAATTCCCCAATTGAGGCTCCCTCAACCCAGGTGTGTCAAGTTGTCACTAAAACTATCCAGCATAATCAATAACGTTGTTCAGCTTGCCTTTCAACTGGGGATGTGGTGTTAGCATCCACAAATGAGGGAAAACATTTGCCATTTGTTTTT
Organism: Rhizomys pruinosus; assembly: GCA_009823505.1. Lineage (NCBI taxonomy): Eukaryota > Metazoa > Chordata > Mammalia > Rodentia > Spalacidae > Rhizomys > Rhizomys pruinosus. The sequence continues at coordinate 208,594 of VZQC01008495.1, read as the reverse complement.
CTGGAACTGTGTCACTTCACTTAGCATAATGGCTTCGAGTTCCATCCATTTATCTGCAAAGTTCATGATGTTATCTTTCTTTACCGCTGAATAGTACTCCATTGTGTAGATACCACATTTTTGTCATACACTCATCCGTTGTGGGGCATTTGGGTTGAAGAGAGCTGCAGTAAACATGGCTGTGCATGTATCTCTGCAATAGGATGAGTCTTGTGGGTATATACCTAGGAGTGGTATGACTGGGTCAGGTGGTAGTCTCATTTTGAGTCTTTTAAGGATTCTCCACACTGCTTTCCATAATGCTTGTACAAGTTTACATTCCCACCAGCAGTGGAATGTGACCCTTTCCCCACAACCTCTCCAGTATTTGGTGTCTTTTGTTTTCTTGATCTTAGCCAGCTGAATTGGAGGGAGATAATATCTGAGAGTGGTTTTAATTTGCATTTTCTTAATTATTAATGATGTTGAACACTTTTTAAGATGTTTCTCAGCCATCTTTAATTCCTCACTCATGAAGTCTCTGTTCAGCTCTTTACTCCATCTCTTGAGTGAGTCACTTGTTTTCTTCTTTGCTTTTTGAGTGGTCTATATATTTTGGACATTAATGCTCTGTCAGATGTATCAATGGTGAAGATTTCCTCCCACTTTGTGGGTTTTCTCTTCACTTCTTGATTGTTTCTTTTGCTTTTGAAAAGAAGAAAATTAGGGCTGGAGAGATGGCTAAGTGGTTAAGAGCCCCGACTGCTCTTGCAGAGGACCTGAGTTGATTCCCAGCACTCATATGGCTAAGAACCACCTTTAATCTGGGTGTGGTGGGGCATGCCTTTAATCCTAGCACCTGGGACCAGAGGCAGGCGAATGTCTGTGAGTTCAAGGCCAGCCTGGTCAACAGAGGTACAGAGTGAGTTCCAGGCCAGCTGGGGTTATAGGGAGACCCTGTCTCAAAATAAATAAATAAATAAATAAATAAATAAATAAATAAATAAATAAAATTGAAAAGAAAAAAAGAAAATTAAACCCCTACCTCTCACCCTGTACAAAAATCAACACCAAGTGGATCAAATATCTCAGTGTGAAACCTGAAACCATGAAGGTGATAGAAGAAAAAGTTGGCAACAACCTACAAGACATAGGTGTAGGAAAAGACTTTCTAAATCAGACAGCAGCTGAGCAGGAAATAAGATCACAAATGGGACCTCATCAAACTCAAAATCAACATCTAATCTTTTTTTTTGGAGGGTCTTCCTTCAGTCCCAACTGGCCTGGAGCTCACTCTGTAGACCAGGCTGGCCTTTAACTCACAGAGATCTGCCCACCTCTGCCTCCTAAGTGCTGGGACCAAAGGTGTGCACCACCACACCTGACCCAAGACAGTCCCTATCTGCCATGTTGGTGCTGGGAATCAAACCCTGGTCCTCTGCAAGAGCAGTTGGTGCTCCCAACTGCTGAGCCATCTCTCGAGCCCCCAGCAACATCTAATCTTATACCTCATGAAAAAGCTGAAATCTTTCTAAGATCTGGAGCAAGATCCTCTCTTGTATTCAACAAATTCTGAAAGCCGTAGACTAGAGCAAGTGACCAGGCAAAGGAGAAGAACAAAGGGCTTCCAAACTAGAAAAGAAGATGCCAAACTGTCACTGTTTGTAGATGACATGGTCTTTTTAAAATTACTTATTTATTTTTCAAAGCCAAATTTTTATTGAATTTTTATGCATTTCTTAATCAAATCTAGACCCATCCCCCTTCCTTGCCCCCCACCCCACCGAGAGCTCATGCCATTCCATACATGTTTTCATCTTTTTCTCAGTCTTTTAAAATTTTCAATGTAGAAGTTTAATGTTTGGGGCAGAAGTTTACTGTTTCTGTCAGTTCTCTGACCCAGTCTTTTGTTGTTGTTGTTGTTGTTCCTTCCAATTTGTATCACTCCAAAATATGCATATATGCATGCCACACATATATCAAGATTATGACACCTTAGGTTTTAGCAACCTCAGCTTATGATTTCTTTTCGTTTTTTAGGATGAAAGATGTCATATTTTCCTTAAGGAAGTGTTTGAAGGCTCCTCCTTGGCAAGCCCAAACCACCATCAATCCTGCCCTTGTGCTCCACACTGGGGCTTTTCCTTCCCATGGTCACCCAAATGAGGTCCAGTAAGCACCATGTCCTGTCTTGATCTTCCTGTACTGGCCACCATGATGCAGCCTGGGCAGTCTAACAATGGCAGTCTATACTCTGAAGAGGCTCGAAACCCAGTAGTTGCTCAGTCCACAAGCTCGATGTCTCAGCAGTCCCCATCTAGCATTGAAGGTCTGGAGGATTCTCGGAGAGACATGAGTCTTCAGTCCATACTGGAAGGTTGAAAGCTGTGTGTCATATCTTTGATGGCAAAAGCAGTGGGAGCCACAGAGTAGATGCACTTGCCAGTAAGAGTTGAAGACAGGCAAAACAACAGTGCTCTTTTTTTTTTTTTTTTTGTCTTTTTACTAAGATCTCAAGTTTTATAGCTGAAGTACAATTTCTCAGGCCTTACTAATTATTTACTTCTGGTTATACTTTCCTTTTGGATGTTTAAGGCCACACAGCCCAGATTAACCAAGGTATATGTTTTCTCAAGGTCAGTTGAGGATCTAGTCCTCAGGGGTTGTTCACTTGGATTTTTGGGGGAGAAGGGAGCCCCTGACTCCTTTTGGCTTTTCATTTACCAATTCTATCCACTCAATGACAAAGTCAGGTGTTGCTAGACCAGGCTTCGCTTTTTTTCTTTTTTTCTTTTTGGTCTTAAAGACAGTTCTTAGCTGCCATGTGGGTGCTGGGAATCGAACCTGGGTCCCCTGCAAGAGCAGTCAATGCTATTAACCACTGAGCCATCTCTTCATCCCCAGGCTTCCCTTTTTGAAGCATGAGCAGACTTTCCTCATTATAGACTGAACACTGGCTGAAGTCACATTAGTGGATCTCGAAGACCTCCCTACACAGAAAGACTGGTGACTCACATTTGCAAGACATTTCAAGAGATGACCCCATGCATAGTCCCCTGGGACTTAGTTGACCTCTAAGGGCAAGGAGCAAAATTATCCCTTAAGTCCCTCAGCCAAATTGGTATGGGCATTAAGTATGGTCGCTAAGCATCCAGAAAGTCTAAGTTACACCAGCCTGATCCTTTAATTACTGTATAAAATTTTAGAAAAGGCATGGAAAAAAGCTCAAGCAGCATTGTATAAGAAATACTAAGAAGCAATCCCATAAAATAAATACTGTGGTTAGACACAATGTCATGAAAAACTAGTTAGTTAGTTTGTTTGTTTGTTTGTTTGTTTCATTCATTTTAGTGCTGGGGTTTCATTCAGTAATCATTAACTTCAGTTGAGCTGCATCCCAGCTCAACATTTACTGTTTTTTGTTTTGTCAATATATTTTTTTATTTTTATTAAACTTTTTCATATATCATACATCATTTCTCAATCCAGTTTAGACACATTCCCCTTTCCAGACCTCCCACCTCACTTGAGTTCATGTGTTCTGCCATACATGTGTTGCATCTTTTTCTGAGTATTTCCAGAGTTTTTCCAAAGCAGAGAATTATTGTTTGGGGGAGAAATTCACTGTTTCAGTTGGGGGTTTTTGTTTGTTTTCTTTTCTTTTTATTTTGTCCTGGGTCTTTTGTTTTGTTGTTCCCTCCAGTTTGTATTGCTTCAACGTATGCATATATGTTGCATATACTTCACACCTATACTAAAATTATGTCATCTGAAAACATACTGTATGTTATTTCCATGTCATATTTCGGGATTTGCATTTTTCCATTTTGATTTTATATTCCTCTAAAATATGCATACATACCCTCCATCCATATACCAAAATTCCAAAGTCTGAATGTAAATGGTAGGTTAATTCTAGACCCTGTTCAGGGATTCACAATAAAAGAGCATAGTTGTTTTCAGATCACAAGGAATATAACATTAACGTTGTTCAGTTTGCCTTACAACTAGGTATTAAACTAGGTTCTAGCATCCACAGATGAGGGATACCATTCATTATTTGTTTTTCTGGGATTGTGTTACTTCACTTAACATAATATCTTCTAGTTCCATCCATTTACCTACAAAGTTTATGATGTCATCTTTCTTTACTGCTGCATAGAACTCCATTGTGTAGATGTACCACATTTTCTCCATTCACTCACTGGTTGAGGGGCACTTGGGTTGGTTCCAACTCTTTGATATTGTGAAGAGAGCTGCAATAAACATGGCTGTGCATGTATCTCTGCAGTAGGATGAGTCTTGTGGGTATATACCCAAGAGTGGTATGGCTGGGTCAGGTGGTAGGCTCATTTTGAATCTTTGAAGGGTTCTCCACACTGCTTTCCATAGTGGTTATATGAGTTTACATTCCCACCAGCAGTGGATAAGTGTTCCCCTTTCCCCACAACCTATCCAGCACTTGGTATCATTGTTTTCTTGATCCTAGCCAGTCTTATTGGAGGGAGATGATATCTTAAAGTGGTTTTTAATTTGCATTTCCTTAATTATTAGTGAAGTTGAACACTTTTTAAGATGTTTCTTAGCCATCACTATTTCCTCAATTGTGAAGTCTCTGTTTAGCTCTTTACTCCATCTTTTGAGTGAGTCATTTGTTTTCTTACTTCTTTGTTTTTTGAGTAGTTTATATATTCTGGAAGTTAATGCTCTGTCAGATGTATCATTGGTGAAGGTTTTCTCCCACTCTGCAGGTTTTCTCTTCACTTCCCTGATTGTTTCTTTGTATGTACAGAAGCTTTTGAGTTTAACGAGGTCCCATTTGTCAATTGTTGACCTTATTTCCTGTGCAGCTGCTGTCTGATTTAGAAAGTCTTTTCCTATGCCTATGTCTTGTAGACTGCTGCCAACTCTTTCTTCTATCACCTTCAGAGTTTTGGGTTTCATGTTGAGGTCTTTGATCCATCTGGAATTGATTTTTGTACAGGGAGAGAGGTAGGGGCTTAACCTTATTCTTCTACAAGTGGTGATCCAGTTTTGCCAACACCATTTTCTGAAGATGCTATCTTTCCTCCATTGAGTCTTCTTGGACCCCTTGTCAAATATGAGGTGGCTGAAATTGTATGTGCTGAAGTTTGGATCTTCAGTTGTGTTCCATTGGTCTATAGGTCTGTTTTTGTGCCAGTACCAGGCTGTTTTTATGATTATAGCCCTGTAGTATAGTTTGAAGTCTGGCATAGAGATCCCCCCTGTATTGCTCTTTTTGCTCAGGGTTGCTATGGCTATTCAGGGTCTTTTGTTTTCCATATGAATTTAAGGATTTTTTTTGAAGACTGTGAAGAAAGTCTTGGACTGAATCTGTATATTAATTTGGGTAGAATGGACATTTTTACTATATTAAGTTTTCCAATCCATGAGCATGGGAGGTCTTTCCATATTCTGATGTCTTCTTCAATCTCTTTCTTCAGGGGATAAAACTTTTTGTTGTAGAGATCTTTGGTGTCTTTGGTTAGGTATGTTCTTAGTTTTTTTTTTTTTGGTCTTTTTGAGACAGGGTCTCCCTTGTAGCCCCATCTGTCTGGAACTCACTCTGTAGATCAGGCTTGCCTTGAACTCACAAAGATCTGCCTGCCTCTGCCTTCCAAGTGCTAGGATTAAAGGAGTGCACCACCACGCCGAGCTTTGTTCCTAGGTATTTTATTGTTTTGAGGCTATTGTGAGTGTTGTGTTCCTTCTTCAGTTGCTTGTTGTTGGTGTAAAGAAAGGCTACTGATTTTTCTAGGTTATTTTTGTATCCTGCCACTTTAATGAAACTTAATCATTTCTAAGAGTTTTCTGGTGGAGTTTTTAGCATCCTTTAGCTAAATATCAGCAAAAAGGGATATTTTGACTTCCTCTTTTCCAATTAGTACTCCTTTAATTTCCTTTTCTTGCCTTATTGCCCTAGCAAGTGTTTCAAGCACTATATTGAAGAGGAGTGGTGACAGGGGGCAGCCTTGCCGAGTTCCTACCTTTAAGGGGAATGCTTCTAACTTTTCTCCATTTAGGATGATGTTGGCTGTGGGTTTCTTGTATATGGCTTTGATTATGTTGAGGAATGATCCCTTAGTCCAATTCCCTCAAGAACTTTAATCATGAAGGGATGTTGGATTTTGTAGAAGGCTTTTTCTACATCAATTGAGATGATCACGTGATTTTTGTCTCTCAGTTCGTTTATGTGTTTTATGATATTTACACTGAGGTTATGTTATTGCATCCCTGCATCTCTGGTATGAATCCAGCGTCCTGGTCATGGATGGATAGCTGTTTGATATATGGTCTATATGAAGTCTGCATGATTTTGTTGAAAATTTTTTGCATTTGAGTTCATTAATGAGATGGGTCTATATTCTCTTTTTTTGGTTGTATCTTTGCATGGTTTTGGTATTAGAGATGCTGAGCTTCATAGAGAATTTGGGAGATTTTCTCTCTGCCTTTTCCTTCTCAAATTTAAGTATGTAATATTGGTTGTAGATCCTTTCTAAATGTTATGAAGTCTGCCATGAAACCATCTGGGCTGGGCTGTTTTTTAGTGGGAGGGTTTCTTTTTTTTTTTTTTTGAATTATTTTATTGATGGTTGGTGCATTTCGTACACATTTTTCCAATTCAGTAGATCAGGCAATAGTCTTCCCTTTCCCTTGCCCCCCCTCCCCACCCCCACCCCACGGGTGGGGCCGGTCCCGAGATCAATGTATTCTGGTGGCCATAGAGGGCTATCCTGCAATCTTCTTTCAGGTTTTTTTTTTTTCATTTTTGTAGCATAAGTGATAATCCATGAGTATAAGCATCCTTCTGCAAAACCAATTCCCTACAACTGTTGTGCCCGAACCCCTACAGTCCCACCATTCAGTGAGGGGGTGACAGGTTGTTGTTTCAATCAAGTTGAATCAAATGGAGTTTCAGACTACATCGCTTTAAGTTTTCCGTTCACAACCAAATCGCAGCCTTTACATTCTACCACGCCACCCCTTCCAGATTTGTTTCTTAAGGCTTATAAAAGGGGGCACAGGTGGATGAGAAGTAAAACTGGTCCTTCCTCTGGAGCTGTTGTTTTGGATTCTGGTAAATTCTGGTTGTTTCATTTCATGGTCTGACAATTTGTCCAGGAATAAACTTTCAATACTACTATTGAAGCACATGCAATTAGATAGGTATTTAAGCAGCACGAAATAGTTTAGGGTAGGTTACTTTTGGCATAGACCACATATGTTGTGGAATATAATGTTAATCCATGAATACATTTTTTCCCCATGATAAATATGACAGGTCTTACTGTGGCGTATAAAATCTCCTAACCACTAAACGATGTAAGCTTGTGTCATCAACCATGGGTTATTCTCCAAGGGGAGAGCCAATAGGCAGTTAGATTTGGGATATATAGGCGTATGGCTGCCTCTGCGGCACAGGATTTCCAGGCAGGTGAGGTGTAAGACTGTTGCGGACGGTGGAGTCTTGCTTGAGATCAAAGGGAGACCCGTATTAGCTTTATTGGTTGAGTGGCATTTGGTAACACTCCCTGGTATCCGAGGCCATCTGTACCTTTGCATGTGCGGTCTCAATACAATCCCTCCCTCCCATGTTAACAAACGTCAGGTCTTCGGCAGCAGGGTTATCAACCTCTCTCCTCCTGCAGGGATCCCAACTTAGAGGCAAGGAGCGCCTTACCTTTTGTGGGGCCTTTGGATTCCTGGCCAACATCCCCTGGTAATAACAATCCATTGATGAGTTTCAGAGCTTCCTGCTTAATATATTTGCCTTAGTGCATAGCCCAAGGACTTTAGTATTATATTTGTTCGAACAAGTATAATCCTTTTCAACAGTTCTTATGTCTAATTAGTACAATTAAAGAAGGCATTTTTAACGGTTTTATAAGAGATTTACCTCTATAAAAGTTGTCTCCATTTAGTGGGAGGTTTCTTATTGTTTCACATTCTTCATAAATTCCTTCGAATATTAGGGGCCTATGTTTAAACTGTCAATCTCTTTCTTGGTTAAGCTTGGGCCATTCCCAGGATTTCAAGCTATTCCTTCCTCCCATTTCTCTCAGGTTTTTCAAATTTAATAGGATATCTTGGTTTTCTTAAGTATTCCATATTGATGTCTAGCTAAATCTTTTCCCTTGTCGTTGTGATATTCCCGTTCATTATGTTCTATGGACAGTACACTCATTACACATAAAAACATCAATATATAATAATAATAACAACAACAACAACAATAAAATAGCAACGCCTGCTTTCTTTTTGGTACCATTTGCTTGGAATATTTTTTCCATCCTTTCACTTTAAGTTGGTGCCTATCCTTGATGGTGAGATAGGTTTCTTGTAGACAGCATATAGATGGATTCTGTTTCCTAACAGATCTTTGAAGATCTGATCAATACCATTCACTTGGGATTCTTCTTCTCCTTCGACCCCTATGATGCAGAGGTTTGATCTTTTCATAGTGTCCCACATTTCATGGTTGTTCCACTCTTGTGTATTTAAAAATTTTTTCATAGTCTTTACTTGAGCTTTTTAGTTGTTCTGTGTTATTTTCCAGGTTTTATATTCTTTTTTCTGCTTCCTCTATGTCTTTTGATTGGGGAATTTAGTCCATTAATATTTAAGGTTATAATTGAGAGATGTGTTTTACTTCCTTTCACCTTATTATCCATTTACCTTTTTGATCTAGGTTTCTACTTCTGCAGTTCTACTTTTATTAATTTCTCTTTCTAGGTGCTTGGGGATAGTTGCTCCTCTCCTCTGTCCTTTGAATTGCTTCAAGTATACTCTGAAGGGTTGGTTTTCCAGACATATATTCTATCATCTTGTTTATGTCATGGAAGATTTTTCTTTCTCCTTCAACTAGAACTGATATTTTTGCTGGGTATAGTAACCTGGGTTGGCATCTATAGTCATTTAGCACTGGGAATGCTTTGGTCCACGTTCTTCTTGCTTTCATAGTTTGCACCAAAACGTCAGCTGTAATTCTGATAGGTTTCCCCTTATATGTAACTTGTTTTTCTCTTGTGGCTTTCAGAATTTTGTCTTTGTTCGGGGCATCTAGCATTTTAACTATGATATAGCATGGAGAGTTTCTTTTCTTATCTTGTCTATTTGGTGTTCTATGTGCTTTTTGTATTTGTTTGGGTTTGTCTTTTTTTAGTTTGGGGAAATTTTCATCTATTATTCTGTTGAAGATCTGATCAATACCATTCACTTGGGATTCTTCTCCTCCTTCGACCCCTATGATGCAGAGGTTTGATCTTTTCATAGCGTCCCACATTTCCTGGTTGTTCCACTCTTGTGTATTTTTAAAAATTTTCATAGTCTTTACTTGAGCTTTTAAGTTGTTCTGTGTTATCTTCCAGGTCTGATATTCTTTTTTCTGCTTCCTCTATTCTACTTCTGAGGCTTTTTCCCATTCTTTCCTGTTGATTGGATCTGTGTTCTATTTCCTTTTTCATTTCATCCTGTGATTACTCTAGTATTTCCACTTCCTTTTGGAGCTTCTCAACCTCTTCTTGTAGCTCCTTGCTTCGCTGGTTGGTTTCCTTTTTCATTTCAGCATGGGATCTTTTCAGTGTTACCACTTCCTTCTGGAGTTTGTCATTCTCTCCCTCTAGTTCTTTCTGGAATTTGTCATTTTCTCCTTTTAGTTCTTTCCAGTTTGTCATTATCTCCCTCTAGGTCCTTCCTGAGTTTTTCATTCTCTCCCCTTAGTTCTCTAATTTGTTCTTTATATTCAATGATTTCTTTGAATATGTCTACAAATTGTTCTTCTAAGATCTGTGCCCTAGATTAGCTCTAGTGAGATCTCATTGTAGGAATCTTCTATAGGGTTGGTAGAGTTTAGTGTGGAAATATTCTGCACTTTTCCCATATTGTTCTTTCATTGTGCTTTTGGCATTTGGGTTTGTTTTTTGTTTGTATTCTGATGCGAATCTCAAATGTTTCTTCACTGTGTTGAAGGATTGCTTTGCTTGCTTCCTTTAGATGCCTTTGTTGTTTTCTCCTTGTTTATGGAGTGTTGACTTGTCTAAGTTTCAGGCTTTCAATTTTGGTTATATATTGGAAGGTATAGTTCACTCTTCCCTTTCTGTTCTGCAGGTTCTCCAAAAACTGGGCAGGTAACAACCCTGATGATACCCTCTGAGCACTGTGCTCCCTCTGCTTCCTGCCAGCCAGTTCCTCTAGGTTTGTTTGTGGGGCTTACTGTATTGTAGTCCCACCTAGATGCTCCCTCAGCAATTCCAGTTGTGGGGTGGGGTTTGGGGAGAGGGTAGAAGTTGCCCACTTAGCCTTGCACTGGTACCCTGTGCTTCAGCTGGTCTAGCTGAAGCAACCACTGAAGCAACCAATCTCTATGCACAACAGGCCAATAATCCAATACTCCAATAATCTGCTTGGCTGATGTGTCTGGCCCACACCATGTGCTCCAGCTGATCCAGCAGAAGCAACCAATCTCTATGCACCTGTGTCCCCTAGAGGCAACAGGCCCACCCGTGTTCTGGCTGGCTGGGTATCTTCACCTCCTAAAGCTGCACAAGCCAACAATCCAATACTGACATGGTCTTATATGTAGAAAAACCCAAGGACTTCGCCAAATCCCATGGGAACTGATAAATTTAGCAATTTAGCAACATTAAAGAATACAAAATCAACATATATATATATATATAAATTATTAGTGTTATTAAATACGAGTAGCTAAATTATCTGAAATAGGAACCAAGAAAACAATCCCGTTTACAGTAACTATAAAAAATAAAATGGATGGGAGTCTATTTAGCCAAGAAAGTGAAAGATCTCTACAATGACAGCTATATAAAACTGAATAAGTAAACTGAAGAGTACATATAATAAATTGAAAAAAAAATCTTGTACTCATAGATTGGATATATCATTCATGTTAAAATGTGCATATTGCCCAAAGTTACCTACAGATTCATTGCAATCCCTATCAACATATCAAAGACATTCTTCAGAAACTGGGAAAAATAATTCTAAAATTTTTCAAGGACCTACATGCAGTTATGCGCACACACACACACACACACACACAAACAAACACACACACACACTGATAGCCAAAACAATGATTATAATTTCTCAAGGACCTACATGCACCTACACACACACACACACACACACACACACACACTGATAGCCAAAACAATGATTATACAAAATAACTTCAAAATAAACCATAAAGTTATAATAATCAAATAGCATGGTACTGAAAGACACACAGAGCCATAGACTAGAACAGAGAATCTAGAGGTAAGAACAGACTATAACTGACTGATTTCAAGTACTACCAACAGGCAGAGGAGAAAGGACAGTCATTTTGATAAATGGTGTTTGGAAAACGGAGTATTTGTTCACGGAAGAAAGCTTTTCTGTAGTTAGACCCCCTTTTCTGACCAGTTGCAAAAGCCAACTAAAAATGAATTAATGACTAAGACCTGACAAAATAGAAGAAAATACAGAGAAGATATGTAGGACATTTGAATGTTCACAGACTTTTTTGGGCAGGATCCAAAAATGACAAGAAATGAAAGCAAAAACAGACATGATTTTGACAAACTGAAAAGCTTCTGCCCAGCCCAGACTGGTCACCAGGGTGAGAAGCAGCTACACCATATGAGAAAGTATGTGTACGCCATACATCTGATGAGAAGTCAACATCCATGTATAAGAAATTCAAAATACTCAACAGCAAAACCCAACCTAATTTGAAAAGTGCAATAAATGCTTCTGAGAAGACATATAAATGCCCCCCACAGGCATATGCAACAATGCTCAATACTCAATATCAGTAGTCATCAGGAAATTCCAAATCAAAACTGCTGTGTAAAAGCACCTCATTCTGGAAAGAATGACTAACATATAATCAAAGTGTTGATGATAAGAGACAAGGGAGCCCTTTTCACACTGCTGTTTGGAATGTAAATTAGTGTAGTCATTATGGAAAACAATATGGAAGGTCCCCCCAAACTAAAAATAGAACCACCACATGGTTTGGCAATCCCACTTCTGGATATATATCTAAAGGGGAAAAAAAACATAGGTCAAAGAGGCACCTGTATGTACTCCTATGTGCATCACCCACAGCAATAGCCAAGAAATGGAATCAAATAGCATCCATCATGTGATGAACAGAAAGGAAGGTAATACACAGAATGGAATACTATTTGGCAATTAAAAAGAAAGAAATCTTGTCACTTTAATCACCTTTCAGCCTATTCATTTTTCATCTCTGAGTAATATTCTGTGGAAGCACCCACAGAGTTTTTCATTTGTTGGGGTCACATTTGTGGCAATGTGCATGGAACTGCGTTAAGAGAAATGAGCAGCTCCGGTGCTGCATGACCTCACTCATGTGTGGATCATGAAAAAGTAGATCACATGTGGAAAAGTAGAAATCCCAGCCCTACCTGAGGAAGTGCTGGCAACCTGTGGCTGCTGTGAGGGGAGAGTTGGTCTCAATTAAGGATGAGACTCTTGGTAGGAGGAGCAGGCTCCAGTACAGGAACCCACACCAGAAGGCATTTGGGGACACACATTTGACTCTACAGGAGAGGCTGGAGGTTGGGAAAGATGTGTAAGATTTGGCTAGTGAACACTAAGTGCATTTGGGAGCTAGAGGTTCTGGCATGCTAATGCAGACTATCCGCTACAACTTCAAAAAGCTTGAAGAAAGGATTTGAAATCCTTCTGTCGCATAGAAGTGATAACTGTTTGAGATCACTCTGTTTAATCTGACCACATACCTAAAAGCCAAATTATAAAGGTATATATTTCACCAGCAAGCTCTTCACATTCTGTATCTTCAGTCTCCACATGGTATTTCCTCTTGTCCCTTCCAATGTCCGAAGCCCTGTTAGAATTCCTGACTTTCCCTCTTACCAAGTTTCTTTTAAGAAGTGGAAAATTCAAATAGCAGTGTAATCAAGTTTATACATTTCAAAGATACTAAATTTCCACACAGATCGCAGAAAATAAAGATGGGTTATTAGGAGAAATTAGTGGATGAATATAATTGTAAGCAAACTGGAGGAAGAACTAGACTGAACTTTCAGCAGTGAAATATACTCCAACAAATTAAAAACTCAATGGATGGTCCTAGGGAAGATTACTCGGAGCTGAAAGACAAAATAGGCTAAAGTTGATTAAATAAAATTACACAAAGTGTAGTAAAAATACAGAAAACAGAAAAGTTGAGAAAAGCATAGAATCAAAAGCTCTAAGATACAATACTGCATCATTTCAGACGCAAAGGAGAGACAGGGTAGGAAGCAGGACTGAGCGAGAAAAGTCTAAATTGGTTAAAAAAACAAACAAACATCAGTCCACAAATCCAGGAAACACACTGGATTCCAAGCAAGAAAAATAAAAATAAATCTCGCATCTAGGCATAGAAAAGATGAAAAGCACCAAAGTTGAAGAGAAAAATCTTCAAAGAACCTAAATGTACAGAAAGATTTTGATCAGAGACAGAATGGATAAAAACACGAAAAAAGTGTCAAGTCCTGTGAGAAAATAGCCACGAAAAAGTGAACGCCGAGCAGAACTAGATCCACAACGAGGCTGAAACAAAGACAGCAAAAAACAAGAGTTTATCACCAACTAGGGAATCTGGACTAAGGAAGGGAGAGGATCTCGGATGAAGACTGGACATGCAAGAGGGAGCAGCCAGCCAGTGAGCGCGCAGGAGGCCAGGAGCACAAGGCGCTACGCTCAGATGGAGACTCTGCTGATTACTTCAGGTTCTTATGCTCCTAAATCTCTAAGAATTTAAATCTCTGAATTTGTATTTTTTTTTTTTAAGTGAAATGAGAATAGAACAATCAAGCTTGGGCTAGGCACTTGCCAGCTCTACTCCTACTTGGTGTAACCCCTGCCAGCTCCCTGCATCCCCTGCCTTCCCCCAGGGACTGCTGCCATCCTCTGCTTCAGGTGGGAGCAGGGCCTGCACCTGGGCACAGTCAATGGCAGTCAGAGCCTGTTCTCACCCTGTGATCATGCCACGTCTGAGGGGGCGGGATATTAAGTAGAAACAATAAGCAGCATGACGGGTGGAGGAGAAGACTGTCACTGGAAAAAGCATGTGGTCAGCCTTGCATGTAGTATGATAAACGAGTACCGACTGAATAAAATAACTGATTATGTGTAATGAGAGGGTCTAACAAAAAAACCTAGAAGTAGGAAAAAAATGTAGGATGTGTTTCAGGAGGGTAACTATTAGAGCTCAAGTGTGGTTTTTTCTTTGCATTATTTGAGATGAATTTAATTTTAGACTTCATTAAATATGCATGATAAAATTTCAAAAGCGACAACTAAAACAACAGAAATGAAATATATTATTAGTGGGAAAATGTACCAAGAAAATATGAAAAACTCCAACAATTATCTTCCCAGAGGGTCTATGATGAGCAGAAAAAAAGGGTAAACTAGAAAGATTAAAATATGTATAAAATTTGAAGGAACCAGGGCTGGAGAGATGGCCTAGCGGTTAAGAGCACCAACTGCTCTTCCAGAGGACCCAGGTTCGATCCCCAGCACCCACATGGCAGCTGAGAGCCATCTTTAACTCCAATTCCAGGAGAACTCCAGTTCCAGGGGAATCTGACACCCTCTTCTGACCTCCGAGGCATTTCACGACATGGGTGCACCAACCTACATGCAGACGGTACACTCATACACATAAAAAAAAATTGAAAAAAAATATATTGTAAAAAAAATTGAAGGAACCGAACCAGCAATTCTACCTTCTGTGTATATTATTTTAATGAAGAAAATAAATTGATTACTGGCATTGGAACAGTATAAAAAATAATCAAGCCAGGCGTGGTGGCACACGCCTTTAATCCCAACACTTGGGAGGCAGAGGCAGGCGGATCTCTGTGAGTTCAAGGCCAGCCTGGTCTACATAGTGAGTTCCAGGACAGCTGGAGCTACAGGGAGACCCTGTCTCAAAAAAATAAGACCAAATAATAATAATAATAATAATAATAATAATCACAACAATGGTAAAAGAAAAGAGAAACATGATGTAGCAAACACATCAACCCAGTTATGCTGTGTTCCTCATGGAAAATGACCCTAAAACAAGGGACAGTGAAGACCGAAATGATAATGTATTTAATTTAGTATGACTATTTAAATGCAAATGCATCTAATAGCTTCAAAGGACAGAAACTGATATAACTGTGAAGTGAAACTGTCAAATCCATTATCCATTGCGATAGAATTCACCACAGCTCCCCCAGTTATAAGCAGTTCACTCCGGGACCCCTCGGCCATGGAAACACTCTACACAGCTGCAGACTGCTATGTGATGGCCCCTCCCTCCAGACATGATGTAGAAACCAAGGATCAAAGCAGAGAAATAATTCAGTCAAGAAAGGAGATTATAAACAGCAACACTGACTTAAGGTTAGCAGATAGAACTGTGTGTAAGTTATAGGAAAATACATAATTATCAGATTGTATGAAATTGACTATATACTAGGTCATTAAGTTCCATCAATTTCAAGCAACTGTGTTACTATAAACATGCATTGTCCAATATGGTAGGCACATAGTTCGAAAACTTATTAAACATTTAAATGTAGCTAGTCCAAATTGAGATTTGCTGTAGATGTGAAAGATTTACCAGGTTTGAAAAGTTATTCCAATAGTCTAAAATATCACAACTTTTAAAGGTTACATATTTATTTATTTTTTTAGGTTACATATTTAAATGGTAATGTTGTGGATGTACTGGGTTAAATAAAATATATCATTAGGTTTGACTTTTACCTACTTAGTTTTACTTATCAATGTGGCAGCAGCTTTTAAGAATTATATATATATATATATATATATATATGCTGCATGTTGTTTCCAAATCATATTTTGGGATTCACATTTTTCCTTCCTAATTTTATATTACTTTAAAATATGCATACATACTCTCCAGAAGCAATACAGATTGGAGGGAATGACAACAACAAAAGAACTGGGACAGTGAACCGACTGAAGCAATAAAATCCCCCCCCCCCAATAATCCTCTGTTTTGAAAAACTTTGAAAAGACTCAGAAGGGAATACAGGAGATGTATGGCAGACTGCATGAACTCGGGGGGGGGGGCATGGAGGGAGAAATGAGTCTGGAGTAGACCGAGAAGGGATGTATGAAATGCACAAAACCTCAATAAAAATATTTTAAAAAGAATAGAATGTTGTTGAGTGCTCAGCCATAAACAAGACATTTATATCACCACTCTAAAGCTTAAGGATTATCATGGAGGAGGGAGGGGGCAGAAAGAACACAGGAACTGGAGAAGTCTTTGAAATGCTCTCTTTTGGGTATCGCTCAGTCAATACAGTCATGACTTAACAGCTGTGATTGCCTTCAGTAGGCTTGCATAAGACTTGGCCTATCAATAGTCACTCCTGATAGGACAGAGGCTCGCCTTGGCCCTTTCCCTCCTAGATGAACTATTATCTACTGATAGATACGTGGGGAAGGCCAGCCATTGTCTCCAGTTATGTACCCACCGAGGAGCCATGCACAGTTGCCTACATGATTCTAGTCAAACTCAAGAAACCATTAAATAAACAAATAAAAGAGCTTTATGGGGTTGTATTTATTAAACGTGAGGGCCTTTTAGAAGTAGCTTTAAAGCACAGTTACCCTTATGAATCTCATTTAGAGTCTCAAGAAAGGAGAGGAAAGATGAAAGAACGAAAGAAAGAAAGAAAGAAAGAAAAAGAAAGAAAGAAAGAAAGAAAGAAAGAAAGAAAGAAAGAGAGAAGGAAAGACACGAATGTGGGAGACTTGTAGGGGGAAATAAAGGAGGTGGAAGAAAGATTAGAGAGAATAGGGGTTTGTAAATGTATTAAATTGTCAGAGAATAAATCAATAAAATTGAAAATACATTAAAGAGAATTATATATACATATACAATACTATCCTTTTTATAACCTATAGCCTACATTTTGTAGAAATAAATATCATTTATAACATATAGATAAAATACCTCCAACTTGAAAGAAATGTTTAAACATTTCTGAGTAACCCATGGGTTGAATAAAAAATAACAATTAGCATTTAAATATATTCAGAACTGGACAATAACAAAATTTATATGTATCAAAACTTAGGAAATAAAGCTAAGTAGACTGGGTAAATCATGGTAATTGTGGTGTACCCAAGAATGCAATGCAGATGAGGAAAATGCAGGGTCCTTAACACATCATGGACAAATATCTGCAACAGCATATTGAACACAAAGATGACATAATAATACATACAATATGATTTTGGGGTGTGTGTTCTGGGAATGAAACCCAGAATTCCACCTGCTAAGCAAGGGCTGAACCCCTGAGCTAGATCCCCAGACCTATGAATTTAATTCTATGATGATAAATCATATATAAGTTCTAACATATTTGGGGGGAATAGAAACACATTTGGTAAAAGTATAGATTTTTGTAGACATTCTTTGCCAATTCTAGGATGTTTCTTTCTATCCTACTTTTCTGGGAACCATGGAAGGTTGGAGAAAGAAGGACTGGGATGGAATTGGGGAGAAGCACAAGGGGACCTGGAAGAAAAGGGAAGGTCCTTCTTCTGAACTGAGTGCTCAGCATGAAAGAGGTGTATTGGATTAACCCTCATATCTATTCAGTATTTATAAAAGAAATTACTGCTAAGGCCTGAGCATGAAGAAGGATGATTTGGTGTGGTGAGGAGAATTCAATGTCAAGACCAAGGAGCCCGACTGGGCAGTGAATACCAACTAGGTCTTTCTCCTGAGTAGAGCGCATCACTGTTCTGTCTAGACGTGGCATGTCATCTGTTCCTGGAGTGAGGTAAATTAGTCACTGTAGCAGTGCTGCTCAAAGTCTAGCACATTTAAAATGAAGTTTGCCATTAGGTGTGAGGCAGACACAGCAGGTTCTGATCCCTTGCACAGCCACCTTCAGGCCAGGGCAGAGTCAAGTGGCAAAGTGGGATCACAGTAAATATCACGTGTGGCTTTCCTCCAAACCCCTGCATTTCTCCTCCCCAACTCATCTGCCTCTAATTCAAGGTAGGTGCTGATAATTCCCAAACTTTATCTGCAGCTCAGGTACCTTCTGACTATGACTCATGTATCCAAAGTTCCACATGACTTCTCTGCTTTATTTTAGAAATATCTCAAACTTAAAGTCTGAAATTTCAGTGCTTTGTAACACAGATCTTTATTTTCTGCTAAAGTATGTGTTGTCTGCTCTTCACCTCCACATGTGTTGTCCTAGACTGTGGTCATAGGAGCAACTTGTACCCAAGGATGGTGCTTTTGTAGCAGAGAGAAAAGAAAAATGATCAAAACAGATACTTGAACATTTCTGTTCACATTTCGACACCAAGCGATGCGCCTGGTAACGGGGTGTGGCAAGCCCCATCCTCTACTACAGCAGGAGGTCCCTGGCCTGAGGAACCCATCCCATATCTGAACTCTCTCGAGTGGGAAGATTTCTTGGTTAGACTATGGTTATTTCTCCTGGTAGTTGTTTCTTGATCTAGTTTTGTTCATCGTTCATAGCTTCTGCCTTATTCTCTGAATAGATGTGCTTTCCTTTTGTTATGTGGGTGGCCATGGGAGAAAGGGCATTAGAGATTTTTCCCTGTTATGGGGAAAAAAGCAGTTTTTAGAAACTTCCTTTGGATCCAAAGACGTCGGGGACGGGGTACGGTCCTTTGTGATCTGTTTTTCTTTCTTCCTTTTCTCTTTCCTTTCCTTTCTATTCCTTTCCTTTCCTCCCCCCTCTTTTCCTTCTTTCTATCCTTTCTTCCTCTCTTTTTAAAGATTTATTTATATCTATATTATGCACATGAGTGTTCTGCCTGCATGTGTATACATGTGCACCATGAACATGGCTGCATGTGTATACATGTGCACCATGAATATGTCTGGTATCCATGAAGGCCAGAAGAGGGCATTGGATTTCCTGGAGTTGGAGTCACAGGTGACTTTTAAACCAAACAGCTGGGAGCAGCAAGCATTTTCAACCACTAGAGCAATCTCTCCTGACCCCTTACTTTATTTCTTAAAGCAGGTTTCCTATTTGAACAAGTCCTGCTGGTTAAGAAATACCAGTGAACATTTCCAGATGTTGCCTGTAACACTAGATGCTATACTTTTTTTTTTTTTTTTTTTGGCACTAGCATCCACAGATGAGGGATACCATTCGTCGTTTGTTTTTCTGGGACTGTGTTACTTCACTCAGCATGATGTCCTCTATCTCCAGCCATTTTCCTGCAAAGCTCATGATGTCGTCTTTCTTTACTGCTGCATAGAACTCCATTGTGTAGATGTACCACATTTTCTCTATGCACTCAGTTGAGGGGCATTTGGGTTGGTTCCAGCTCCTTGCTATTGTGAAGAGAGCTGAAATAAACATGGCCATGCATGTATCTCTGCGGTGGGGTGAGTCTTGAGGGTACATGCCCAGGAGTGGTATGGCTGGGTCAGGTGGCAAGTTCATTCCAAATCTTCCAAGGGTTCTCCACACTGCTTTCCATAGTGGCTGCATGAGTTTACATTCCCACCAGCAGTGGATGAGTGTTCCCCTTTCCCCACAACCTCTCCAGCACTTGGTATCATTTATTTTCTTGATCCTAGCCAGTCTTATTGGAGTAAGATGATATCTGAAAGTGGTTTTGATTTGCATTTCCTTAATGATTAGTGATGTTGAACAGTTCTTAAGGTGTTTCTCAGCCATCTCTAATTCCTCACTCGTGAAGTCTCTGTTCAGCTCTTTGCTCCATCTATTGAGTAGGTCATTTATTTTCTTTCTTCTTTGTTTTTTGAGTAGTTTATATATTCTGGAAATCAATGCTTTGTCAGATGTTTCTGTGGTGAACGTTTCCTCCCACTCTGTGGGATTTCTCTTCACTTCCTTGATTGTTTCTTTTGATGTACAGAAGCTTTTGAGTTTAATGAGGTCCCATTTGTCAATTGTCGACCTTAATTCTTATGTAGCTGCTGTCTGATTTAGGAAGCCTTTTCCTATGCCTATGTCTTGTAGTCTGCTGCCAACATTTTCTTCTGTCACCTTCAGAGTTTGGGGTTTCACGTTGAGGTCTTTGATCCATCTGGAGTTGACTTTTGTACAGGGCGAGAGGTAGGGGTTTAATTTCATTCTTCTACAAGTGGTGATCCAGTTTTGCCAACACCACTTGCTGAAGATGCTGTCTTTTCTCCATTGTGTCTTCTTGGACCCCTTGTCAAATATGAGATGGCTGAAATTGTATGTGCTTAAGTTTGGATCATTACTTTTGTTATGAAGTGGTTGGTAGAATATCGGAGATCCCTGAATTTCAGTCTCCCTAACAAAGCTGTAATTTTGATACCATGAAAAGTAGAGCCAATTGTATTACACAGTCTTCTCATGCACAAAGCACTGTTCTGTAGAACAAAAACTCTATGTCTAGAGGATTGTAGCTAAAATATAGTAGGAACAGGGTCCAAATAATGTTGATAAAGTGATCATTATTCACTAAATTTTCAATAAATTGTCAAGTCTGGTATGACATTTCCATAAAGTACAAGGAGTTTGAACTGAACCACTATAATATGAATTTACATCTGTGACAGTAATTTTGTCCAAACTGGTGGTTACAGAAATGACTTTTCTACTTCTTTGGTTCCTTGCTGAGCCTCTGTTCCTGACTCTAAGAACTCTTTAATGGAACAAGGCAGAGAGAACACCTATATATGTTGTAAGTACTCCCTGTCCTCGATTAGAATAGAATGGGCAATGAATAATGTATACAGAGATGATTAAGCCTGATTCCCAAAATGAAAACCACACTTATACCGTCTACCCAAGGACAGGCTTGCACACCCCGGTATTGCAACAACATCTTGAGGCAGTGATAAGACAAAGCAATCTTGTACAGAAACAAATGAAAGGACCAAATGTGACTACAGTGTGTTGGTTCCTTTTGGGGGGGGGGGTTGAGACAGGGTGTCCCTGTGGGCCCAGCTGGCCTGGAACTCACTCTATAGACCAGGGGGTCTTGAACTCACAGAGATCCACCTGCCTCTGCCTCCCAAGTGCTGGGATTAAAGGCATGTGCCACCACACCCTGCCTGAGAACAGTTTGTCAGAAATCTAAAGGAATTAGAAGAGATAAAACATTAATTATAAAACTGTAGCTCATATCTCAAAAATGAAAAAAATATGTAGGTGTGAAGATACCAGATTTTAGAACAAGTTCTAGAGATGTTGATGGCTTAGAATTACAGGAAATACAACAGACTTAAGTCCTGAATTTGAATTTTACTAAGAATCAAATAAGGAGAATTTCCATTAGGATCTGTGAGTTTGCATTTTACTCCCAACTCTGATCTTCAGAAAGCCAGAAGCTCTCAGGGCAAGGAAATAGGAGCTTCCTGGTTTCAGATCCTGTAATCAGATACTTGATGAGCATGAAATCATCCTCATGCAGCCAGTAAATACAGAGTGCCTGCTGCATCCCAGGCACTTCCATCTCTGCAGATGCAGTGCCTGCTGCATCCCAGGCGCTTCCATCTCTGCAGATGCAGTGCCTGCTGCATCCCAGGCATGCTTCCATCTCTGCAGATGCAGTGCCTGCTGCGTTCCAGGCATGCTTCCATCTCTGCAGATGCAGTACCTGCTGCATCCCAGGTATGCTTCCATCTCTGTGGATGCAGTGCCTCCTGCATGGCTGGCCATGCTTCCATCTCTGTGGATGCAGTGCCTGTGCATGGCTGGCCGTGCTTCTAGCTCTGTGGATGCAGTAGTACTTTCTTGTCGCTCCTTAGAAATATATTCATACAATTCTCCCATTTTTAGAGGAAATGAAGACCAGAGAGGTAAATGACTGGGGTGCCCTGATTCACAGGTGGTCAAGCTGGTGCAAGCTTGTGCCAACACAGGGATTTCCGCAGTATGTCAGGCTGCCTTTGTTTCGCATGCATCTCAAAGGGAGCTCTGGCTATCTCTAACACTCTACCCTGCAATTTCCCCAGATTTTTTTAAATTAACATTTTCAGAGTTGACACAATAGACAAATTAGGATATACTTGCAATTAAGAGTATTTTTTTAAACATAACTTTTAAATTCTCAGCTCAAAAAGAAAACAAGAATCTAATTTCTTATATAAATGCAAAAATTTAGATTCCCTTAATTATAGTTTATAACGTAACTGCAAACAAATGTCAAAGCATAATGCCAAAACAACAGCTTTAAGTTCTATTTCACAAGTTGTTCTTTTAGAGATGTCTTCACATTGTCAATCAAAGAGATAATTTTGATTTTGCCACAACTCCTGCCTCCATTAAAAACAGCAAGTGTGTGTGTGTGATACCATATGAAGTTGGGTAAGTTGTTCTCAAAACTGTTGATGGATAGGAGACCAGAAGAAGAGGTGTTTGGAGAGAAAAACTTGCTAGGTTAGAGTGGTGGTTTGAATGAGAATGTCTCCCAAAAGCTCCATTTTGTCCCCAGTTGGTGGCATGTCTTGGAAGATGCGGCCTGGCTGGAGGAAGTGTATCACTGGGTGCTTAAGCCAGATTTTCTGGTCTCTGCTTCCCGTGCCTGCTTCAAGATGGGATTGCTGGGCTTTCTCTCCAGCCACGTCTGCTGCCATACCTCCCGCCATGACAGACTCTAATCCCCCTGGAAGAGAAACTAAATAAACTCTTCCTTCTATGAGTTGCTTTGAGCAGGGTTTTGATCACAGCAACAGAAAAGTAATTCATACAGTTACATTGTTGAAGATACTTAGAGTGCTCACTTGGTAATGCTTTACTCTAATTAAAATGACATCAAAATGGAATCACTCCAAGGATTACTCATCACAGCTTATGAATAAAGCAGGTAATACGAGATTCAATGATGTTTATGGATATCTACATAGTAAAGAGCAAGGTATGAAAATTAATGATACTATGTTTTAAGGATTCTGTGTCTGTAACCCACAAGGCACAGCAGTAGATGCTTCCATATTCACAAAAGATAGTGGTATTAGTGTGCCCAGTGCACAAGAGGCAAAGGAGCTTTAGACTGAATAGACTGACCAGTGACAAGCTGGGGTATAAATGTTCCCCTAACTCTAAAGCCCACATATAACAGAGCCCTTGCTTCAACCACTTGTTGTTGGGGGGGGGTGTTTTAGAGCAGGGTTTCAACTACGTAGCCAAGAAGACACTTTCTATTAAATTAGTGACTGGAGAATCCCCAAGGAGTGGGAATGGGTTGGAAACAGGACCAGAGAGGCTGCACAAAGAGACACTCAAGATTTTTTTTTTTTTGCCTTCTACAAGGAAGTGAGTCTCCTAAACACTCAGTGCTATCACATACTTAAAGTCGGTCATGCTGAGAGAAGTTGACAGAAATTCAGCACTTAAGACAAACACTGAGGCAGTTGTGCAAACTGCAGAAGGGAGCAGGGACTGTAAAAATCAAAGACAATGAAGATTCTTAGTCCCCCTAACACCACCTTTATGGAACTCTCTTAAAAAGATATACTAAAGAGGGATGAGAGAAGAGAAGGAGACAGAGAAGGAACAGCAATAAAAAATAATTCTGTTAAAAATGAATAGAATTCTCCAATTTCTGTCTGAGGTTACAAGTACTCATAAACAAATTTTTTTGAGTAAAAATCTGACACCAAATGCAATCTGAATTCCATCTCTACCTTTACTAACTACAAGACTTGACACAAGCAATTTAATCAAAGTGGGATTCAGTTAATCACCTGAAAGTGAGGTGATGACTCACATGTGAAATACCTTTAATCCTGTATTTTAATATTGTTATAAAGTCACACCGATGTTTCAAATATATATTTAATACATACTGAAATTTTTTTTTAAGGAATTATTCTTGACCTCACCTTTCATTTTTCAGTATTACAACTTCTTCCTTTGTCTGATTCAGAAGAGTTTTGGTCATTTCTAGTTCATTTTCTGCAAGACTGATTCTTTTTTTTATATCTTCTTCTTGTCTTTCTTTTGAAATCAGCTCTTCTTGTAAAGTTTTATATATTTGTTGACAAGTAATTAAAGAGTTTTCTTTTTCTTTAAGCAGCCTACTGTGCCTATAAAGGAATAGGGAAAAAATATCTCACAAGTAGGCATTAGATTGTTTTCATTCGATACCATGATTTTATATTTGACAGTGAACTTTGATTATAACCATAACTTTAAAAATATTAGCTTGTGCCGAGCGTGGTAGTACAAGCCTTTAATCCCAGCGTTTGGGAGGCAGAGGCAGGTGGATCTGTGAGTTCAAGGCCAGCCTGGTCTACAGAGCAAGTTCCAGGACAGCTGGGGCTGCAGGGAAACCCCGTCTCAAAAACACCAAAAAAAAAAAAAAATTAGTTCAGTGTGGTGGTGAACACCTTTAATCCTCGCACTCGGGAGGCAGAGGCAGGCGGATCTCTGTGAGTTCAAGGCCAGCTAGGGCTACAAGGAGACCCTGTCTCAAAAAGACAAAAACAGCAACAAAACAAAATAAAACCAAACTTAGTTCTATGATGTTGGGTTTTCTCTCATGGTGATAGTTAATTTTCATTGTCAACTTGACCAGCTTAAGAATCAACATGGATTCTGAGTGTGTCTTTGAGAATATTTCCAGAAAGGTTTAAGTGAGGAGGCAAAATTCATTGTGACCAAAGGCTGCGCCATTCCACTCAGAGTGTATGAAATGAGAAAGGAACCTGGGTGCGAGTATTCATCTTTCTCTGCTGCCTGACTGTGGATGATGTAACCAGTTGCCTCATGCTTCAGTTACCAGGACTTCTGAGCCATGATAGTCTGTATTTATTCCTAAACAATGAGCCAAAACAAACCTTTCCAATCTTAAGTTACCTTTGTTTAGGAATTTTGGTCCCAGCAATGAGAAAAGCAACTAATACAAAAAACTGGTACCAAGGAGTGGGATAATCTAACTTTGTGGTCCTTAGGCCTTTGGAACTGGTTTATTGGAAGAATGTGGAAGAGTTTAGAGCTGCAGAATAGAGAAGCCCTCAGATGCTGGAGTAGAGAGTAATGGACCATTCTAGTGGAAGTTTGGAAGACTAGTATGCCAAGAGAAATGCAGATAGTGGGGGTCTGGCTGACGAGGTTTCAGAGAACACGAATCTTTAGGGAGCTGGCTAGAGGCCATTTGTGTTATATTCTAGCAAAGAATCTGGCTTTCTTTCATGACCTGAGAATTTCAGTGAGACTGAAGTCAAAACTAATGGGCTAATTTGTTTGATGGAGGAAACTTCAACTTAGGATGACTGTGTCATGATTATGGCTCACTGCTCTTATCCAGGTCTACAGTTGCAGAGAGCAACAATTAAAGCAGAATAATATGAAAAATCGGCAGTTGGTGAAGGAATATAAATGAGTTTAAAATTGTAGCTTATCTGGAGAGATGGCTCAGTGGTTAAGAGTACTGGCTGTTCTTGTAGAGGAGGAGGGTTTGGTCCCCAGGACCTACGTGGTGGATAACCACCATCTGTAACTCCAGTTCCAGGGGATCCAACATTCTCTTTTCACCTCCAAGGGCATTGCACAACACAGATGCACTTACATAAATGCAAGCAATACACTTATATGCAAAAATAAAAATAATAAATTATTAAAATTGCCGACAAGGCAGGTGCAGACAAAATAGCTGCAATTGTTAGAGATCCATACCATTCAAGAGAAACCTCAAACCACCTACAATGGGACAATGAGAAAGGTTCCCTGAGGGCAACATCCCACCCATCAAAGACTCCAACTTGTGAAAAGGCATATTCTGGCAAAAGGAAGAGACCAAACTGAACCGGAGGACACCAGAAGGGATTTCCCTTTTGAAAGCAACTGCCTAGGAAACTGTTTTCTCAGATTCAGACACCAAGATACACAGAGATCACTGCGGCTATGACAGAAAGGGGTCAGCCTACATCTCAAGCTGGGAGCAGAAAGTGGCAATGTCATTCACATGGTCCTGGCTTCATGGTATGCAAAATGCAAGGATACCCAAGGTGTCACGGGGGCTTTCACCAACATTCCCCAAAGCTTCTGAGGCTAGGCAATGTGTGACAAGGTCAGATTCCCTGCCAGGAAGTCCCGAGAAGCTACTGAGTGAAGCCATGAAAGTAAAGCCCAAGTTGTATGGTATTGGAGATGCCAGGACCATATGATATATGCTGAGGAAAGCTATAGGCATGACATGGAACTGGCCCAAGAGAGAAGGTGCTTGCACTGCAGGATGCACCATTGGAGAGACAGGGGCTGTTCAAAATTGTTGGAGCCAAGATAATTCTACCACAAGCCCCAGAGTGGGATGCAGAGCTGCAGGGCTTGGTGTTTGTTCCGCTGTGTTTTGGCATGCTGCAGCCACATCTGGCCTTGCTATTATCCTATTCCTCCCCTTTAGAATGGGAATACTTGCTGGCGACACTGTATATTGGAAGCATGTAACTTGGCCTTTTATTTTGTAGGGGCTCACTTAGGAGATTGCCTTAGGTATCTAGGATATTTTGGAACAGGATTGGGACTGTTAAACACTACAAGAACACATTATGAGATGAAAGTGAGTCTTCAGGGGCTAAGGAGCGAATGTTATCATTTCAAGTAATATGTTCGGGCATCAAGTTGACAAGGGCGGAGTGGCAACTGTTCACCCTCATTGTCAACTTCATTGGATTTGGAATCACCAGGAAAATACTTCTTTGGTTGTATTTATAAAGGCGTTTGAGAAAGGTTTAACTGAGGGAGGAGGACCCACTGTGAATGTGGGTGACACTATCTCAGAGGCCGAGGTCTTGGGGTGAAAGGAAAGAAGAAAGCAGGCTGAGCACCAGCGTTTATCTTGTTCTGCTCCTTGACGTCTGACACCTCTAGTTCCTGCAGCCATGTCTTCTTTACCAACACTGTATTCCTCCTTAAACCATGAGCCAAAATAACCTCTTCTTCCTTTAAGATCTTCTTTGCAGTTATTTTTGTCACATCAAAGAGAAAAGCACTAACACATTAATGTAGGCAGAGATACAAACAATGAAAGCCTGTGAGATTTTAGAGGACCAGATTAGGTATTGCATATGTAAACAAGAAAATGAGGCAAATATATTTTCAATAACATTTTATTGAAATTTAATTATTAAAACATTAGTTAAAAGATTTGCAGTACATACCTTGACTCGGAAATAATGGATTCGAACTTCAGCTTTCTAAGTTCTCTTTGACAGTTTTCAGCTTCATCAGATTTTTTCCTAAGATAACACAAAAGTATTTCAAACTAGTTAATATTCATTATCTAAAAAGAAAATGTCTTCCTACATTATTTTACTCATCCATAGAAAGAACTTCTAACATCTTCATGTTGTTTCTTTAAAGATAATTTAGATAACCAAATTAATTCCTATCAGATAGATTTATATTTGACTAAGAAGAATAAACTTTGGACAATATTATCAAACAAGCAAAAACAAAAGAGCATACGGGGTCTGGAAAGTGACCAGAAGTAGGAAGATTCTGGAGGAAAGGTGACCCTGGAATGAGGTTACCACAGAGAGTCAGATTGTTCCTATGATTAAGGGTAGTCTCAGTATGTGCCATGTAGGAGAATTAAAACCCTGGTAGAAAACTCCAGATTTTCTGGCCTGCAGAATTAGAGAATAAGGTTCTCTGAGCAACCTCAACTGCTAGAAGTGAAGGGTTAACTATGAATAGGAGATGACATGAGAGGGAGTCCCAAATATAAGTTCTGCTGATCTATGAACTTCAAGTGCTCAGAACAGATTCCAAGCAGCCCAGTTAAAGCGTAAAGAACTCAACTGAGGGTCTGGAGAGATGGCCTAGCAGTTAAGAGCGCCGACCTCTCTTACAGAGGACCGGGGTTCGATCCCCAGCACCCACATGGCGCCGAGAACCGTCTGAAACTCCAATTCCAGGAGAACTCCAGTTCCAGGGGAATCCGACACCCTCTTCTGACCTCCGCGGCATTGCACGACACGGGTGCACAAACTTGCATGCAGACAGTACATTCATACACACACAGAAATAAATAAATGCCGGGCGTGGTGGTGCACGCCTTTAATCCTAGCACTTGGGAGGCAGAGGCACGCGGATCTCTGTGAGTCCGAGGCCAGCCTGGTCTACAGAGTGAGTTCCAGGACAGCCAGAGCTACAGGGAGACCCTGTCTCAAAAAGACCAAAAAACAAAAAAAACCAAACTCAACTGAGTTGCTGCCCAAGAGACAGTTTGTAGTCCGAGATGAATCTAGTTATTTGCCTGAGGATAGCAACACTACCCTTGCCAATATCAACATCATTTGGAAAAACAGAAATAGAGTCTCCATGATTTAACAGTCACAAAGTTCAGAAAAATTTAGTTTATAAACAAACAGAAATGCGTGACTTCTTTTCAAGAGAAAGACAATTTACAGGGATGGCCTTTGAATTAATCAGATATTAAAATTAGCAATTTTTTTTAAGAAGGTCTCCTTGTAGCTCCAGCTGGCCTAGAACTTACTATGTAGACCAGGTTGACCTCTATTTTACAGAGACCCACCTGCCTCTGCTTCCTGAGTGCTGGGATTTAAGGCATGCACCGACATACCTGGCAGAAACTAGAAGATTCTTGAAGGCACAGTTATAAAATAAAGGAAAATATGTTGTAATTAATAAAAATATGAACTTGGTGTGGTAGGGCAGACCTAGGATCCCAGCCCTTGGGACCAAGGCAGAGGCAGGAGGATCACTGAATTCTAAGGTTAGCCTGATCTACAGAGTAAGCTATAGCTGATCAGAGCTACATACTAAGATGCTGTCTCAAAAAACAAACAATAATAATAATAATATAAAAATGAAAAGATGGGAAATGAAAAAATTCTAGTAGAGAAATAAAAACTAATGAAAAGAAGGAAGTGGAAATTCTAAAATGGAAATAAGCATTCACCACTGAATTTTCTAATAATAATATTCAAAAGGTTAATGCCTTAAGATTAATATTTCTACTTAAATTTATTTAGACTGCTCATTAATGTTGTCATTTTGTGAATGTACCTCAAAATAGATTACAAACTCCACCAGGAGACATAATAGTTAGATTATAAATGGGTTTGCCCTATATGATGAATGTTTTTAATTTCTAACAAATGATAATACAAAAATCAAATGAATATATAATATTCATTTATTTTTAAATATTTTTACTATAGAACATAACAAATTATAAGATACAGAAACAAAAAATAAAACAAATA
Organism: Rhizomys pruinosus; assembly: GCA_009823505.1. Taxonomy (NCBI): domain Eukaryota; kingdom Metazoa; phylum Chordata; class Mammalia; order Rodentia; family Spalacidae; genus Rhizomys; species Rhizomys pruinosus. Next base: position 179,340 of record VZQC01008495.1, on the reverse strand, counting down.
CATAATATGATGAATTACAGTAAGAAGCATATTGTTATTTATCATCTAGGTAAAAACAAAACAGAACAAAAAAACCCAGCATCATGATCCCCATTGCCCTTCATCACCCTGGTTCTAATAACAACAACTTTGACCTCCTTCTGAAAAGTAGTCATCTTTATGATTTTATGGCAATTATTCTGATTGTTTTTTGGTGTTTTATTATCTAAACTTCATTTTTGTTTTATTTTAATGCCTTTTAAAAATGCTCCATTTCAGCATCTAGAGAGATGCCTCAGCAATTTAAGAGCATTCCCCACTCTTATAGAGAGCCTAGGTTCAATTCCCAGCACACCCATGGCAGTTAACAACCATCTGTAACTCCATTTCCAGGGGATCCAATGCCCTCTTCTGACCTCTGCAGGCACTGTGCAGCATGGATACACTTACACACAGGCAGGCAATAGATTCATAAACATAAAATAAAAAATAAGTAAAATATTTTTTAAATGTTCCATTTTTCCATTACTTCCTTTTTGATGAGATTGTTCTACTCGAGTAGTCAATCGTGTACATTTTAAAAACATTCAGTTTGATAGGTTTGACATATGGATAGGCCCATGAAACCATCACCATCAAATGGAGAGAGAGCTTATGAGCAAAATTACAGATTGGATCTTGGCGTTTACCACCAGTCGCCATGAAAAGGATCCAGGCCTACTCAGTGATGTGACGGACTGCAAGGTGGCACAGGGGAAGCACATCTGAACCACCGTGTTATGTTCTAACCTGATAGGATTGTGCTTCAGTATCAGAAAAGCTATCTGAACTGGCTTCCACTCACTAGGCCTAGGATAGGCTGAGCATGAAAATAATCAAATATAATAATAAATGATACACTTCTGAAAAATGGGAACAGATGAGGTTATCAATGAATGAATTCAGGAATGAGGGGAGGTTCTCGATTATAGAAAAACACTGAAAACTAATAAGAAAGATGACCTGGAGTTAGACAACCATCACCTGGCAATCAAACATCACTAATAGGTGTGCATTTATTAGCCTTTGTGTCGCCATAACTATAGAACCTGGCAGAAACAACCTAAGGGAGGCAAGGTACTTGGGCTCACAGGTTCCGAAGGTCTCTGCCCATTATGGAGGGAAAGGTAGTAGCACAGCTCAACTCATGGTGACAGAAGTGTGTGGCAGGGGAGGAGGAGAGAAGGGAGAGGAGAAGAGAAAGAAGAGAGAAACGAGGGGCCAGGAATAACCTTCAAAATCTTGACCCTAATGACCTAATTTGTCCAGTTTGGCCCAATTTCCAAAATTTAGAGAATCTCCCAAAATAGAACTGCAAGCTGGGGATAAAGTATTCAAACTGTTATGGGAGATACTTCAGATTCAAATTCTAGCATTCCACCACAGTCTCAAAGGCTATGGCCACATCATAATGCAAAACACATTTAGGACAGCTTCAAGAATCCCTAGAGTCTTAACAGTCCCAACACTGTTCAAACATCTGAGGCCAAGAATCTCTACAGAGACTCAGGCAATGTCTTGGCTCTGCATCTCTGCAAAATTTAAAGAAAAAAAATGGATCAGGGCTGGAGAGATTGCTTAGTGGTTAAGAGCACTGACTGGTCTTACAGAGGACTGGGGTTTGATTCCAAGCACCTACATGGTGGCTAACAACCATCCATAACTCCAGTTCCAGGGGCTCCAACCCCCTCTTCTGACCTCCGCAGGCATTGCACAACATGGGTCTACCTATCTACCTGCAAGCAATACACTGAGTATATACACATAAAATGAAAATAAATAAAATAAAAAATATTGTCACATACTTCCTGCACACAAAGGCACAGAGCAAATATTCCTATTCCAAAAGAAGTACAACAAGGAAAGAGTGGACTAAAGTAAGACTGAAACCCAGCAAAGCAAACTGGAAATCCCGTAGCTCCATGCCCCACATCTGGGGTTCTTGATATCGTGATGTGAGGTCCATCAGACTTGGGCAGCTCTTCCCCTACAGACATGCCCCTTACAGCCCACAGGGATTTTTCCCTGGACCACCTCTACTCCTTGCCTACAGGTTTCCTCAGCAGACATTTAATATTCTTGACATCTTCAACATCTGAGAGTCTCAACTGCAGCTTAGACTTCACGTTTACAGCTTCACTTATAGTCTCACAGTAGCTCCATGCAGGGAATCTGACTCTCCTACACATTGCCTGGTTGAATCATCTTTTCTCTAGAATCTTGGTGGAAGCCCCTATGACCTTATAACTTGAATTCTATATGCTTTCAAAACCAGCACCAGGTGGACAACACCAAGCCTGCTGTCTGCTTGAGCAGCTGCAGGACTACAGCTGGGTGGCTGGACTTGGGAAAGAAACTTTCCTAGGCAGTTCTGCATTAGCAGGATGATGGAGAGGCACTCTTATTGCAGGAAAACATTCAAAGGTCCTGAAGAGAGCCTAGTCAGTCAGAACCTGAGTTCAGTCTCCAGAACCCACATTAAAATATCGAGGCTTAGCTAGACATGGTGGCATATACCTTTAATCCTAACACTCAGGAGGCAGAGGCAGGAAGATTTCTGTAAATCTGAGGTCAGCCTGGTCTTCAAAATGAGCTCTATCTAGGCTAGCTGGGGTTACAGGGAACATGTCTGTCTTTCTCTCTGTCTCTGTCTGTCTCTGTCTGTCTCTGTCACACACACATACACACACACACACACACACACACACACACACACAATCCAGGCTTATTTACACATGCATTTAATCTTATCCCTGGTGGAGCTAGGTATGTCCCTGGGGCTGCCAGCCAGCCTGGAGAGTTACAGGCCAGTGAGAAATTCTGTCTTAAAACAGAAAAATGCAGGTAGTGTCTGGGAAACAGCACCCAATGTTGTCCTTTGACATCCACAAACTTGCACATACTCATGTAAACAAACCCACATACAAGCACCCACACCCACATACAAACACACATACGCACACACAGACCATCCATTCACTTAAAATTATTTACTATCTCTTGAAAAAGTTCCAAACTTTCCATCTCTCTTTCTCCTGTGAAGAAAGGTATAAAGCCCCAGAGTTCACTGGCTTATGGGGTGATCACACTCCTGTGATTGTTCCCCAGGCACATGCATATCTCATATCCTGTCAGTTCATCCCAGTAAATCTTCAGAAGAAAAAAAATCAGGAGAGGTTCTTTAAAAATGTGAAAGTTGCCAAGCATGGTAGTGCACGCCTTTAATCCTAGCAGTAGGAAGGCAGAGGCAGGCGGATCTTTGTGAGTTCAAGGCCAGCCTGGTCTACAGAGTGAGTTCCAGGACAGCTGGGGCTACAGGGAGACCCTGTCTCGAAAAGACCAAAAAAAAAAAAAAATGTGAAAGTCACTGAAACTATACAACAAATGAGACTAAAGAGATACCCTAGAATGACCCTGTTCTATAGGAGAATATGCCATAAAGGACATCATCGGGACAACTGACAAACTGAAAGATGGTGGAATTACACTGAATTTATGACCTGATCACTCAGCCATAGTTATGGAAAGCACTGCTGTCCCAAGGAGAGGAACTAGAAGCCAACGGGTGTATTGCACTTAGCTGGTCCCCAAATAGCTCGTGGAAGAGAAATCACCCTATTTTTTAGTTAGGGGAGAAGAGGACCACATGGATTAAAATATTAACAAAGCTAAGTCTGAATAAAGACTATTTAGGTGCTCTTAGAACTATTTTTATCTTTAAAACTTTTAAAAGTTTGACATTATTTCCAAGTAAAACATTAACAAAGAGGAGTGAAGAAGAGATTAAGAAAACAAAGATCCATAAATCCAGGGATATATTTCTTTCTCAATCTTTTTAAGGCTATAATACTTAGTACTGGCCTGGAAGTAGAAAGGTTATACTGATTATACTGATAACAATTGTTGAGATTATAGATCAGTATAATCTTATTGGAAGGCAGTGAGCTGTCATGCATTAAAAGGAATGAAAAAAATGTTCATTTGATTCTAGCAAAAATTACCCCAAGGAAATAATTGTGAGTAGAAAGATTTATCTGTATGGACTTTCAAAGCACTTTTTGATTCTAGCTAAAATTTCCCTTAAGGAAATAACTATGAGAACATTTATCTATATAGATTTTTGAAGAATCTTAAATACAAAAGAGAACTATTTTGAAATTCTAAAAACAAAAGACTAATAAATAAGTTATGGTTCATGCAGACTGGAATACAATGTGCCCATTCCACAATTATCCATAAGTGTATTACATAGTGATATAGGTGATATGACTAAGTGAAAAAAGTTTGCAAAACTATATATCATGTATACCAGTTAACCAACATTCATTACATGGTAAAATGGAATAGATGAATATATCAAAATATAACTATAAACTTTTTACATATTCCTCTATTTTCCAAGTTTTACATGTGTTCTTTGAACTTGAACAACCACGTTACTTCTAAAAATGCCTCCAAATCCAACAGTTCACACCATAACGTCCACTCTTCAGTTTTGTTCAGTTTAGACTCTTAAACATACTTTCCAAATCTAGGCACAAAACTAGAACTTTTAGTGGTTTAGATAATCAATCATGGATGCAAAAAGATCTTTTAAAGCTTGCTTGATGTTCCAAGGACAATTTTTTTTTTTTTGGTCTTTTTGAGACAGGGTCTCCCTATAGCCAAGGACAATTTTTACTGCAAGTTCAGCCACTGTCTTTGGGATCCCCTTGCAGTATCCAATTTACTTCTCCAGCTTCCTGAGGACTGGAGGGACTGGAAGACATGGAAAGAATGCCTATATCTTTCTAAGCACTGCACTCCTTTTACTCTCAACAAACAGTCTTTTCAGCTGTGATGAACAAGCTTTTAAAAAGGTGCTTGATGCTGCTGCCAATCAAAGGAAATAAGACGAAATCATCAGATACTGTCCCCCTCATCTGAAGGGTGTCACTTCATACTATTCCAGTCACTTAAATAAAATGGCCAATCGTCAACTGCTTCCTTGATATTTCCATTTTGTTATCTAAAAGGCACCTTAACTCCAAAAGATCAAGTCACCTACCCTATCACTTTCTTACAGATTTTCATACTTCAGTAAATATACTCAACATAGCACTACTAAGAGGAAGTGCACTGTTTAATTTAAAGCAGCCTTCATTCCCATTTTACAATAGAAGTGAGAAAAAAAAACCCCAAGCAATGAGCACACACACACACACACACACACACACACACACACGCTGCATAGATGTCTTTATACTGATACATGTTATGTATAGTCGATATTTATATGAAAGTAATAAAGATATATTTCATATCTACATATGCATATATTAGCAGTAACTGCATTTCTTTGAGGCGTGGATACTGAAGCTAGAGCCTCGCACATGCTAGGCAAGTGCTATTCCCTGAGTATTATCCTCAGCTTTTTTTCTGTTTTTTATTTTGAGACACAGTCTTGGCAAGTTGATAAGGCTGGCCTGGAACTCACTCTGGAGCCCAGGCAGGTCCTGAACTTGTGATCTTCCTGCCACAGCTACCTGAGTAGCTAGCTACCAGGTCAAGCTACAAATTTCACTTTACAACCTTCTTGGTTTTCATTATTGTGAGGTCCTTCCATAATTATCTAGATAGTATGATAACAATGAGACCTGTCATTTCATCACCAGCTTTGCAGAGCACACTACTGGTTTGTGTGGACATTCACCACAGCTTTTTTCTTGGACCCAGAGCCCCATTATCATCTGTCAGGATAAGAGCTAGCAGGCGTAAACTAATTGGGCAGCCCATTTCCTCCTGACAGTAATTCATGTAAGAGGGGTATAAACAGTTCTAGCCAATGAGAGAAGGAGAAAGGTGGTAGTAGTTTGGAGGACTTTTCTTTTTTTTCTTGTCTTTTCAAGACGGGGTCTCCCAGTAGCCCCAGCTATGCTGGAATTCACTCTGTAGACCAGGATGGCCTTGAACTCACAAAGATCTGCCTGCCTCGGCCTCCCAAGTGCTAGAATTAAAGGTGTGCACCACCACGCCCGGCTTGGAGAACTTTTCTATCCACCCTTTTCTATCCATCCTTTTGACCTCTGGGTAGGGTCATTTGCTTTCAGTATCCAGAGCTACAGCCACGTCCCTGGCACAAGGGAACTTCTCTGGGTTGAAGCCAGTGCTCGAGGCACCAGGACAGAGAGAGGGGAGCACCGATAGCCCTGGGAGTATTGCTAAGCCTCTGGATCAACTAAGCCTGACACCAGCTTACTTTTACTGCTTGTAACCAAGTTTTTCTGTTACAATTCTTAAAATGCCGCGGATGTGGCTCAGTTATGAGGACGCTTGCCCAGCTTGCTGGAAGCCCTTGGTTCCATGTCCCTAGCACTACATAAAACTGAGCATAGTGGCACATGCCTGTAATCCCAACACCTTCGAGATAGAAGTTAGAGTGTCAGGAGTTCAAGGTCATCTTTTGTTACCTAGTGAGTTCAAGACCAGCCTGGCCTACATGAGACCTGGTCTCAAAAACAAACAAAAACCAAATAAAACCAAACAACAACAACAAACCCCTAATAGTGTCAATGAACCATAAAAAATATTTCCTAAAGTTTTGTGAGGTAAAAGTCTCCCAGTTCCATCCACTTACAAACTGCTTCTTCCTTTTATGTTAGAACACACAAAACTTATATCCAGTATTTTAAATGTGTATGTTACATTTGTCTTTATGTGTTTTATTTGGATGGCTCGGATTCAAACTCAGGGCTTTCCACATACCAGGCAGGTGCTTTACTACTGAGCTACACCCCCACCTTAAAAATCCTAAACAACAAAAGAATCACATTAAAGTGTCACAATCACTCTTGTTCTTGGCCTCCACAGAAAGGAAGGATTAAAAATGTAAAGATCCCTGATTATATAGCACCATCTTCTAATTTCTAGATATTCAAAGAGATTTGTATATATACAGAAAATCCCTAACTTAACAAAATATTTTATTATTTTTATTTTCATGTGTATGAGTATATTGCCTGAATGTATGTAAGTGCATCCATGTTGTACAATGCCCACAGAGATCAGAAGAGGGTGTCAGATCCCTTGGAACTAGAGTTATAGACAGTTGTTAGCTGCCATGTGGGTGCTGGGAACTAAACTCTAGTCCTCTGCAAGACCACCCAGTGCTTTTAACCACTGAGGCATCTATCTAGCCCCAGAAAATCCCTAACTTACTACTAAAATGGACAATAGTTATTTTTAACTTAAATTTTTACTTTTTGAGAATTTCATACATGGCGCTCTAGTCCCATCATGTCTTTCTACCCCTTCTTCTCCCCCTATAACTTCTTCCACATTTCCACTTAAACATCAGACAGAAGCATCAGAGACAGGCAGAGGGGAGCCATCTTAAATGGCTCTTTTATAATGCACATTCTCTTAAAAATTGGTTCTCCATTTTTTAATGTGGGCAGGAAACAGCACTTTTTTTTTCTGGTCATTTTGAGTCTCCCTGTAGCCCCAGCTGTCCTGGAACTGACTATATAGACCAGGCTGGCCTTGAACTCACAGAGATCTGCTTGCCTCTGCTTGGGATTAAAGGTATGCATCACCATACCTAGCTGAAGTACCACTTTTTATAAAGACACAACAGCATTAGGATTTCTGCAATTATACAGGGATTTCCTCATATACAGTCAGCTCGACAAACTTTAATGGAGTGTACAGTTCTTCCTCATATAGTCAGCTCAATGAACTTTAATGGAGTGTACGGTTCTTCCTCATATACAGCCAGCTCAATGAACTTTAATGGAGTGTACGGTTCTTCCTCATATACAGCCAGCTCAATGAACTTTAATGGAGTGTACGGTTCTTCCTCATATACAGCCAGCTCAATGAACTTTAATGGAGTGTACAGTTCTTCCTCAGCGCTGTTCTATCTTGACTCCTGTTGCTTCTCAGTAGTCAGTTTGCAAATATGATAAAAATACAATCAACAAAAACAATACCAAGTGTGTGTTGATGTTAAGTGGGATGGCTCCTTGTATAGGCAAAGAATTCTGTGCACACTTACTCTGGAAAAAAAAAAAAAACAACGCTAAATCATGTAGCAACCAATAAACTTTATTCCTTTTTTTTTTCTGTAAACTTACTTCTAAGTTTGGCATCTCCAACTTTGCAAGCCTCTCCCTATAAGCTGTCTTGGCATGATCATGAACGTTCTCTCAGCTTAGTTGGGTGCTGATGTCACTTCCCTATTCCTGGGCCATGCCCTGTTCACATCTTAACTTTCTTTCTTTAAAAAGACTTTATTTCCTTTAAAAGACTATTTTAAAGACTTTATTTTATGTGTATGTAAGCGGGGATCCCATGGAGGCCGCCAGACACTTCAGTCCCCCTAGAGCTCTTCACCAAGCCATCTCTCTAGCCTTCCACCCCTCTTCACTTCTTGAGCACCAAGAAGAAAATGTCGGGCCAGTGATATGGCTAAGCAAGGTGTATTAGTCAGGGTTCTCTAAAGAAAACAGAAGCAACAGGACGAATATATAGCTATATACAATTTATTGATTTGCTCACATGACAGAGTTCAAGGAGTCCAACAGCAGCTGCACCACACTGGAAAGGCCGAGAGAATCCAGGGAACTGCTCAGTCCACAAGGCTGGATGTCTCAGTAGTCCCAATCTAGTGCTGAAGGCCCGAATGGATTCCAGGAGATCTGCCGGTCTCAGTACACACTGGGATCCGAAAAGCTGATCACAGCAGCAAGACCAACTCACCAGAGGAGAGAGGCAAGCCGTAGGAGAAAAGGGACCAGCTTCTTCTGCCGTGGCCTTTTATACTGCCTGCCGGCAGAAGGTAATGCCCACATTTGGGGTGGGCCATACGGGTTGAGGTGCAAACATCCCTTTTCTCTTATTTGTTCCTTAGTCCAGTCAAGTTGACACACAGGATTAACCATCACAGCAGGTAAAGGCAATTGTGACCAAACCTGAAGACCTGAGTTCAGTCCCTAGAACCCACATGGTAGGAGGAGAAAACTGACTCCTGCAAGATGTCCTCTGACTTCTACACAAGTGCCATGGCATGTATATCCTCAAGTACACACACACAAAATGATGGTGATGATGGTGATGATGGTGGTGGTGGTGGTGGTAGAAGCAGCAGTAGTCTGATTAGGTGACTTTCCCCATGAGACATCCATATGGACAAAGCCCTCCTGGTATTATCAGAGGGACAGAATGAGGATTTTTTGAATATTTTATTTATTATTTTTATTTTATGTGTATGAATGTATTGTCTGCACGTAGGTAGGTACACCTGTGTTGTGCAATGCCCACGGAAGTCATAAGAGGGCATCAGATCCCCTGGAACTGGAGTTACAAATGGTTATTAGCCACCATGTGGGTGCTGGGAATCGAATCCAGGTCCTTTGCAAGAGTAGCCAGTGCTCCTAACCACTGAGTCATCTCTCCAGCCCCGAGGACAATTTAAAAAAAAAATCTTTGCAGTTGCCATCTCCTTTGTGTTTCTTATCTCCCAGAAGCTTGCTTTCTGTGCCTGGGGAACTAAGGGTCTTCAGAGAACTCTCTGTTTCCCATTCCTTTCCCCAACGTCACACACAGGCAGCTAAACCATTAGGCTCACGGTACTATTCTTGGTTTTCTAAAACAAGCCACTTGTGGCTGATAATTTATGTATACACTAATTTGATGAGGCATTTCTGGAATTTGTTCCTCCTTATGTTGTTCAATATTTGATTAAACACATTCTTAGGAATAGCCATGGTCAACACAAACACACTGGTTGCCAAGCATCCTAAACATTGACATTTATGAGGATGATCCTTGTAAAATACAGGAACTGAAAGGCCGGACCTACCAGAGTATGCATAAAGAAGTAAAACAACTTACTTTTCAAAGATTATGTATTTTTATTATGTATATTACATATTTCATTTATAGACATACCATGATATATATAAAGTAGTCTTTCAAATTTCTGAAATAAAATTCATTTTTAAATGAAATATTGCTCTGGATATTTTTCATTCTTTTTTTATTATTTTTTATTTATTTATTTTTCTATGTGTATGAATGTACTGTCTGCATGCAGGTCCGTGCACCCGTGTCGTGCAACATCGCGGAGGTCAGAAGAGGGCGTCGGTCTCCCCCGGAACTGAAGTTCTCCCAGAACTGGAGCCACAGACGGTTCTCAGCCGCCATGTGGGCGCTGGGGATAGAACCCGGGTCCCCTGCAAGAGCGGTCAGCGCTCCCAACCGCTAGGCCATCCCTCCAGCCCATTTTTCATTCTTTTATGCATGTATGATGCATGTCTGTATGTGTGTTTGTGTCATGGTGCATGTGTGAAGGTCCAAAGACAATCTCTAGCTTCAGTCCTCATCTTCCACCTCCTTTGAGATCAGCTCTCTACTGCAATTTTGCCTCTGTATATATCAAGCTAGCTGGCCCACTGACTTCTGGGAATTCTCCCATCTCTGACTCCCATCTTGATGAAAGAATGTTGGGATTACAGATATGAGTTACTACACTAGAACTGTAGAAATTCAAACTCATGACCTCACGCTTGTGAAGCAAGTGCTTCACCCACATAGCCATCTCCCTAGCCCTGAATAGTTTGCAAGGTCATTTTCTTATCATTTGTTTTCCAATATTTCTTTCTCATTTATATAAAGCATAAACGGGTTACATTTCAAAAGCATTTTCTTTTGAACTTAAAATTAGAAATTTTAGGAAACAACTTCAATATTGTGGACAGATAAATATAGGGGAAAGATTCAGAGAAGGAACATTACCCATTAGGCGGACTTCATTTGAACAAGAGAAAGCATTGAAACACAGATTGGGAACTTTCCATGCTTGATCTTAGCCAAAAGGCTGGGAGACAACTGGAGAGTTTCTTATTGAAGGACAGAAATCTTTATTTAGTTAAAAATATTTACAGGTCCTTCTGCATCAATCAAAGCCACAGCTTAGCCAAGAGAAATAGCAGTAGACTGCTACCCACACATTGGATCACTGCCTAGAGAAGACACCCTGGGGGATCTTTCCAAATTCTTCATTTGTGACACATCGACAGGGCAACACAATCTTACAAGTTGTTCTGTATTTACCACCTTACATGAGTATTTCTTTACAGCTGTCCAGCTCCATCATGGTGTTCTCAAGTTTTGACCCAAGCGCCTCTACCTGACACTGTAAATCTGAAATGAGACAATGCGTTCATCTCATTAGTACACGTGTAGTGTCCAGCTATTATCAAAACATAAACGATATTTTTTTAAAGCTTCTCTTCTGCTTCTAAAGAATAACACAGCTGTGTCTTCTACTTTGCCTGCATGGCCATATGCCACTTGTCTGTGGCCTAATCAACCCTTTGTATCCTAACACTGTGTAGAATTAATGCGTCTTTACAGACCTGTTTTGTCAGCCTCTTTCTGCCCTTAACATCCTGCTAATTTGTGAACATCTGATAAGCTAACCTTTACTTATGATTTTCCAGGAAATGCATATGGCTGGCACACTCCACACATTTCTGATCATGCGGCTCACTTCTGAAACACTTGGTTGCCTGAACTCACTCTTCTGTTCCCGAACTAACACTGAATTCTCCAGGTGGAACTGAAATGGATGAATTATGTGCCAGACTCACTAGTCCCTTGTGGAATCATTTAAGGTAGGAAACAAAATTAGATGGATGAACTCACTGGTTTATATGGAAAAAAAGTAATTCAAAACATTGGAATTATAATTTTATGTGCTAACTACTTCAAGAGTTTTACTAAGTTTTTTTTTCCTTTTCTTCTTTTTGAGAGGGTCTCTCTGTAGTCTCAGCTGGCCTGGAACTTACTATTTAGACCAGGCTAGCCTTGGGCTCACAGAGATCCCTCTGCCTCTGCCTCTTGAGTTCTAGGATTAAAGGTGTGCGCCATCAGACCAGCACTAGTGACTTACAGTAAAGCTTAAAATCATTATGCACGGGCCGGGCGTGGTGCGCACGCCTTTAATCCCAGCACTTGGGAGGCAGAGGCAGGCGGATCTTTGTGAGTTCAAGGCCAGCCTGGTCTACAGAGTGAGTTCCAGGATAGCTGGGGCTACAGGGTGACCCTGTCTTGAAAAGACCCCCCAAAAAATCATTATGCAGTTGTACGGATGAATCAAACCTTTATACAAATCATCAATCCGATATCATCTTTTTTTTTCTTTTCAAAATGAGCCAGATCCTTAAGTCAGAAAGGAAATTCATTTTAAACAAATGTTCTCATAAGAATTTTCTGGATGTATAATTTCAGATACATTATTTTAAATTATGTTAACAAACATATCAAAATCATGTGTCTATCATGTATATGTCTTGAAATATGTATTCATTACTGAATGAATAAGTCAGGCTTACTAACACATATCCCATGCCAATATTTTTTTTGAGGTGTGAACACTTAAAATTTTCTTGTAAAGATTTTCAAGAACGCAGTACTTTATTATTAACTGTAGCCACTATGTTGTACAACAGAGCTGTTGAACTTAATCACCTAGCTAAGTGAAATGTCTGTATCATCCTTTAACTAACATCTCGAACACATTTGTTAACTATATCCCAAATGGCCACATAGGGTCTCATCATCCTGCTCCTTCGGCTCTCGAATTAGTGAATCAACCAACCAGCCAGCAGTCAAACTGACCAATGTTTAACTCTGCTGAGGGATGGCCCCTCAAAGCAAGATTCAATTATGTACTTCGTAACAATACTTGTAGGGTACAATTTTCCATTGCTGTAAGGCAAGAGAAAATAACATGCAGCATATTTTTTGATAAAAACCTTTAAGAACAGCAAGCTTATTATGAACATTCTATGATGTGTTGTTTCGTTAGTAAGCTTGAGTGGGGCTCACTGAGCTCTTTTCAAAGCCACTGACAACAGGTTTTGACCCAAACTCTAAAGAATGAACAGGGAAGAAGCTGATGTTTGCTGATGGGATACTAAGTGCAAGTACTGAGCATGGTGCTTTTTTCCTGAATCACTTCAGTTTTCAGCTACCAGGAAAAAGAGGAAGACATTTTGTTTTTACAAGTGAAGAGATGATCAGTGATCAGTGTAATTAGCTTACTAGGGTTCACTCAATGAGTTAAGAAATAATCTGGTGATTCAGGCTCAGTTCTGCCTGATCTTTAAGTCTTTCTTTTTAAACTATTTTTATTTATTATTTTTATTTTTTATGTGTTTGAGTGTATTGCCTGCATGTATGTAAGTGCACCCGTGTTGTGTACTTGGAGCTCAGCAGAGGGTGGAGTCACTGACAGCTGTTATCCATTACTCGGGCACTGAGAATTGAACCCGGGTCCTCTGCAAGAGCAGTCAGCGCTCTTAACTGCTGAGCCAACTCTCCAGTCCTTGCCCTGTCTTTCTTGCTCACACTGATTCTTGGAGCATCAAAGCTTCAAACGGAATAATATATTTTTTCAAAGTATGGTGATATTGCTGTACGCCAGTTATCCCCAGAATGTTTAAAAAGGTATACTTAAGTAGATATATTATTTTATTAATGAAAGATATTGAGACAGATGTGGTATCCTTGTGACTCATTTTGTAAAGCTAACATTATATAGCATAATTGTGCTTTCTGATTGAACGTCCTTTGCTGCTTTTGTCAGCGTATAGTCCTAAACTACATGAAACATGGATTGAATCTGTGTGATAACTTTTATGCTATTATTTCTATTCTTTTTTGTGTGTCTTTTTTTTTTTTTTTTTTTTTTGTCTTTTGAGAGGTCTTTTCTGTAGCCCCAGCTGTCCTGGAACTCACTCTGGAGACCAGGTGGCCTTGAAACTCACAGAAAGACTCTGCCTGCTTCCCTCCACTTAGGATTAAAGGCTGTCTACATGCTCCGGCCTTATGTGTTGTGTGTGCGTGCATAATTGTGGTTATTACCTGAAGACAGGGTCTTCCCTTCAGCCCAGGCTGTCTTGGAGCTCACTATATAGATCAAGTGGGCCTTGAACTCACAGAGAGTCCACCTGCCGTCGCTCCCATATAGCCTGAGATTAAAAGGTGTGTGCCAACCATGCCCATGTTATCATTTCTAAATGCAGCTATTAGTCAAGACACGACAAAAAAATCTGTATCTTAAAAAAAAAAAAAAAAACTCCAAAGAACTGGTACTTGGTATATGAGTTTTATGTAACTAATGCTCAATTACCTGAGAATTAGTAGAATAGTAGATGATAAAAATAAGCACTAATTCAAAACACATTTAATAGCATTAAAAAGTATTCTGAGGGTCACATTTGAATATGTCTGTGAATCTTAATTCCAGAATTTACCAGGTTCCTGTGACCCACCGAGAAGGAAGGCAGGCAGGACCGCCCTGCTCTTCTTCCCAGCATCAGTCTCTGCTGAGCCACTTACATTTCTTTCTCTTCTTGATTTCAAATAAACAGACACAGATTAATTAGCTTTCTGTTCAGAGAGGCCCACAAGAAGAGAAGCCACTTCCCCCGAGATTATTCACCACATGTCTTACAACAGCTCTGAAAATTGGGAAAGTAAATAAATGTTTTCCTTTAAAAAACAAGAACCCTTGAAGGCTGTCACAGAAAGTAAACAGAAACAGAAATATAAACACTGCCAGCCAGGAAACCATTTTATTTAAGCAGAAAGGACACCACACAGAGCTGAGAAAATATGACTCATTATGAATAACTCACAATGTAAAAAGCCCCCTAGTGTGTTATTAGGAGTTGATTTATGTATTTCCATGGCTGCTTTTCATTTTGGGGTTATACTTTCTGTAATCAGGACGTGCTAAAGGCTATTGTTTTTAAAAACACAACGTGGGACACATCTTTGGGTTCTGGGTGATGTGTAAGCATCCCACGGGCTTATTAAATGTTCTGGTAGTCTTAGTAGTGTCCTTTGTTTTCAGAAGCAGAGTGCCCAGTTCCTGTCCTTAATAAATAAAGGAACACAGTGAGGATAGGCAGCAGAGAGACTAAACCACCTGCACAAAACAGCTCCTTCAGTTTCTGAGGCGAGGAGTTCTTAAATAAGTGTATTGTTCTGTGCAGTCCTGCTCTATAGTCGAACAAATCCAACTTCAATTTTCTGTCATCCAGCATGACATTGGATTATGAGGCAAAAGGCCCTGAATGCCTACAAAGAGAAAGGAAGCACCAGCTTTAAACACCTTGCAGATGCAAGGCGGAACCCATGGAAACAATCCAAAATTTACACCAGCACATTTTACTATGCTGTGCCTGCGTTCTTTGCAGATATTAAATAAGAAGCAAATGATTTTAAATGAACAAAACAAAAAAAGAGCTCTCTTCATATGAAGCCAGCTGCTTGCTGGATAGCATTACACGGGCACCAGCTTTGCAATAATTAGTCATTTAAAAGAATCCTGTTATTCTGAAAGGTTTCAAGAAACTGCGCATACAAAAGGTATTCATGGTTAACTGTTTTATAGGAAGATAGGAAACTTTAATAGTCACTTGGAGGGCAGAATCACACATATACTACAGTATGAGAAAATAAATAAAACCTGTGCAAGAGAAACAGATTTCAAGCTGAAAACTTCCTAATAAAAAAAAAATCCCAAACTTAAAATTTTGGTTCAAAGTACTATTTTGAGGAAAAGAATTCAACGTTCAAGCAGTAGAATGGAAGAATAAGGAGGCAGAAGAACTAGAAGCCAGAGACCCAGGGTAAATTTTAATTCCTAATGTTCGATAGTTGTCATTTCAAAGGGTTAAGATGGATGATCTTATTGATGACTCTAGGTAACAGAAATTATGTTTCAACACAATAAATGAATGTCAAGCAGAAAAAAAGAACCCATGAAGACTGTACATATATTTTTTTAATTGCAGAGATAACTTAAGTAAAATCAAGCCCTCATTCTGCCAGCACACTTGAACATGTGACAGTTCAGAGGAGTTGTATTCTAAAGCCAGACTGCCTATCGCCACGCCCCGCCACTGCTTCCTGAGACTGGAAGACCTTGGATACCACTGCACAGGATGCTCTCGGCCTTCTGTGACTTTATATGTGTGTGGAAGGGGAGTGACAGGCATATTGCGAGTGCCGTCTTGGTGTCAGCTGCTGCAGTGCTGTTGTTGAGGCCACTGAAATCTGCCCTCAGCTTCTCACCTGAAGGACCTGTTCTTACACATAAGCCTGATGCCATCAGCAATCATCTCTGCATAAGAAAGAGTACAAACTGGACTGGTACGGTTTTTTCTTTAACAATTTGACAAAATGTTAACATTTGTTAAGTATGGGTAATGAAATCACATACATTTGTTACATTATTTTCTGTTTGAAATTTTTAAAATTTATTTTCTGTGTATGAGTGTTTTGTCTGGATATATGTAAGTGTCTAACTTGCCTGCAACACCCAGAAGAGTCAGAAGGCACTGGATCTCCTGGAACTGGAGTTATGGTTGGCAGTTAGCCACGAGGGTGCTAGGAACTGAACTAGGGTCCTCTGCAAGAGCAGTAAGTGCTCTTAGCCACTTGGCTCTCCCTCCAGGCCCTGAAATTTTTATTTGTGTATACTGTTTAGAGAATGGCCTTTGCTTGTGAGAGTGAGCATGTTCTATATTAAGAAGGCTAATCAAGTCTGTTCTGCATATCCGAAGTACAAAAGAAAACAAACCAAAACAAGAGAAGACAACCTGCTGAGGGGTGGGACCGAATAAAGCTGAAACAGCAAATAGCAGCAATCATTTCATGTAAGAGTGGAGGAATGTAATTGTAGTTGGAGGGGAACATGTTGACAAGGAAGGTTGCTTCGGTTTTGTGTTGAAGGGTGATACAGAGGCATGTCATTTGCACTTTAGAATGACTATTCAAAGGGTATCTGTACTGTGAATTTAATGTATGACTTCTAACTTATATCTTATATGTGAAAAAATTAGACATTTTGAAAGTGTTTTTTTTTTTAAGTTACACAAATTGCTTGGGTGAGACAACTCTGTAGTTCTATTAGGGCACAGTGCAGTTGTGTTTCTTCTTTTTAAAAATATTTATTACTTTTATTTTATGTGTATGAGTTTATTGCCTGCATGTATGTAAGTGTACCCATGTTATATTAGTCAGGGTTCTCTAAAGAAACAGAAGCAACAACAAGACGATGAATATATAGCTATATACAAATTTATTGATTTGCTCACATGACAGAGCTCAAGGAGACCAACAGTAGCTATGCTGCACTAAAGAAGCTGAGAATCCAGGGAACTGCTCAATACACAAGGCTTGATGTCTCAGTAGTCCCAATCTGGTGCTGAAGGCCCGATAGATTCCAGGAGATCTTTCAGTCTCAGTACACGCTGGGATCCGAAGGGTTGATCACAGCAGCAAGACAAACTCACCAGTGAGAGAGATGCAAGCCACAGGAAAAAAAGGGACCAGCTCCCTCTGCCATCACCTATTGATGAGCATTTACATGAGACACAAGTATCTTCACATCCTTTGACCATTCAGAGAGCTCTATCCACATACTTCTTCCCCAAATGTCTTTCTCACCAATTTTCCAGTCATGCTCCTTCCAAGTCCCTGACCATCCAGCCAAACCATTGGCTACAGCCCATGAATCAGTATATAATCGAACCTCTGGCCATTTCTCCTTCCAGGCAAAATGCACAACCATGTGCACTGCCCGAAGTTCTGCCCACTGTGAAGACTTTCCTTCACCAGTGTCCTTTAGGGTTGTTTCAGAAATTGGCTGTAATGCTGCAGCTGTCCACCTCTGGGTGGTGCCTGCATAGCGTGCAGAACCATCAGTAAACCAGGCCCTAGTCTTCTCTTCCTCAGTCAACTGATCATAGGGCAAACCCCATGAAGCCATAGGTGCATGCTTAAGCCCAGGAGACATTGTAACAGGAGTGGGAACCATAGGCATTTGGGCAACTTCTTCATGTAGCTTGCTTGTGCCCTCAGGGCCTGCCCGGGCCCTGTCCCGTATGTACCACTTCCATTTGACAATGGACTGTTGCTGTGCACGTCCTACTTTATGGTCTGGTGGGTCAGATAACACCCAGCTCATGATGGGCAGCTCAGGTCGCATGGTGACTTGGTGGCCCATTGTCAAACGTTCAGTTTCCACTAAGGCCCAATAGCAGGCTAAGAGCTGTCTCTCAAAAGGAGAATAGTTGTTTGCAGATGAAGGTAGAGCCTTGCTCCAAAATCCCAAGGGCCTCCGCTGTGATTCCCCTATGGGAGCCTGCCACAGACTCCAGACAGCATCTCTATCTGCCACTGATACCTCAAGCACCATTGGGTCTGCTGGATCATATGGCCCTAGGGGCAGAGCAGCCTGCACTGCAGCCTGGACCTGTTGAAGAGCCTTTTCCTGTTCCAAGCCCCACTCAAAGTTTGCTGCCTTACGAGTCACCTGATATATGGGTCGTAGTAACACACCCAGATGAGGAATGTGCTGCCTCCAGAATCCAAAAAGACCCACCAGACGTTGTGCTTCTTTCTTGGTGGAGGGAGGGGCCAGGTGCAACAACTTATTCTTTACCTTAGAAGGAATGTCTCTGCATGCTCCACACCACTGAACTCCTAGAAACTTCACCGAGGTAGATGGCCCTTGAATTTTAGTTGGATTTATTTCCCATCCTCTCATGCGCATATGCTTTACCAACAAGTCTAGGCTAGCTGCTACCTCCTGTTCACTGGGTCCAATCAACATAACATCATCAATATAGTGGACCAGTGTGATATTTTGTGGAAGAGTCAGGCGATCAAGATCCCTTCTAACTAAGTTATGGCACAACGCTGGAGAGTTAACATACCCCTGAGGTAAGACAGTAAAGGTATACTGTTGGCCTTGCCAGCTGAAAGCAAATTGCTTCTGGTGGTCCTTATGAACCGGTATTGAGAAAAAAGCATTGGCCAGATCAATAGCTGCATACCAGGTACCAGGAGACATATTAATCTGCTCGAGTAAGGACACCACATCTGGTACAGCGGCTGCAATTGGTGTCACTACTTGGTTGAGTTTTCGATAGTCAACTGTCATTCTCCATGATCCATCTGTCTTTTGCACAGGCCAAATTGGAGAGTTAAATGGAGATGTGGTAGGAATCACCACCCCTGCATCTTTCAAATCCTTGATAGTGGCATTAATCTCCGCAATCCCTCCAGGGATACGATACTGTTTTTGGTTCACTATTTTCCCTGGTAGAGGCAACACCAATGGTTTCCATTTGGCCTTTCCAACCATAATAGCCCTCACTCCACAGATCAGGGAACCAATGTGGGGATTCTGCCAATTTCTAATTATATCTATCCCAATTATACATTCTGGGACTGGGGAAATAACTACGGGATGCGTTCTGGGACCCACTGGGCCCACCGTGAGTCGGACTTCAGCCAAAACTCCATTTATCACCTGACCTCCATAGGCCCCTACTTTAACCGGAGGGCCACAATGCTTTTTAGGGTCTCCTGGGATCAGTGTCAACTCAGAACCAGTATCCAATAGGCCTCGAAAAGTCTGATTATTTCCTTTTCCCCAGTGTACAGTTACCCTAGTAAAAGGCCTCAGGTCCCTCTGGGGAAGGACAGGAGGAAGGCAAACAGCATAACTCTTTGGTATTGTGACAAGGTCCTTCCTCATCGGAACCCAGCCACTCCTTCATTCAAGGGGTTCTGGGTCTGCGAACTGTCTCAAGTCTGGAAACTGGTTTACTGGACAGGATTTGCTACTGCTGAAATCCAATGTTTACTTCCTGTCATTTGTTCTAGAGCTTTTATGCTTATACAGATCAAATAAAAACTTAGTAGGCTTCTTATGTATTTGGTTCCCGGGAACAGCATGATTAATTAGCCAGTTCCAAAGATCCATTCGGGTCATGCCATTATAGCATTGTTTTGCCTTTGCTGCCCATTAGGATAACTACGATAACTACACTCATCTGGCCCTCAGCGATTCAGTGCTGCCACCTGATGCCTACCCTGAGGTCCTATTAAACCTATTACGTGTACATTTAATTTATGCAAGTGAGCAATAACTTCTCTAACTTTAAGATCTGGCATATGAAATAGAGCAAAAACAAAGCTCTTCAAATGTTCTGGTGTCTCTCTCAGTACTTTCCATCTTATAAACTCAGTGGAAGTCATGTCCTCTGGGTCCTCGCATTGTGGAGAATGTGGTTTTACACTTCGAATCCACTTGAGCATGCCCATGTGCCTGATCCCCTGGAACTGTGGTTAAGATGGTTGTTAGCCACCATGTGGGGGCTGGGAATCAATCTGCAAGAGCAGTTAATGCGCTTAATCACTGAGCCATCTCTTCAGCCCCTCAAAATGTTTATTATCTGTGCAAAATATACCTCATTGTGAAATACAAACCTTGAGTCAAAGGAGAGAAATCAAACTACTAAGTAAATGGAAGCTGAAAACAAGTTGGCATAGCTATTCTAATGAAGTGGACTTCAAATCAAAACTAGTCAGAGGAGAGAAAGAAGGCAACTACATAGTTAATAATGGAAAAAATTATCAACAAGATCTAACAATTACAAATATTAGGCACAAAATGGGGATGCCAATTAAAACAAAATTTTGAAAGGCATGAGAGGTCAGATAGGCCCCAACATGATGATATTTCAACACGCCATTCTCATTGTTAGATAAATTTTCCAAACTAAAATCAACAGAGAAATTTCAGAGCTAAAACTATATTAGATAGTTACAGACTATCTTGTCAGCTACAGAATGCATATTCTCCTCAGTGGCCCATGGAACATTCTCTAAACTTGATCACATAGGCCACTAAAGAAATCTTAACAAACGGAAAAGACCTGAAATAATTCCCTGTCACTATCAGGTCATAGTGGAATAAAGCTGGGAAACAACAGTGAGAGAAACCACAGAAACAAAACAAATACTTGTAGGACACAGAAACGAGTCCTAAGAGTCAAGTAATCCTAAACAGAAAAAGCAAGTCTGGACTTGTCACACAAAAGCAGACCATAGCACAGGAGAAGAGACCCAGACAAACGTCCACAGAGCTATACCCATCTGGCTTTTGGAAAATATATAGGGGAAGAACAATCTTTAACAAATGGTGCTGGGAAAACTGGATATATACATGTAGAAGAATGAAATTCGGTCCTTTTCTCTCGTCTGCACAAAAATTATTTACAATGATTAAAAACTTTATTTTTTTTTAAATTTTATTTATTTCTGTATGTGTATGAATGTACTGTCTGCATGTAGGTTTGTGCATAAAAACTTTAATGTAAGACCCCAAACTCTGAAACTGCTAGGGGAAAGCACAGGAAAACACTTCACAAAATAAAACGAAAAGTGCAAAGAATAAGTGACTATGGAGTGCTCAGCCCTACATGGACTTCTGTATCACACCCCTTCCTTCCAAGGCTTAGGAGACATCACACAAGAAGCAGACAGACTGTAAAAGCCAGAGGCCAGGGAGGATTGCTATGAAAGAGGGTCTTCTGGACACTGCAGAAGTGATGTCCTCATGAGCTCAAGCAACTGTGGTCACCTATATAAGACCTGCCCTGAGATCAAGCCAGTCAGCATTCCAACATGGATGGGAGAGGGGTTCACAAGGCCCCACCACTAGTGGAGGTGCTGTTGGCCTTTTTCTTCAAGGTTATGGCCCCTGGTACAATGCTCAAGCTCCAGTGGATGAGCCTACACCCATGCGCTTATTAGAAGCACTAATTTGGCTTAGTGCATTACTGTAAAAATAGACCCGGTGAGAGGGGGCTAGAGAAATGGCTCAGTGGTGGAGAACACTGACTACTCTTATAGAGGACCTGGATTCAAGTTCCAGAATACATAATATGTATTATGGCTAGCAACCATCCATATCTCCAGTTCCAGAAGAATTCTTCTTCTGACCTCTGTGAGCATTGCACACCATGGGTGCACTTACTCGCATGGAGGCAATACACATACAATATAAAAGTAATAAAATATTAAAAAATAAATTAATTAAAAAGAAATAAAGTTGGGGTGTGTGAAGGGGAATCCTACAGGAGTTGGGGGTGGATTAGATATAATTATATTGCATATGTATATGAAGTTAACAAAAAAAAGAATTCTGATACTATAAGAACACCTTGCAAAAATAAAAAACAAGAAAAGATATAGATGTAGGCAAGGATTTTCTGAAAAGGTCTCTAATAGCACCTTCTGCCTTGGACCCTGGCCTCTTCCTGCTCTTCCTGCCTGAGACCTCCATACTAGCTTGATGAAGACTATTACAGAGTCCCACAACTAATCAAACACAGAGAACAAGTGTCTGTGAGATGCCCAGCCTGAGTGACAGATCTGTAATGCAACCTCTACACCTAAGGCTCAGGGAATGTGGCGGAACAGGGGTCAGAGAGAATAGTATAACACATCTCTCAATTCTCACCTGTGAAGCTTCCTCATGCAACAGATTGTTATTAACCCAGAAAACTACAACTATCCAAAGTACAGAGGATAAGTGACTCAGAATCCAGGGCTCAAGAACCACTGAGGAAGAGGGGGCAGAAGACCTGTGAGAGCGAGGGGTGGTAGATGACCAGAAGGAAACATCTTTCCAGGTATCTGGGAACTTGCTCAAATGAACTTATGGCAATGATGATAGAATGACAAGAACCATGCGAACACATAGCGAACAAAAATCTGAGACATAATCATGTAACTATATACAGATATCCATTCCTTTCTGGTTGATGTGTATTTCATATATATTTCATCAGAGCCTCTACTTAACTTAGCCAACTCCAAAGTGATGGAACCTAGGTTATTTAAAACTTTTTCTCTTGACAAAAATAATCCTACAGTGGAAGTTTTCCTATGTTCTTTCAGGGGAGCTGTTGTGGTATGTCCCCAGAGCTGTGTGCACATAGGAATGAGGTCACCGGCACACACATACTTAAAATATAGCCAAATACTTCCCAGAGTGGCACTAACATGCATTTTCAGCTCTCTGAATTAGGTTCTGGTTTTTCTAATAACAAACACTACAAAGTTATTTTTCTCATTTTTTTTCCAACCCTGGGGTTTGGTTACAGTTTTCTGCTCACTGTTTAAGCGAAGCATCTAATCTACTTAGCTGTTCATGACTCCTTAGCGTTTGCCTTGCCCCAGTCTCCTTTCAATCCACTCCAGTCAAACTTTTTTCAATCCTCTATAGAAATGGCTTTGTGCAAGGTCATGAGTAACTGTCTACATTCGTTATTCTGAAATTTAATGCTCTGTTCTTATCGAATCCAAACCTTAAGCAGCATTCGACAGCTGTTTTCTCTCTTGGCTACACTCTCATCTGTCTTTTCTGTTGCGTGTGATGAATCTCATTCTGGGACACCCACCACCACCAAGGTGCTAGGAAGCGCCAGGGGCTCAGATCTTATTTAGCTGGTTCTTCATCTGCATTATCTTCTAGGATGACCTCACCTAGGCTCCTGGCTTTGAACACCAGCTACATAAGGGCATCTTCCCTCATCACAGCTCACAATATAATAAATATACCAGACACTGCAGCCCAAATGCTTCCAATGAAACTTACAATAAAAGGGACCTTATCTGTCATGTTCATAGTGCCCAAACATGGGAGTTGCTTAGAAATCGTCAATGAAAAAAAATAATAATAATCTTGTAGACCAGAGAAACAATGCTTACAAGCACACTTAAAACTACCTGCCCATGACCAAAAAAAAAAAAAAAAAAAGCCGGGCGTGGTGGCCGCATCTCTTAATCCTAGCACTGGGGGCAGAGGCAGGGCGTCTTTGTGAGTTCAAGGCCGCCTGGTCTACGAGTGAGTTCCAGGACAGCTGGGGCTAACAGGAGCCCTGTCTAAAAGACAAAAAAAAAAAAAAAAAACAAAAAAAAAACTACCTCCCATCCAGGCGTAGTGGTGCGCCCCTTTAATCCCAGCACTTGGGAGGCAGAGTGGCGGATCTCTGTGAGTTCAAGGCCAGCTTGGTCTAAATAGGGAGCTCTAGCTCTTGGTCTCATAGGGAGCTTCTCAGCTGGGCTACGAAGGAGACCCTGTTAAGACAAAAAGTAAACAAACCCAACACAAAATAAACCTACGCCTAATGGTCTAAAAATATACAGAAGAGAATCAATTGCAGTTTCCACGACATTATATGGCATTTATCTTGCTGGTAAAATGACAATTTCTTTTTTTTTTTTTTTAAGGTGATAATATTCTTTTTTTTTGTGTTTAAATGAAAAATTTTTATTCATTAGGAGTCTGATTACAGTAGTGTGCTACTTTTTCAATCATGGAGAGGTATGTTCCAGACACACTCTTCAGAATAGCCATTGACAACTAGGAATGGCCTAGCCATCCACAGATGAGGGATACCATTCGTCATTTGTTTTTCTGGGACTGTGTTACTTCACTCAGCATGATGTCCTCTAGCTCCAGCCATTTTCCTGCAAAGCTCATGATGTCATCTTTCTTTACTGCTGCATAGAACTCCATTGTGTGGATGTACCACATTTTCTCTATCCACTCATCAGTTGAGGGGCATTTGGGTTGGTTCCAGCTCCTTGCTATTGTGAAGAGAGCTGAAATAAACATGGCCGAAATGCAACTTTCTTATAAAATGTCATTTTACTGCAATAGACACTGCATTTCTGGTCTATTTATAGCTAGGTCCTATGTTAGTCAGGTTCACTATATATACATATATATATATATTATATATATTAATATATATCAATAATATATTCTTTTTCTACCTAGATAAATTACAAATAAGTATTTAATTTGGCCTTGAGGTATTGTAAATTAATGCATTTTGTGGGGAAGGGAGGTAAATTTGTGTATGTGCTCATGAGTGTGTGTGTGTGTGTGTGTGTGTGTGCACGCGCGCGTGTGTTAGTGCACATGCGCACGTGCATGTTTGTACAAGCACACACGCTCATTGAGGCCAAAGGTGGACATTGGGTGTCTTCCCCAGTCACTGTCTACCTAGTTTTTTGAGACAAGGCCTCTCGATGAACCTGGAGCCTACCAATTTGGGCAGACTGAGTAGGCAGTGAGCCCGGAGGATCCATGTCTCCCATCCTGTTCCCAAGTGCTAGAGTTACAGATGCATGCTACTGCATCTGACTTTTTATATGGGTCCCTGTCATCTGAAATCAGGTCCTAATGCTTGAATGGCAGGCATCTGACTGACAGCCGTCTCCCCCAGCCTGATAATATTTTAAATATAAAATCAAGCCAAGTATGGCAGCACGTGCCAGCATTCCCAAAGCCAAGGCAGTGCAGCTGTGAGCTGGAAGACAGCTGAGGCAGGATGAGAAAACGCTGTCCCCCAAACAAAAACAAAAATGACTAAATAAACATCAGCAACTCTTCTAAAGTTTGTTTTACTTCTTAAATTGATCTTAGTTAGCTGCTGGCTCATTATGTATTTGAAGTTGTATGACGTCTGACCAGATCTAACAGATGTAAATGACTCAGTGAGTCCAATGCAGTATATACTGATGTGTACATATTAGTATATATATGTACATATATTTATATATAAAGACAAGGTGATGAAGTTTTGGACATTTTTAAAAGTAATATCTCACTCAAAAATTTTATGTGTGTTCAAAGAAAGTTTTGCACATATAAAGTATACCAGTGTTAGAAGTTATTTAATGAGTGTTGAGTTTTCAATTCTAAATTAATATATTTTAACTTCGGCAAACACTTTGCAAGATTCAGATGGTGAAATGCCACTTAGAAAATGCATTTAATTTCAGGGTTCAGATTTCAAAGATTTGATTCACATCTATTTTGAAGTGAGTATTCTTGAGGTATATTTAACATTTTCATCATTATGCCAAAAAGCCTGAAATAACATTGTGATTTTAATAAATCAGATGCTAGAACAGGTGTGGATATTGAGCTAAAAAGTTGCAGCTCAGTATAGATGCAATTATATTAAAGCCAGGAAATTATTTATGGGGTAAGTGTGATGTGGCATGAATTAAATCAAGCTAAGGAGATAATTAAAATGCTTATAAAATTATAAATCAATTATATTATAATATTAAGGACAAAGAGTATCACTCCAGAATTGTTCATATAAAAATGCAACTAAAATTTCTGTGCACTTTTTATTCTGAGCATTAAGCCAGTAAAATAATTACAATTTATAGGAACTTATAAAATATGAAAAATTTTGTAGGAAGGGGTAAAATAGGGACCATTAAGTTCTAGTTATGTTTTGGCCATGCTTAAGTTATTTAAATAGTCTGTCAATTGGAGAAGTGAATATGATTCTTATTTATCTTATAAGAAATAATCACAGTATATTTGGAAATATCTGAACGCTGCAAAACAGTATTTTGCTTTTTGCTGAATCTATACAAAAATAAATTCCCACAATGACATGTATTTAGAAGTCATAACGAGAAATGCCAGCAAAGCATGTGGATGACCAGAGTGAACTAGAGAGAGCAGTGGCAAGATGAACAGAAAGTCAACTGAAGACGCTCACCAGATTTAAAAAAGAAATTCAGAGTTAAAAGATATAAGGGAGAGAAGTTTGATCTAAAACTCAAAGGCAGCTTCCAATAGCCCTATGATCACTTCTATAAATTTCCTTGAATGAATCGATGTTTCATGATCAAGGTATTTACAGAGTTCCTTTGTGCTAGACTAATTTTATGCAAACTCTGTGAGACGTGGCGCGCATCTTCAGCCACACAGAGTACCGAGTCTTCCTTCTATATTCTTCCTCCCCTCTTGGATGTCAGCAAAGTAGGCAAAGGACAAGATCCAGTTTTCACAAGAGAGCTTTCATGCTACAGAAAAAATTTGAGCTGGTTGCATTCTAAAACAAAGTCTGCCACACAATTATATAATAACAAAAAGTAAAAATAAAATTTTCTACACTTTTAAGACAATATATTCTCAGGCAATATTCAGACACGTAAAAATATTATGCATAAGGAAGTTGAATATGATATTGCTTTAACAGAAAAAGGAAAATGTCTAGTAATAGGGCAAGGGTAAGTAAATTATAATTCATATAAAGAACAGAACAAATTCTATAAATATTTTCACATGGAAAAAGAAAGTGGTAGGTGAAGATTATGAATTTATGTAAAAATACATAAAAGTCTAGAAGGATATACATGAGATGTTCATAATTGTACCTGAATGTTGGAATTTCTCCATCATTAGTGAAAATAGTTTATTTTGGTAACAGGAAACAAAATAATGTTAACTTGACATAACATTAAATCAGTCTGTACTGTCTTATAACCTGTTGATGTTTACTATAACCCACTGTCAGTGTCTAGGTTCCTCTGAATCTTGTCTTTTTTCTTCAGCCATGCTAGGAGCAGCCTGGTACCATAGCTGGAGTATTAATTATTGCTAAGAATGAACTGCGCTTTGATGCTCACAGGTAGGGGAGATGAGAGGTCAGGAGCCCAAGTTCTGGCAGGACAGTTTCAGACTCAGGTTCCAGTTCTGCCAGTTAGTAGCCATGGGGCCTTGAGCAAATGACTTACTTCCTCTATGTCTCCACAGTGTACTTTGTACACCAGAGACAATAAATCTGGAGGGTGATAGTAAAAGGGTATCATGTAGTTCTACCAGGGAAACATCAAAGAACCATTTATTCACCCCAGATAGCAAGGGAGCTGACAGGCTGAAGAAAGAGTTGTCAAATCAAGCTTGACTACTAAAGAGTTTACTAGGTTTACTTGCAGGGACTCAGTGACTCACAGGCAACTGGACCATTGAAAAGTCTCAGCCTCAGTCAATGGTTCTTATATACTTCAGCAGTTCTAAAATGATGAGGTGGACGAGTATTGTTACAATCTCAAGTAAGGGTCTGATGAGACCCCGGCTTTCAGCTGGATTTTTCTGCTTATATTATATATGACTGTGGGTCAAGATCTTCTATATGTCACCACAACTGGTGTTTCAAGATGACAGTGTGCATATCAAGCCATGGGGAAACAGCCATACCATACAGTAGGAACTCTAGAGGTGGTTTTGTTTTATTTTTCAATGATGTAGGTCAGTTGTGATGGATATTTTTAATTGCCAACTTGACACAATCTAGAATCACCAGGAAGAGACTCTCCATGGGACACTGTCCAGATCACTTGGCCTGTGGGCATTTCGGGGGGGGGGGACTATCTTGACTTATTAACCGAGGTGGGAAGACAGGCCCACTATGAGTGACACCATTCCCTAGGCAGAGGGGATCATGAATGACACACTAGTGTAGAAAGCGAGCATGCTGGCATGCATGCATGGATTTACCCCTCTCTGCTCTTGGCTAGGGATGTATTGTGACAGTTCATTCAAGCTCCTGCCCAGGAGACTTCCCTCAATAATGTATTGAAACCTTGAATTGTGAGCCAAATAAACCCTTTTCTACTTTAAGTTATTCTTGCCAGGTTATTTTATCACACCACCAGGAAATAAAACTCAGACAATAGTATCAGCAATTAACTAATAAAAAGGAGATGCCACAAGCTGGCAAAGCCATCAAGAGGTAAGTGACACTGGAGGCATCATTTATTCTTTAAACAATACTGCTACTGGCCCATAAATACATATGATCTGAACATGTCTATGAATGGCTGGCCTGAGTGAGGCCATTTGTCATAAAGTGTCTGCTGTTTCAAGATGGCAACATGCCTATCAAGCTGCCAGAAGGAATGTGTCCTGCAGTTGTTAGAAATTAAAGCTTTTTCCCTTGCTATCACTTGAATTTGAAATGTCCACAGGTTTGTGTTTTAAACACTTGTTTACCAACTGGTGGCAACATTTAAGATTTTTTTTAATTATTTTAATTCTTCTGTGAATGAGGGTTTTGCATACATGAGGTCAGAAAAGGGCATCAGGTCCCCCAGAACTGGAGTTACAGATGGTTTTGTCTGCCATGTGGATGCTGGGAACTAAACCCAGGTCCTCTGCAAGAGCAGCCAGTGCTCTTGACCACTGAGTCCTCTCTCCAGCCCCTGGTGGCACTGTTTTAAAGGCTGTGGAAGGTGGGAAGTGGATCACTAGGGGTGGGCCTGTTGGAAGTTACAACCTGATCCTTGTGTCAAGCCTACTGTCTGATATTTGGTACACCATGACTTGAACAGCTGCCCTCCAGCACCCACTGCCATGATGTTTTAATCAAACACAGCGTCAATCAACTGTGGAAACTTCAGAAGGCAGAAGCCAAAATAAGTCCTTTTTCCCTTATCTTGTTTCCATCAGATATTTTGTTGCAGCAATAAGAAAGTAACTAATAGAGAAAGGCTTAAGAAGGTAAAGTTGAGCCCCTTCCACTGCTTAGAGGAGGCATTAGAGGACACACCATATGCAGTATGGAAGCTCTGCAGGACAAACAAGGTAGATGGATCCACCACATTTGTTCCCAATCAAGCCTAGAGGTGATCATTTGATGTGTGTCTAATTATATCTTATGCCCTGTGAGATCTCAATCATCATTTAATTTGGTCACTGGTGAGGAAGAACACAGTCACATGAAGTCACAAGCTTAAATGTGAGAAATAATGGAAGAGCCAAGTTGAGAGAGGCAGATACAGGAAACAAAGCAAAGGACAGAGTCAACAGGATGAAAGGAAATGGGATCTGGAATGTATCCCTAAGGTCCGGAGGGACACGGTGTGGATAAGGAAAGGCAGAGAGAGCAGCAAGGTTAATTAAGATCCAGACTAGAAGAGGAAATCTATATTAGAGATGAAAAATGAGGGGAAACCAACTAGAATAAACCAGAACTACAACTACCTTAAGGGAGAGAAATGGGTCTGAAAGGAGAGACATCTGTCCTAAGGAGTAGATGCTACATCCTCATGGAATATGTAAGACTCAAATATTCATAAAATGGAGGATATGCATGAAATAGAGATTATCATTAAAGGGGAAAAAAGTAAGAAAACAAATGTCTGTTAAGACGCTAGTGACAGAGACAGCCTCTACAGAGACCCCTTAATGGACTGCATATTTCAGTGGTGACCTGGTTCTCAAAATGAAACTCAGTTTTAGTTAACCTAGTTGTCTGGCTTGTAGCTTCCCCATGGAACTGATGAATTTTCTCTCTCTCTCTCTCTCTCTCTCTCTCTCTCTCTCTCTCTCTCTCTCTCTCGTGTGTGTGTGTGTGTGTGTGTGTGTGTGTGTGCTCCTTCCCCTACTTTGGGGCATGAAAGCAACTTTTGCTATTTTAATATGAGGCTACTCTTTCTTTTAATGTTTATGAGTGTACTATCTGCATATATGTAAGTGCACCCATTCTGTGCAATGCCCATGGAGGCCAGAGAGGGCATCAGATTCCCTGGAACTGGAGTTATGAATGGTTGTTAGCCACCATGCAGGTACTGGGATTCCAAATGGGCTCTTCTGCAAGAACAGCCAGAATTCTTAACTGCTGACGCCATCTCTACAGCTTCAAGGCTACTCTTTTAAGGGCTGCTGGACGTAGTATGACTAAGGGTCAGTCTCCTTAGTTTTCTGGTAGAACACTAACACTTCTCCAGGAGCTGGGGACTTAGCTCAGTAGGAAAGTACTTATCTAACCTGTAATCCTCAGGAACAGGGAAAAATGAGCACTTTTTATCTTTATTACAAGTAAAGTTTACCGTATTTTAATTGGATCCCAAGAGTTCAAAAGGAATCATAAACGGCGGCCAAGTTACCAAGGTGCAGCTTCTCTGGAAATTATACCTTGCAGATAAGACCATAGTGGAACTCTATTCAAAGACTTCTCCATGTGTCACATGGCAAATGGCTTCTGAGTGAGTCACAGCCACTCCCTGCAGCAGCCCTGTAGCCTATGAGCAGGTAGACAGCTAACTGAGCAGAGGAAAAATCAGTGGAGAAACATGAACCCTCTGACTAAGAGAAAGTAAAATTCATGGTTCTCTAATACTTTTATTCCCAATGCAGTCATTTGGTTTGCTGTCACAGCAGAAACAGCTACTTTAAAATTCACTTTAATATTCTCTATTTGTACAGTTCTTCTGGCATTACCACATTTTATTTTGTTTCTTCTAATGCTTTGAAATGGGTAGTGAAAGCTACCATATTCCCATTTTATGGGTGAAGTAACTGAGTTAAAGAAATGAACAGCCTGTCCAAAGGGCCTACAACAGACACTGGAAGATGCAGAAAGCAGGAGCCTTTGACTCCTGGGTCATGGCTTTTGTTGTTGTTGTTGTTTGTGGTTTTCAGTTGAACCTCATGACTCATTCTGACTTTCTCCACTTTACCAGAGAATTAAGGAATATAGGAATAAGGAATATACATATTTCTACATGGATGAAACTCACAAGCACTATGCTAGCACACAAAAAGACTACACATTGAATGGTCCAATTGCAAGAAGTGTCCAGAACAGGCAAACTCGAAAGAAAGCAGAACAGTGACTGCCTGGGGAGGGACAGAACTTGGGGTGCTAATGGCCTCAAGGGTTTTTCCCTAATTTTGTATTTTTATTTTTAAAAAT
Source organism: Rhizomys pruinosus (assembly GCA_009823505.1). Lineage (NCBI taxonomy): Eukaryota > Metazoa > Chordata > Mammalia > Rodentia > Spalacidae > Rhizomys > Rhizomys pruinosus. The sequence goes on along the minus strand of VZQC01008495.1, from coordinate 147,883 downwards.
TATTTATAATAATAACTGTTATCAGTGTGTGTGATGTGTGGGGAAGGCATGTGCATACATGACAACTGTGTGGCATCAAAGGACAACTCTGTGGAGTCAGTTCTCTCTTTCCACCTGTATGTGGGTTCCAAGGATCAAAGTCACACTGGCAGGCAGCACTTGCACCTGCTGCATCATCTTATAGGACCTCAAGGATTCTTTCTAAAAGTTGTAGAAATACTCTAAAATGAGATGACAGCAATGGTCACACAATTCTGTATCTAGCAGAAAGCCTAGAAACCACAAAATGGCACATATAAGATGGGCGAAGATATGGAAATTATACCTCAGTAACACTGTACTCATTTTAAAACATTTAATTAGGGTGTTCAAATAGTCCATGCAAAATCATATCATTAAAATAGCTGTGTTATTTGTTATATCACATAGCTTACTAAAAGAAAAAAAGTTTCAAAGTTTTTCCACTTGGGATAAATTTGAAAGTTGGTCAAATAGATTTAAGGAAGAATAACAACACCAAAATGATTTCTCTGACTGCGTCCTCCAGTATTTCTGACTGCTGACAAAAAGCAAAGGACACTTTATTCTACCAGGTAGAAGGAAAATCATTTAAGTGGACTGATTTGTGGGTCACAGTGACCTCTGAGAAGAATATAATCAATTGAGATAAATTGTGCATTTTGGAAGTAATATTAGTGTGAGCTAAACATAAAATTACAAAACTCATGTAAACAGATCTTTTAAAAGATCTGTTTAAAAAACTTAGCCTTCGAATTTGTATTTTACAATTTTATGGAAAAATTAAACTTTAGCATTAAATATTAGACTGCCTTTGGTAGACCATTATCATTCTTACAATACTATAAAACTATATGGACACCAGAATTACATGTATTTAAATGTTGGGCATGCATATTTCAGAAGATAAGCAAAGGAAAATATGGGGACAATAAAGTTCAAACTTTTTATATAAAATATAATTATTATAGATACTATATGTTTAAACCAAAGTTTGAAAATGTTCAATGGCATGTCAAAAGAAAAATGTAAAATACATAAATATGAACATTTAAATTTCAAAACAAGGAAATAGTATCAGAGTTTGAATCAAATCAAAGCCTGAAAGAGTTACCAGGTCTTATTCCAACCCACATGCTCACCAACAACGGATGGTATGTCAAAGTCAGTAATGTAATGTAATGTAATGTAATGTAATGTAAAGTAATGTAATGCACTGTAATGTAATGTGTGGTAGCCGGGTCACCATCGGACTCAGCCTAGGATGCTTGTAATGAATACCACATTTCTGTGGAACATGGTACTGGGTGGTGAGGTGCAGAAAACACAATGCAGTACCAGTTACATCATTTAAAATAGAAAAAGATAAAGTCTATTATAAAGTAAATTATAAAAGTCAGAGATATGAGGATATAAAATATCAGAGGAATTTTCAAAACATATTTACAAAGAAATATAATATTCTACACAAGCTTAAAAACTCAAAGCATGTTAGTGATAAGAATATAACATATAAACTTCTTTACCAAGAGGAAACTTGAGAATAAAGAACAGGTAAGAATAGAACTAACAGGACACAATACAGAAATCCAAGTGAGCTTCTATCAGAAAGGAAGCCAGCTGTGACACAGCATTCAAATTGGTTCCCACACCTATGATCCTGGTAAGCCAGCTTGCTGGAAGAAGTATAAATACGCAAATGCTTAGAGCTGGCTTTAAGATTTTTATTTATAGTAAAATATTCACAAAGTTCATATCAAAGGTTCTTGAAAGAAAATCTAAAATAATTGCCCATTATAGTAGTACCATAATTTATCCAGGGAAGGAAAAGAATCACTGTAACATATTAGTTTTTCTTCTCAAAAGTCATCAAGATTTCTGAAAGACATTAATAAACTGCAAAATCAAGATAACAGGAAGTTGGTGAGTTTGGTGCCCACACAACAAGCCTCCAGCCCCACTTGGGAATCAGCATTGGCCATCTTACTGGTGAATTTCACACAGGTGTCTGAGGACTATCTCCCTAGACTGTTGAAACAGAAGCAGCCTGGCACAGAGCTGTTGCCCATTCGTTGTTGATTGGTTGGTTGGTTTATACATATGTTTATGTGCTCTTATTTTTGTTGTTTATGCACTGAGTGTTTTCGGGTTTTTTTTCTACCATATTTCTCTTTTTATTTGGTTATTTTTATAGCTATGTACAATTTCATATATTGTCAACCCAATGTATGCTTCAACCTCTCTCTCACTAAGATAGACCTCCATGACTGTCTTTCACTAAATTTTCTATAACTACAAGTCTTTTTAGTCTACATTTCTATATGTAAATTAACACAGTACTACCTCTTCTCCCTAAAACCCACTTTCCATCTCACACTGTGCCACCTCCATCTCACACGCGCCACTTCCATCTCACTCTGCGCCACTTCCATCTCACACTGCGCCACTTCCATCTCACTCTGCACCACTTCCATCTCACACTGCGCCACTTCCATCTCACACTGCGCCACTTCCATCTCACACTGTGCCACTTCCATCTCACACTGTGCCCCTCCTTCCTCCCTTCCCTATTGTTTCATTTCACTATTTAAATATTTAAATTATTAATATTAAATATCATTCAATAATATAAATCATATTAAATACTATTTTTTATTAAAAGGAGAGAACATGAATGCAGTCTCCCACTACCACAAATTATGCAGTCAAGTTTCCTACATTTGGGGAAATCTCAGGGGTCAGCACATCCAGAGTGCAATGGATGAGCCTCGTTCTGGGAAAACCATCTTTGTGATCATGGTATCTCCCCTGCCAGGTATTTAATACCATTTTTATTTTTTTATTTTATTTTATTATTTTATTTTATTGGTTTTTTCAAGATAGGGTCTCCCTGTAGCTTCAGCTGTCCTGGAACTCACTCTGTAGACCAGGCTAGCCTTGAACTCACAAAGATCTGCCTGCCTCTGCCTCACAAATGCTAGGATTAAAGGTGTGTGCCACCACACCTGAATTTAAATACTATTTTTAAACACTATTTAAATATCCTTTACTCAAAATATCTATAAGACACACCTTCTTCCAACAGTACCCCAGTGCTGCCATCTCTGAACCATGATGTAGACCCAAGTGTAATGTAAAGGTGTCTCTTACACGCAGGTGAAAGCAGGACTGCCAATAAGCAAGTGGGGGCACTGTTACATTTCCCCCTTAAATAGCTACAGGAAAAAAATCCTATCGAAGAATCCTTTAAAGGGATGCACAGAAAATTAAGCCACCAGAGTTGGGAAAAGGGAGAAGTTAAAACCAGAGGATGCATGCATCTGAAAGATTCACCAAACGCAACAAAGAAACATAAAGACTATGAACCCCACCCTCCAGCCTATCCTCCACCTCCCAACTTCCTGTAATGGAAACCCAAACCCCGGCATCAGGTGAAAATGTCTAAGAAAGCCTTCAGAACCCTACTTTTTAAATGGATCAATGACCACATAGAAGGCTCTTAAGTAAACAGGTGCATGAACTAAGGAAAACTGGTCAAGATCTGTCAAAGAGTCTCCAAAGTGAATGCAGGAATTATCAAATTGTAAGAATAAGTCTAAAATGTAAAGGATAAATCCAGCAAGGAAACCAATCTGAGAAAGAACCAAACAAGGAATGCTAGAAATGAAAGAACAGAATAAAAAAATATATATCGAAGAGCATCACGGACAGACAAGGCCATGTAGAAGAATGAATTTCAGGAAAGAAGGCTAAAGCCAAGGTAATAATATATCCACATATTTAAAAAAATGATGAACATGACAAACACTTCTAAGATGTCTGAGCTACATTCAAGGGACCAAACCTAAGAACCCATGGAGTAGAAGGAACAAAAAAGAATAAAAAAAGAACAGATTATTTAATGAAATTGAAGCAGAAAATTTTGCAAACTTACAGACAGAAGTTGGCATGAAAGCACAAGAGGCAATTAAAACCCCAAACACACAGGATTAGAGAACTACTCCATGACATATCACAGTGAAGATGTCAAAAATACAAAAAAGAAATAATATTAAAAGGAAATATTAAAAGGAAAAAACTCATACCCAGAGGCAGGAATATTAGAAGAGCATCAGCTCTCTCACCAGCAAACCTAAATCCAGAAAAGCATGAAATGATAGTTCAAGCCACGTGAAGTGTGTAACCACCCAAAGTGCTGTGTCCAGCAACGCTATCTTCCAAATGATGGAGAAATAGGGATATTTTGAGACAGATACAAATTACTTAATTATGATCAAAGAAGCACTACAGAAAATTCATACAGGAATACTATACAGGGGCATATAGGAAAATAGTCTCATTTAGGTGAACACATGAAAGAATACACCTAATAAAAGGAACAGATGAACAAAGAAGAGCTGGAAAAGAATTGATCATGTCCAACACGGCAAACTCCCCAAACTAACAGGGAACCAGGTAAAGAAATATCAATAATCTAGTAAATAGAATATGACCTAAGAAAAATCATAGAAAAGTCCCCTTCAAAAATAACTTTAAACACAAAGGGTCTCAGCTCACCATTGAAAAGATGTTGACTAACTTACTGGATGAAAAAAGCAAGAAACAAGTGTGTGTTGTCCCTAAGAAAGCCATCTAGCTAGCAAAGATATCAAAAAACTGAGTGTTAGAAAGAAGGTGGAAATCAACAAAATAAACAAAATTCATAAATAAGTGGGCATACCTATTCTGATATCTGAAAGAGTATATTTCAAACCAAAACTAGTCAGAAGAGATAAAGGACAATATTAATTAGGGAAACAATTCATCAAGAAGATATATCAATTGTAAATATTTATGTACCAAATATTGAGAATCTCAGTTTTATACAATAAAAACTAAGCCAGGTCTGGTGGCGCACACCTTTAATCCCAGCACTCAGAAGGCAGAGGCAGGTAGGCAGGCAGATCTCTGTGAGTTCCAGGCAAGCTGGGGCTACAGGGAGACCCTGTCTCAAAAAGACATTAAATAAATAAATAAATAAATAAATAAATAAATAAATAAATAAATGCTAAAAGAGATAAAAGGTCATATAGGTCCTGACAACAATAACTGCAGACTTAATTACATATTTAGACAGGTCCTCCAAACTAAACATCAATAGAGATTGCTTAGAGTTAAACTACACTATAGATCAACTGTGGTATATTTCATTCATCAGATGAAGAGCACACAAGCTTCTCTGAAATTGATTATTATATCATAGGCCACAAATCAAGCCTCACCACACACACACACACACACACACACACACACACACACACAAATCAAGATAATTCCTTGTTTATCTTATTAAACCACAGTAGAATAAAACTAGACACCAACAGCAAGATTATCTTCAGAAACTATCCAGATACTTGGGAGACTGAATGTCATGCTTTTGAATGCAGAGTGGGTCACTGAAGAAATCAGAGAAGAAATCAACTGATTCCTAGAAACAAATGAAAATGATAACACAACTCATCAGATTCTCTGCAATACAACTAAGAGGAAAGTTAATAGCTACAAATGTACACACTGAAAATAAATCAGAAAGGGCCTGGGAAGATGGATTAGCATATAAGATTGCTTGCTCAAGTATGAGGACTTGAATTTACAGAACCCATGAAAAAAGCTGAGTGTGGTCATGTGCACATCTGTAACTCCAGTGCTGTGAGACGTAGGGAGAGTGGAAACACTGGGCACTGCTGGCCACTCGCTTATTCAGAAAAAATCCTGAGCTCAAGGTTTAGTTAGACACGGTTTCAATTGAATAAAGTGGAAAGCAAAACACCCATCATCATCCCCTGGCTTCCACAGACACATGGACATGTGTACCTGCACACACATGTGCACATACACCCCACATACAAAATCAGGGAGGTCTCAAATAAACAGCCTAATCTTAGGAGTCTAGAAAAATACAAAGTCAATCTCAAACCCAACAGACAGCAAGAAATACAGATTAGGGCAGAAGTTAAAGAAACAATGACTGAAAAATGATATAGAGAACCAACGAAGAGTTGACTGCAGATGGAAGGAGGCTCAGTGGGGAAAGGTGCATACTGTACTTGTAGAAGATCTGAATTTGGTTCCCAGCTCCCATGTTAGGCAGCTCATAACCACAAGAAACTCCAGTTCCAGGGGATCTGACACCCTCTTCTGGCCTCCAGTTCCAGGGGATCTGACAAGCACTTGCACTCACATGGACATTCCTACACACACACACACACACACACACACACACACACACACACACACTTTTTTTAAAAAAATCTTTAAAACAACAACAAAAAAAGTTGATTTTTAAAAAAAGGTTAATGAGGTTGACAAATCCCTAGGGACTAACCAAAAGTTAGAGTCAGAAGACCCAAATAAAGTTAGAGATGAAAAGGGAGTTGTAGCAAACTCCAGTGAAATATAGAAGGCCATTAGGGAACTTGTGAAAACATATTTTAAAAAGCAGGAAAACCTGAGGCTGGAGAGATGGCTCAGTGGTTAAGAGCACTGGATGTTCTTGCAGAGGACTCAAGTTTGGTTCTCAGCACCCACATGGCAGCTAACAACCATCCACAGCTCCAGTTCCAGGGGATCTGACACCCTCTTCTGACCTTCCGGGCATGGCATAACATGTTTGTACTTACATGCATGCAGGCAAAACCCTCATATACTTAAAAATAATAAATACAATAATTAAAAAGCAGGAAAGCCTAGAGGAAATGGATAAATTTCTAAAAGCATATGAGTTATTTACATTAGAGCTAGAAAATATAATTAATTTAAATAGAGGAAATGGTGAAATTGAAGCAATAACTAAGTCTCCCCACAAAGAGAAGCCCAGGATCAGATGATTCACTGAATTCTATCAAACTTTTAAGGAAGACCTAATACTACTATTTATCAAACTATTCAACAAAATAAAAAGGGAAGGAACACTATCAAATTTGTTCTGTGACGCCAATACTATCTTGGTAAAGATATAATATAAAAAGGAATCATGCAGACAGTACATTCATACACATACAAAGATAAATAATAATAAAAAAAATCAAAAAAAAAAAAGGAATCTATAGATCAACTTCCCTAATGAACATAGACACATGATTACAGTCATGGAGAAATTATGAATAGATGGAACACATTTCAAAACAGTACACAACAAACTTATTGCCAACATTCTACTAAATGGGGGGAAGACTGAAAGCACTTCCTCTAAGCCCTAGAGCAAGACAAGGTGCCCACTATCTCCACTCTTATTTATTTCAGTTCTTGAAGTTTTAGGCAGACCAATAAGAGAAGAGAGGATATAAAAGGGGTAAAAATAGGAAAGAGGTAAAGAAAGTCTCTTTTCATAGGGGACATGATTCTTTACTTGAGAGACTTTAACAGAAGACTCTGATTGTAATAAATTCTTTCAGTGAAGTGGCAGGATAGAAAATAAAAACACAAAAACCAGCCACTCTCATATATACCAATAAGGAATTTACTAAGACAGAAATTAGAAAAAAAATTCTATTCATGAGATCTCTCAAAAAAATAAAGTACCTAGAAACAAGCCACACCAATGATGTGAAAGACTTCTACAGTGAAAACCTTAACACATTGAAAGAAGAAATTAAAGACAAGAGCAGACTATGGGAAGACCTTCCATGCCCCTGAGTTGGCAGAATTAATATTGTAAAATGGATATATTGCCAATGTAATTTACAGATTCAATACAATTCCCAGCAAAATTCCAATGGGGCCAGGTGTAGTGGTGATGTCTTTAATCCCAGCACTCAGGAGGCAGAGGCAGCAGATCTCTGTGAGATCAAAGTCATCTTACTGTACATAGCAAGTTCCAGGCTAGCTGAGATTACAGGAAGACCCCATCTCAAAAAAGTTTTTTTCCCAATGATATCCTTCACAGAACTAGAAAAATCAATTTTAAAAAATCATATGGAAACACAAAAGACCAAGCATAGCCAAAGGAATCCTGAACAGAAAGTATGCTGCTGGAGGTACGATACCTGATCTTAAATTATACCATAGAGCTACAGTGACGAAACAGCATGGTACAAGCACAAAAACAGATGTTCAGACCACCGGGATAGAAATGAGGACTTGCAGAGCTATAATCATTTAATTTTTTAAAAAGACAAAGGCAGGTGCTGGAGAGATGGCCTAGCAGTTAAGAGTGCCGACTGCTCTTGCAGAGGACCCAGGTTTGATCCCCAGCACCCACATGGCGGCTGAGAGCCATCTTTAACTCCAGTTCCAGGGGAATCTGACACCCTCTTCTGACCTCCGCGGCATTGCATGACACGGGTGCACAGACCTGCATGCAAGACAGTACATTCATACACATAAAGAATAAATAAGATCGACAATTGACAAATGGGACCTCATTAAACTCAAAAGTTTCTGTACATCAAAAGAAACAATAAAGGAAGTGAAGAGAAAACCCACAGAGTGGGAGGAAACCTTCACTGCAGATACATCTGACAAAGCATTAATTTCCAGAGTATACAAACTACTCAAAAAACAAAGAAGAAAGAAAACAAATGAATCACTCAAAAGATGGAGCAAAGATCTGAATAGAGACTTCACAGAGGAGGAATTAGAGATGGCCGAGAAACATCTTAAGAAGTGTTCAACATCGCTGATAATTAAGGAAATGCAAATTAAAACCACTTTGAGATATCACCTTACTCCAATAAGACTGGCTAGGATCAGGAACACGAATGATACCAAGTGCTGGAGAGGTTGTGGGGAAAGGGGAACACTCATCCATTGCTGGTGGGAATGTAAACTTGTACAGCCACTATGGAAAGCAGTGTGGAGAACCCTTAGAAGACTCAAAATGAGCCTTCCATTTGACCCAGTCATACCACTCCTGGGTATATACCCACAAGACACAACTTACTGCAAAGATACATGCACAGCTATGTTTATTGCAGCTCTGTTCACAATAGCAAAAAGCTGGAACCAGCCCAGGTGCCCTTCAACTGACGAGTGGATAGAGAAAATGTGGTACATGTATACAATGGAATACTATGCAGCAGTAAAGAGGGACAACATCATGAAATTTGCAGGTAAATGGATGGAGCTGGAAGACATTATGTTAAGTGAAGTAACACAGTCCCAGAAAAACAAACGACAAATGGTGTCCCTCATATGTGGATGCTAGTACCAACAACCCAGATATAAATATTTCTCATGGAGAGGGAGGCATAGTAAAAGAACAACAGAAAGACTGCATCAGAAAATGGACTGAAATGGTGAATTGGAAAGGGGGGATGGGTGGGAGAGGGACACGGGTGTATATTCGATTAAGGCATATTTAATTGACGTGAGCTCAGCAAGTACCCAGTTTCGCCTAGACACTGTCTACAGGACACATGGTGTTTTAGGACTTAGTAAAAGTAAAAGTAAACATGTGTATATTAAACAACATTGGTTTACAGAATCTGATAAAAATGGTAATGCATCTGAATTAAATGGAGATATAATTCGCTGTTGCCCACATTTGCTTTACATAAAATCTGTAGAGCAAGAACTTTGGGATTGACACATACAAATGTTCTCTATAATTTCTCTGTTGTACAGTATCACCTTGTAGCATTCTCTTTAAGATGATTTAACGTAAAAATTAAGTTTGCTTCCCAAGTTAATCATATATAGTCACCCAAAACAACATGGGTGAATTTGATGAAATCTGTGCCTTGACTCCACCCTATAGTCATGTATAATACAACTGTCTTCTGGAGACTCATACGCTAAAAAAAAGGGGGGGGGATACAGAAAGACATGAAACCTTTTCATCAAACCCTTGCAATTCAAATCTTAAAACTAACTATGGGAAAAGATTTGTTTGTTCCAACAGGACAAAACGTCACCAACTTAACGGCTGAGAAAGAAAAGATACAGGTTTGCATTGAGTAGGATGTACCAAAAAGTGGCAACGGAAAGGCTGACCCGTCTGAACATTCAAAGGAAGAAAAGCCTCAGATTGCCATAAACATCGAACCCCTCTGTGGATCCTACATGTAACAACTAGTTATAATGAGTCCTAATGAAACTTACCTTCTAGGTGCCACAAAGGTTCTGATATGAGAGACTTCCTTGCCTTCCCACCCATAGAACAAGGAGAAATATGACAATGATGAGGTCGCTCCCCAACTGTAAATTGGAGACAACTATTGTAGAGGTAATCTCTTATAAAACCGGTAAAACTGCTTTCTTTAATTGACTACTAGACATGGGAACTGTGGAAGGGATTACTCTCTGTTCAGAACCAAATATAATACTAAAGTCCTAGGGCTATGCACTCAGGCAAAATATATTAATACAGGAGCTCTGACATCAGCAATGGATTGTTCTACCAGGTGGATGTTGGCCAGGGGATCCAAGGCCCCACAAAAGGTAAGGGCTCCTTGCCTCTAAGTTGGGATACCTACAGGAGGAGAGGCAATAAGACCCTGCTGCCGAAGACCTGACGTTAACATGGGAGGGATGTATTGAGACCACACATGCAAGTGTACAGATGGCCTCTGGAATGCCAGAGAGTGTTACCAAAGGCCACTAAACCAATAAAGCAAATACGGGTCTACTTGAGTCAAGCAAGACTCCACCGTCAGCACCAGCTACACCTCGCCTGCCTGGAAATACTGTGCAGCAGAGGCAGCCATACGCTTGTATATCCCAAATCTAATTGGCTATTGGCTCTCTCCTTGGAGGAATAACCCACGGCTGATGCCACAAGCTTACACCCTCTATAGGTTAGGAGATGTTATAAACCACAGTAAGACCCTGTCATATTTAACAGGAAAAAAATGTAATTCATGGATTAACATACCATCTAAACATATGTGTCTATGCCAAAGTAACCTACCATAACTATTAGTGCTGTTTAAATACCTATATATCTAATTGCGTGTGCTTCATTAGTAAGATCGAAAGGTTATTCCTGGACAAACTGTCAGCCATGAAAGGAAACAGCCAGAATTGACCAGAGTCCAAGACAACAGCTCCAGAGAAAGTAGACTGTTTTGCTTCTCATCCACCTGTGTCCCTTTTCTAAGCCTAGGGAACAATCTGCGGAAGAAGGGGCGTGGTAGAATGTAAGGGCTGCGATTGGGGTGAATGGTGAACCTAGAGCAATATAGTCTGGACACTCATTTGATCGGCTTATAAGCCCCCCCGCCACTGGATGGTGGGGCTGTGGGGGTTTGGGCACAACAGCCTGCAAATTGGTTTTACATGAGGGATGCTTGTACACATAAATTATCACTTATTGCTAAAAAATGAAAAAAAAAACAGAGAAAGATGCAGGATAGTTATGGCAGAATGCATGATCTGGGATGGAGTGGGGTGGGATGGGGGGGAAGGTAAAGGGAAATATGCCTGAACTGAATTGGAAAATGATGTATGAAACACACAAAGCATCAATTAAAAAAAAAGAATAAATAAAATTTAAAAAAAGAAAAAGACAAAAAAAATTTTTAAAAGACAAAGGCATCAAAAACATACATTGGGGAAAAAAAAAACAACCAATTCAATAAATAAATGGTTCTGAAAAAAAACTGGATATTCTCCTGGAGAAGAATGAATTTGATGTACACCTCTGACCCTGCACAAAATAAAGTGAAAATGGAAAACTTAAGGCCTACAATATTGGAACTGCTAGAGGAAAACATGAGAATACACTTCAAGTTATGGTCATAGGCAAGAACATTCTGAATAGGACTCTAATGACACAACAATCTAACAGAGGGGACCACATTAAATTTAAAACTTTCTGCAAAGCAGAGGAAATTATCAGCAGAATAAACAGACCACAGACTGGGAGAGAATCTTCACCAGTTAAACCCCAGATGCAGGGCTGAAATGCAAAGAACTGCAAAAACCAAACACCAAAACCACAAAACTACTAACCAACAAATAAGGGCTCATCAAATGGACAGTTCTCAAAAGATGAAACAAAAATAACCTATATCTATCTATCTATCTATCTATGTATATTTCAAGAATGTACATTCATTTTATCACATAAATCACATTGCTTTCTTACTATTGATCAGATGCTTTTTAAAATATATTTGAAAATATTCAACATCCTTTGTCATTGCAGAAAAGCCACTTTGAGATTCCATCTCATTCTAGTCAGAATGGCTATGATCAAGAAAATAATCACAGATTCTGGGAAGGATGTAGAGAAAGCAGAGAGCCCTTATTTGCTGCTGGTTGGAATGTAAACTAGTCAGTCATTATGGAAATCAGTAATTCCTCAAAAACTTAAAAATAGAACTAGCACATGACCCATCTATACCAATGCTGGGGATATACTCAAAGGACTCTATCTCCAACCAGAGCGATACTTGCACAGCCATGTTCACTACTGCTTCATTCACAAGAACAATGACACCAGCCTAGATGTCCATCAACAGAAGAATGGATAATGAAAATGTGGCACATACATATAACAGAACTTCACTCAGCTACAAAGAAAAGCGCAGTCAAGAAAAGTGCTTCCAAGAAAATGGATGGATCTGGAAAGTGTTATATTAAGTTGACCCTGACCTAGAAAGACAAAAGTCACATGTTCTCTCTCATAAGCAGATCCTGAGTTTTAATGTTTGGTATGCATGTAAATAAAGGGGTGTAAGAATGGGTGTAGGCTGTGTAATTAGACAGCAGACCACCAGAAGGGAACAAGAGGTGTTGAGAAAGGGGAAGGGGGAGGACAAAAGCGTACACATGGCATGAAGGAGGGGGGGACCTCTGGGGGAAAGGGGCACAAAAATGGGGGGAAAGGTGTGGGAATTTGAAAAATGCATGACGACATCTAAGTGTCTGTCCACTAATAAAAAGGAAGTCTCACAGATGTCACTGAGCTAGTCACAGGAAACCCAGGCACAAAGCAAAATAGATAAAGACAATGGTTGAAGTTCATGAAAATCAAGAAGAAAATGTCATAAGACTAAACAAAATTATTGGATGATTTGAGCTAGAGAAACTTACAGAATATTCTTACTGCAGAAGAGGAAACTTCCTGTTAAAAAGTGATTTCTCAGACGCCTGGTGTGAGGTGAGGATAACACCTTCCTGTAAACCATGAGGAGTAGACTACCTACCCTTGGACAGCAAAGGGAAGACAAGGCAAACTGGCTGGCAAGTGGTTGGTACTCAACAAATACTGAAAATCAGAAATCCATTAATCAGAGGACACAGACAGCCCAGGGCAAAGAGGTGGGAGCAGATGCATTAGAACAAGGAAGCCAACAGCTTAAAGTAGCCAGAGATCCAAACCCACATAAAGGCAGGAGAGAACCAGCACCATGAAGCTGTCCTCTGACCGCCGCATGTGCTCATGGCATGTGTACACAGGCACATAAGAAATTGATGAATTAATAAACTAATAGGCATACTAAATTAATAAACTAATAACAAATTAATTTTATAAATTCCTAAACCACTATTACTATTCCTGCAAGATGAATAAAAAGAATTAATTTGTTGGTGCAACCCCAAGAACTCACCAGAAAGGTATTTGTGGAAAAACTAAAAAATGTATTTATGAACATTTTCTAACTTTTCACAATTTTTATACTGAGGTCCTAACATGAGAAAACTGATCGCTGTTGATTAAAATAAATACCCTGACATCCTTGTGACATATACATAGGAAATGGTACTTGATTTACTAGTTGACAGTAGCTCTAAGAAGTCTGGCCACCTTAATTTACTAATTTTAAATGGTTTCAAACAAAAGAAATGTACAGACACCTTTCAGATGCCCCCCCATGGCATTAACCCAGTGTGGGTGTAAGCTATGGGGACAGCCTTTCAGATGCCCCCCATTTAACAAACAAAGTGTGGGTATAAGCTATGGAGACAGCCTTTCAGATGCCCCCCCATTAACACAGTGTGGGTGTAGCCTATGGAAACAGCCTTTCAGATGCCCCCCATTAACCCAGTGTGGGTGTAACCTATGGAGACAGCCTTTCAGATGTCCCCCCATTAACACAGTGTGGGTATAACCTATGGAGACAGCCTTTCAGATGCCCCCCATTAACACAGTGTGGGTGTAACCTATGGAGACAGCCTTTCAGATGTCCCCCCATTAACACAGTGTGGGTGTAGTCTATGGAGACAGCCTTTCAGATGTCCCCCCCATTAACACAGTGTGGGTGTAACCTATGGAGACAGCCTTTCAGATGCCCCCCATTAACACAGTGTGGGTGTAACCTATGGAGACAGCCTTTCAGATGTCCCCCCATTAACACAGTGTGGGTGTAGTCTATGGAGACAGCCTTTCAGATGTCCCCCCCATTAACACAGTGTGGGTGTAACCTAGGGAGACAGCCTTTCAGATGCCCCCCATTAACCAAGTGTGGGTATAACTTATGGAGACAGCCTTTCAGATGCACCCCCATTAACATGGTGTGGCGGTAACCTATGGAGACAACCTTTCAGATGCCCCCCCATTAACCCAGTGTGGGGGTAGACTGTGGAGAAAGCCTTTCAGATGCCCCTCCCCCCCACATTAACACAGTGTGGCAGTAACCTATGGAGTCCATGTAACACTAGCAGCAAAGCAGTGAAGCACAAACTCAAATACAGCCCTGAAATTTCATGGCTCTTTACTCTGCAATTACACTAGCTTTTAAAGGTGTATCTCTGTGCGGAGTTGGATTGTTTCCAGCCTGCCTGGGAGTGGCTGAAGCCGGCCTCCATGTGGTGGTGAGCATTTCCAGTAGGCCAACTCCAACCCCCTAACTTGGGGTCATCCACAGCCCGCTCCTGCTGCTGCAGGGCTAGACTCCCTTCCATTTTCATAGAGTTCCAGACCTTTGCAGACTGCCAAAGAGTGCCTGAATAAAGCCTCTGCCCAGCAAGTCTCCAAAACTGTGCTGCATCTGAAGCTAGTAGAAGCCAAGACCTTAGAAGGAAGCCTGAGAGTATCTGATTGCTACTTGACTAGGCTCTCTGGAGGGGCTTCTAACTAGCTGCATGAGAACCAGCTGGTCCCTTCAACACAAAATCAGAAGAGAGAACCTAAAGCTTAGACCAACCAGCCTTTCATACCTAAAAAGAAGACAACCAAGGCACATCAAGAATACAAACAACTTCAGTCTTCAACTCAGCAAAGGAAGATGTGAGTTTCATGCCAGAATCACAAACAACAAAGGAAATCCACATGCCAAAATCACAATGAAAAAAATAATATGAAAAACCCGAATAATATGTCTCCACTGAACACTACCAGTCCTATAGAAGAGTTCTACAATAAAGACACCCTAGAAGTAACCCAGGACACAGAAATTTTTATAATTTTTATTTATTTATTTTTTAAGGGAAGGACACAGAATTTAAAAGAACAATAATAAACATAAAGAATTCAAGGACTGGGGCTGGAGAGATAGCCTAGTGGTTAAGAGCACCAACTGCTCTTGCAGAGGACCTGGGTTCAATCCCCAGCACCCACATGGCGGCTGAGAACCGTCTGTAACTCCAATTCCAGGAGAACTCCAGTTCCAGGGGAATCCGACGCCCTCTTCTGACCTCCGCGGCATTGTACGACAAGGGTGCACAAACCTACATGCAAACAATACATTCATACACATAAAAAATAAATAAAATTAAAAAAAAGAATTCAAGGACTTTAAAGAACAGACAAAATCAAAGAACGAAAAAAAGATAGGGATAATCTTCTGACTGAATTCACAAAAGAGATAGAAATACTGAAGAAAACACAAGCTGAAATGAAAAAAGAAGTGAAACACTCAAGCCATCTAGAAATGATGGGAAAAAGCCTCAAAAACACAATGAGTGAAATAGAAAGCAGAATATCAAGTCTGGACAATAAAGCTGAAGAACTGGACCACTCAATCAAAGATTGTGAAAAAAATTGTTTTTCCTCCTCCACCTTCCCATGGTCACCAAATGAGGTCCAGTAAGCACTGTGTCCTGTCTTGATCTTCCTATACTGGTCTTCATGATAGAGCCTGGGGAGTCCAACAATGGCAGTCTATACTCTGAAGAGGCTGAAACCCCAGTAGAGGCTCAATCCACAAGTTGAATGTCTCAGCAGTCCCCATCTGGCACTGAAGGTTTGGAGGATTCTTAGAGAGACGTGTGTCTTTTGTCCATATTGGAAGGTTGAAAAGCTGTGTCTCTCTGGGCATGGTGGCGCACGCCTTTAATCCTAGCACTTGGGAGGCAGAGGCAGGAGGATCTTTGTGAGTTCAAGGCCAACCTGGTCTACATAGCGAGTTCCAGGACAGCCAGAGCTACAAGGAGACCCTGTCTCAAAAAGACCAAAAAGAAAAAAAAAAAAGAAAAGAAAAAAATTTAAAAAGAGAAAAGCTGTGTCTCATGTCTGTGAAGGATGGCAAAAGCAGTGGCAGCCACAGGGTAGCTGCACTTGCCAGTAAGACAGACAAAACAACTGTGCTCTTTTTTTTTTTTTTTTTGTCTTTTGTCTTTTTACTAAGACCTCAAATTTTATACCTGAAGTACAATTTCTCAGGCCTTACTATTTATTTATTTCTGGTTATACTTTCCTTTTGGATGTTTAAGGCCACACAGCTAGCCCAGATTAACCAAGGTTTTTGTTTTCTCAAGGTCAGTAAGGATCTGGTCCTCAGGGGTCACTCAGGTTTTGGGGGGGGAGGGGAGCTCCTGGCTCCTTTTGGCTTTTCATTTACCAGTTTCATCTACTTGAGAACAAAGTCATGTCTTGCTAGACCAGGCTTCCCTTTCTGAACCATGTGCAGACTTTCCTCTTTATAGACTGGACACTGGCTGAAGTCCCATTAGTGGATCTCCAAGACCTCCCTGCACAGGAAGACTGGTCACTCACATTTGCAGGACATTTCAAGAGATGTCTCATGCATAGTCCCCTGGAACTTAATTGACCTCTGAGGGCAAGGAACAAAGTTATCCCTTAAGACCCTCGGCCAAATTGGTATGGGCATTAAATATGGTCATTAAGCATCCAGACACCAGCCTGATACTTTTACTACTGTGTAATATTTTAGAAAAGGCTTGGACAAAAGCTCAAGCAGCCTTGTATAAGAAATACTAAGAAGCACTCCCATAAAATACGGTGATTAGACACAATGTCATGACAAACTAGTTTTTCCTCATGAATTTGATCTTTATTACTCTAAAATATGCATACATACCCTCCACCCATATACCAAAAATTCCTAACTCTGAAAATAAATGGTAGCTTAGTTCTAGAACCTGTTAAGGGATTCACAATATAAGAGCACATATGTTTTCAGATCACAAGGAATATAACATTAACATTGCTCAGTTTGCCTTACAACTAGGTAATTGACGCTAGCATCCACAGATGAGGAATACCATTCACCATTTGCTTTTCTGGGACTGTGTTACTTCACTTAACATGGTATCTTCTAGAATGGAATATCCAGAATATGTGGGACACTATGAAATACTGAAGAAATCACAGGATGAAATGAAAAAGGAAATTGAACATTTATCCAATCAGCAGGAAAGGGTGGGAAAAAGCCTTAGAAGCAGAATGGAAGCAGAAAAAAAGACTATCAGACCTAGAGGATAACGAAGAGCAGCTAGAAACCTCAGGTAAAGATTACAAAAAATTTTTTAAAAACACAGGAGTGGAACAACCAGGAAATGTGGGACACTATGAAAAGACCAAACCTCTGCATCATAGGGATAAAGGAAGGAGAAGAATCCCAAGAGATGGTATAGATCAGATCTTCAATAGAATAAAAGAAGAAAATTTCCCCAAACTGAAAAAAGACAAACCCATACAAATACAAGAAGCACATAGACACCATATAAACAAGACCAGAAAAGAAATTCCCCACGCCATATCATAGTTAAAACACTAGATGCTCAAAACAAGGACAAAATACTGAAAGCCACAAGAGAAAAACATTACATATAAGGGGAAAACACATCAGAATCACAGCTGACTTCTCAGTCCAAACTATGAAAGCCAGAAGAACATGGACCAAAGCATTCCCAGTGCTAAATGACTTTAGATGCCAACCCAGATTACTATACCTGGCAAAAATGTCAATCATAGTTGAAGGAGAAAGAAAAATCTTTCAGGACATAAACAAAATGAAAGAACACATGTCAGAAAAACCAACACTTCAGAAAATACTTGAAGCAATTCAAAGAACAGAGGAAAGGAACAACTATCCTTAAACAACCCAAGAGAGAAATTAACAAAAGCATAACAGAGTAAATAAATACCTAGACAAAGAATGCAAATGAAAAATAAGTTGAAAGGAAACAACACACATCTCTCAATAATAACCTTAAATATTAATGGTCTAAACTCCCCAATCAAAAGACAGACTGGGAGAATGAATTAGGAAACAGAATCCATCCATACGCTGCCTACAAGAAACCCATCTCACTCTGAAGGATAGACACCACCATAGAGTGAAAGGATGGAAAAAATATTCCAAGCAAATGGTACCAAAAAGCAAGCAGGAGTGGCTATTCTAATATCAGACAAAATAGACCTCAGAGTAAAATTAATCAGAAAAGACAAAGAGAGCCATTATATCCTTATCAATGGAACGATTAATCAGGAAGATTTCACAATCTTAAATGTTTATGCACCGAACTCTGGTGCACCAAACTTTATAAACACAATCCTTTAGGACCTCAAGACACAGATTAATCCCGGCACGCTAATAGTGGGGGACTTCAATACCCCACTGGGTCCCTTGAATAGGTCAACTGGACAAAAAATAAACAGAGAGACATCAGAACTAATACAATACACCAAATGGACCTCACAGATATTTACAGAATATTCCACCCAAACACCAGAGAATATACTTTCTACTCAGCACCCCACAGAACATTCTCCAAAATCGACCACATACTGGAACACAAAAAAAATGTCAACACATACAAAAGGATTGAAATTATCCCATGCATTCTATCAGACCACAGTGCAATAAAGTTCAGTGTAAGCCCTACTAACTATAAGAACACATGGAGACTAAACAACACAATCCTGAATAATGAGTGGGTCAGGGAAGAAATAAAGAATGAAATAAAAGCATTCCTGGAACTAAATGAAAATGACAGTACAACACAATAAAACCTGTGGGATACATTAAAGTCAGTGCTAAGAGGGAAATTTATAGCCCTAAGTGCCCACATTAAAAAAAAAAAAAAAAAAACCCGAAGACAACAGAAAAGGAACAAATTAATGATCTAACATTACAACTAAAAACACACGAGAGACAACAACAAATGGACCCTAAACCCAACAGACAGGAAGAAATAACAAAAATCAGAGCAGAAATCAATACAAAAATCAGAGGCAGAAATCAACAAAATAGAAAACAAAGAGGAAACAATACAAAAAAAAATCAATAAATCCAAAAGCTGGTTCTATGAAAAGGTAAACAAAATAGACAGATCCCTTAGCCCAGTTAACCAAAAAAAAGAGCAATTCCAAATCAATAGCTCATGATGAAAGGGGAAACACTCACAACAGATAAAAAAAGATCCAGACAATCATACAAGATACTTCAAAAACCTATACTCTACTAAATTTGAAAACCTAAGAAACAGGATGAATACCTGAAATCCTGAGGAGTCACCAAAGCTTACCAAGACGGAGTGACAGCTTAAAACAAGACCCATAACACTTGAGGAATTGAAGATGTAATAAAAAGCTTCCCAACTAAAAAAAAAAAAAAAAAAAAAAAAAAAAAAAGCCCAGGCCCAGATGGTTTCATAGCAGAATTCTATAAAAACATTTAAAGAGGTCTTCCTTTCCTCTCTAAACCCTTTCCAACCCCTTCCTTCCCCCCCCCAAAAAAATTTAAAATTAATAAAATTTGAAGGATAAAACAGAGGGATATCTCAAATTCCTTCTATGAAGCCAGCATCACTCTAATACCAACCAGGCAAAGGACCAAGAAGAAAGAAAACTATGACCCATATCATTAATGAACACAGATGCAAAAAACATCACCTAAACAGGATACTTGCAAAAATCAATACAGACCCACATCAAAAAAGCTCATCCATCACGGACCAGGTTGTATTCCTCCCAGAGGTTGCAGGGATGGTCAACATACTTGCCAATCAATAAATATCAAAACACCTAAAATGGACTGAAAGACAAAAAACATATCAGTCATCTCAATTGATCATGAAAAACTTTCAACAAAATCCAGCATCCTTAAGCTTAAAGTCTCAGAGGAGATGGACTGGACGTGGCTCCTCAATAATAAAGCCATATGACGAAACCACAGCATCCGAAATGGAGAAAATTTGGAAGCATTCCCCTTAAAGGCAGGACCATGGCAAGGCTGTCTACACCTCACTCCTCTTCATAAAGTGCTTGAAATGTTGCTAGAGCAATAAGGGAGAAAGTGAATTTAAAGGGCTCCACTAATCAAAAGAGGAATAAATATCCTTTTTGCAGATGATATGATGTGTTTAACTAGGGATGCTAAAAACTCTACCAGCAAAACTTCTTAGAAACAAATTAAAAGTTTTAGTAAAGTGGCAGGATACAAAATAAAAACCTAGAAAAATCAGTAGCCTTTCTTTACACCAAACAATAAGCAACTGGAGAAGGAATATAAGGAGACCTTCCAATTACAATAAGCCTAACAAAAAAAAAAAAAAAAAAAAACACCTAGGAAAAACCTAACCAAAGACACCAAATACCTCTAAATGAAAATTTTAAAACCCTAGAAAAGGAGAGGTTCATCAAAGATGGAAAGTACCTCCCACGCTCATGGATTGGAATAAATATAATATAGAAAAATGTCCATTCTACCCAAATTAACTATACAGATTCAATGCAATCCCAATCCAATCCCCATGAGCTTTTTTCACAGACTTGAAAAAAAAAAAAACTCCTTAAACATTATGGAAAAACAAACAGGACCCCAAATAGCTAAAGCAACCCTCAGTGAAAAGTGCAATACTGGGGGGAAATCACTTTATAGACTATCAAATATTTACAGGGCTATAGTCATAAAGACAGCCTGGTACTGGGAAAAAAAACAGAACCTTGACCAATGGAACAAAAACTGAAGATCCAAACTTGAGCTCATATAACTTCAGACACCTCCTATTGATGAAGGGGCCAAAAAAGCTCAATGCAGGAAAGATAGCATCTTCAGCAAATGGTGTTAGCAAAAACTGGATCACCATTTGTACGAAGAACAAAATTAAATTAAACCCTTACCTTCTCAACCTGTACAAAAAATCAACTCCAAGTGGTCAAAGATCTCAACGTTAAACCTGGAACCCTGAAGGTGATAGAAGAAAAAGTCGGCAGCAACCTACAAGGACACAGGTGTAGGGAAAGACCTTCTAAATCAAACAGCAGCTGCCAGGAGAAAAGGACAGCTGACAAGTGGGACCTCATCAACTGCAAATGCTTTTGTACAGCTAAAGAACAATCAAGGAAGTGAAGAGAAACCCCACAGAGTGGGAGGAAACCTTCACCACTGATACATCTGACAGAGCATTAACATCCAGAATATATAAACTACTTAAAAAACAAAGAAGTAAGAAAACAAAGGACCTATTCAAAAGATGGAGAAAAGAGATGAACAGAGACTTCACCAGTAACGAATAAAGATGGCTGAGAAACATCTTAAAAAGTGTTCAACACCGTTAATAATCAAGGAAATGCAAATTAAAACCACACTAAGGTATCATCTCATTCCAATAAGACTGGCCAAGGTAGAAAAACAAAAGACACCCAAATGCTGAGAGGTTGTGGGGAAAGGGGAAACACTCACTCCACTGCCGGGGGGGCATGAGGGGTGGGCATGGGTGGGGGAATGAGTCTAAATTTGATTAAGAAATGTTATATGAAATACACTCAACAAAAATTTAAAAAGCACAAAACGTTTTAAACCAAATACAGGGATACTTTATTAAATATTATGATAAGGAGAACTCCAGTTCCAGGAGAATCCGACACCCTCTTCTGATCTTCCCGTGGCATTGTAGACACGGGTGCACAAACCTACATGCAGAAAGTACATTCATACACATACAAAAAAAAAAAAAAAAAAAAAAAGAACCCAAATCCATCTTTTTGTGTCTGCAAGAAACCCATCTCACTTTCAAAGCCGGCACTATCTTGAGGTGAAAGGGCTAGAAAAAATATTCCAAGAAAAAAAAAAAAAAAAAAAAAAAAAAAAAAAAAAAAAAAAACGAAAATTAAAACTAATCAGTCAGAAGCCATAAAGAGGGCCACTTCATTCTTATCAAAGGAACAATTAACCAAGAAGTACAATCATGAATATATACGTGCAAAACTCTGGGACACAACTTCATAAACACAATACTACAGGACTTTAAGACACAGATTAATCCCAACACATTTATAATATGGGACTTCAATATCCCACTTTTGTCCATTAGGTCAACTGGACAAAGAATAAACAGAGACACATCTGAACTGAATGAACCTATCAGACATCTACCAAATATTCCACCCAAGCACCAAAGAATATACTTTGTATTCAGTTCCCCATGAAACTTTCTCTAAAATTGATGACATACTGGGGCACAAAACAAACCTCAACAAACACACACCAAAAAAACCCTGAAATAATTCTATGCATTGTATCAAACCACAGTGCAATAAAATTCAATATCAATACAAGAAGAAGCCCTAATAATTACACCAACTCATGGCAATTAAATAACACACTCCTGAATAACAAATGGGTCAAAGAAGAAATTAAGAAAGAAATAAAAGTATTCCTGGAATTAAACAAAATGACAATACAACAAAATAAAACCTCTGGGACACTTTAAAAGCAGTCTTAAGAGGGAACTTTGTAGCTCTAAGTGCCTCAGAAAGAGCACAAATAAATTAACATTGTAACTCAAGACTCTTGAAAGGTAACAACAAATGAAACCCAAACTCAGCAGACAAGAAATAACAAAAATAAGCAGAGATTAATGAAATAGAAACAAAGAAAACAATACAAAGAATCAATGAGTACAAGAACTATTTCTATGAAAAGATAAACAAGATGGGCCCATAGCCCAGGTAACCAAAAAAAGAACAGCTCCAAATTTAGAGATGAAAGGGGAAACATCACAACAGACAACAAAAAGATTCAGAAAAATGTCTTTAAAAACTAATACTCTATTAAATTTGAAAACCTAAAAGAAATGGATGAGTATCTAAAATCATGGGAATCGCCAAAGCTAAGCCAAGAAGAGATCAACAGCTTAAACAGACCCATAATATATAAGGAAATTAAAACAGTAATACAAAACCTCCCAACTAAAATAAAAGCCCAGGCCCAGATGGATTTACAGCTGAATTCTACAAAACAATTAAAGAGGATCTACAACTAATGTTACTATAGATATTAAAAAAGACAGAAACAGAGGGAGAAATCCCAAATTTCTTCTATGAAGCTAGGATCACTCTATTACCAAAACCAGGTAAAGATATAACCAAAAAAGTAAACTATAGAACCACATCCTTAATGAATATAGATGCAAAGATTCTCAACAAAATATTTGCAAACCACTTACAGGCACATGTCAAAAATGTCATGCACCATAATCAAGTCAGATTTATTCCAGGGATGCAGGGATGGTTCAATATATGTAAATCAATAAATGTCATAAAACATATAAATGGACTCAAAGACAACAATCACATGGTCATCTCAATAGATGCAGAAAAGGCTTTGATAAAATTCAACATACCTTTATGTTATAAGTCCTAGAGGGAATTGGACTGGAGGGAACATACCTCAACATAATTAAAGCTATATACAACAAATCCACAGCCAACATCATTCTAAATGGAGAAAAATTGGAAGCATTCCCCCTTAAAATCAGGAAACCTTTACCTCTACTCCTTTTAATATAGTGCTTGAAACTCTTGCTAGAGTAATAAGACAAGAGAAGGAAATAAAAGGAAAACTAATTGGAAAAGAAGAGGTAAAAGTATCCCTTTTTTATGATATTACACATAAGAGATGCCAAAAATTCCACCAGAAAACTGCTAGAAATGAGGAACACTTTCAGTAAAGTGGCAGGTTATAAAATTAATCTACAAAACCCAGAAGCCTTTCTATATAGCAATAGCAAGCAATTGGACAACAAATACATGGGAACCCTCCCATTCACAATAGCCTCAAAAAAAGATCTCAGAATAAATCCGACCAAAGACATTAAAGATCTCTACCATGCAGGGACTCAGGTGGGGTGGGAGGTATAGAAAGGGAAGTGACTCTAAATTCGATTGAAAAATGATGTATGATTTATGGAAAGAGATTAATAACAATAAAAAATAAATTAAAAAAAGATCTCTACAATGAAAATTCAAAATCTTTGAAGAAATAGATTGAGGAACACACCAGAAAATAGAAGGACCTCCCATGCTCATGAATTGGAAGAATTAATATAGTAAAAAAATGACCATCCTACCCAAAATAACATATAGATTCAATGCAATCCCAATCAAAATCCCCATGACATTCTTCACATAATTAGAAAAAAATCCTAAAATTCATATGGGAGCACAAAAGACCCAGATAGCCAAAATAATCTGGAGTCCAAAGATCATTGCGGGGGGGGGGTGTGTTATACCAGATTTCAAACTATATTACAGAGATATAGTTATAAAAACAGCATGGCGGGGCTGGAGAGATGGCCTAGCGGTTAAGAGTGCCGACCGCTCTTGCAGAGGATCCGGGTTCGATCCCCAGCACCCACATGGCGGCTGAGAACCGTCTGTAACTCCAATTCCAGGAGAACTCCAGTTCCAGGGGAATCCGACGCCCGCTTCTGACCTCCGCGGCATTGCACGACACGGGTGCACAGACTTGCATGCAGACAGTACATTCATACACATACAGAAATAAATAAAAAAAAAAAAACAGCATGGTACTGGCACAAAAATAGACCAATGGAACAATATTGAAGACCAAAATTTGAATACATGCAATTTCAGCCACCTGATATTTAACAAAGGAGCCAAGAACACTCAATGGAGGAAAGGCAGTATCTTCAGCAAATGGTGCTGGCAAAACTGGATCAGCACCTATAGAAGAATACTAAACTAATATAGAATACTAAACTAAATAAACTAAACCCTTATCTTTCATCTTGCACAAAAAGTCAACTCTAAATGGATCAACAAACACAATGTGAAACCTGAACCTCTGAAAATGTTGGAAGAAAACATTGGCAGTAACCTACAAGATATAGGTGTAGGAAAAGACTTTCTAAATAAGACAGCAGGTGCACAGGAAACAAGGTCAACAATCAACAAGTGGGACCTCATTAAACAAATGACACCAAATGCTGGGGATGTGGTGGGGAAAAAAGAACTCTCATGAAGGCCTGGTGGAATTGCAAGCTCATGCTACCCCTATGGAAAGCAGTGTAGAGAACTCTTAAAAAACTAAAATTAAACTACCATAGGAGACTGTATTATTATCAAGGGGAGAATGGGGAAAATGGGGATACTTTAAATGGAGGGAGTGCTAGACAGGGAAGGGGAGAGAGGAGAGAGCTAGGCATTGCCAGCTAGGGCTAAAAAGAAGTTGAGGGAAATCATATTAGTCTAGCAATTCTTTGACAAATTACACATACAGTATCTCTACATCAGTCCACATGCAAATCTGAAGGCTACATAACAAGAAACAGTCCCAGACAGGACACAGACATTGTCCAGGGCAGTCCAAAAGACTCCCAAAATTACACAGGCTATTGCCACAGCCCTTGATTGCCGCCCAGAACCTGAAGGTTAAGTCTCTATTGCTGAAGACAGGACATACTTCAGTGACCAGAATTGTAACAATGGAGGTGGAACTAACAAGGAAGTCACCTCCCCTGAAGGCTAGCTCTCAAAGCTTTGAATAGCGCTGTGCAAGCTACTAAGGGAGAACAGCAATCAGTGGTCCAACACCAGCTCTAAGACCAAATATCCACATCAGTGTCCAGCACAGTATACAACATCAGTGCAGTAGTGGCACTTATTTTGGGAGCAATCGATGGCTAAGTAATTGGACTTAAAGCCCATTCAGAGGGAGGAAACAATTGTTTGGTACTGTAAACATAGCTGGATACACATCCCTAGGCTAAGGTAACATTTTACTAACTGCAGAAGAGGTATCCTTATATTTACAGACAAATATCCCAAACACCACTCAAAAAATAAGCTTCTTTTGCAGATGAAGAATATTACAGAGTCCCACAACTAGACACACACAGACATTGTGAATTGCCCAAGCCTAAGCAACACATCTACAATGCAACCTCTACAACTAAGGCTCATGCAACATAGAACAAGGGGCCAAGGAACACTAATTAACCTCTTAACTCTCATTAAAGAAGCTCCCTCATGCAATAGGGGGCCAGGAACTCAAAAAGTCATGAATGAGCAAACCATGGAGATTAGGAGTCTACAAAATGTGGGTCCAATGACACATCACCTATATTCAGTTTCACTACCAGGACTCAGGGAACATTACAGAAGAGCCAAAAAGGTAGTGCAAGACCATATGGAAATAGAATCCTACAAGCTCCTGGGACCCTGCTCATATGAACCTATATTGGTGTCAGCATACACAAGACCCATGCAAGCTCAACCAAACAAAAACCTAGCATGGAACTGCAGAAATGGGTAGCAGAACCCAATCTTAGCTGAAGAAGTATTGGCAGCTGATTGCAGTTGGATGAGGAAGAACTGACCTTCTTTAATTGAGGGACTCTGGATAGACTGACTGGGGCTCAGAGGATGAAATGGCACTGGGGAGTGGCTGGGGAGATGAATTCGGCACAGTGGGTCCTAACACAAATGACAGAATGTATGAACTCCGGGTCGGGTGGGAGGGAGTAGCTGTGGGGGTTACCAGGGAAGAGGGGATAAAGGGGATTAAGACTGATTGAGATGCTATGTATGAAATACACAAAAATTCAAAGAAAAAATAACAAAAAGGTGTATCTGATCTCTAAGTACAGAGGCTAAATGCACTCTAACTTGAATATGGATGGTGCTTAATTTATCAAGGTAAGGCCTTAATGAGTGCTAAACAGTATCTAATTAATACTACTTTGTTTTAGAGCAGTTTTTTTACTGTAAAAATTGCAGTATGAGCCAAATTTTGAAAGATATTTTTAATTAAATTTGTCATTATAACATCAGGAAGAAATTTAAAAGAGAAAAAAACCTACTCTTATTTCCATTGTCCTAAAATTTATTTTCATATTCCTTATTTTTTCTGGTGTCTATTTACAAATATTACAAATGTCTGTTCTAACGTAATTGAATTTAATATAGTTTGGTGAACTTCTGTTAAGTCTACAGTATAATCATGAATATGTTTCTATATCATGCCCATGCTTACATCATCATTTTTAAAGTCTGTGTCATGTTTCAAATGTTGGTAGAGAAGTTGCTGTCCATTTCATTAGTGCAGCACATTAAGTTATTCCCAATCATTCACTAATACAAATATGCTCTTTTTTTAAAGAAAAGTATCTTGCCGGGTGTGGTGGCGTACGCCTTTAATCCTAGCACTTGGGAGGCAGAGGCAGGCGGATCTTTGCGAGTTCAAGGCCAGCCTGGTCTACAGAGTGAGTTCCAGGCCAGCTGGGGCTACAGGGAGACCCTGTCTCGAAAAGACCAAAAAAAAAAGAAAAGTATCTCATGTAGCCCAGGCTAGCCTCAAATTTGCTCTGTAGTAGATGACTCCTGATCCTCCTGTCTCTGCCTCCCAAGTTCTAGGATTACAGGTGTGCACTACCATGCCTGACTTTGTGATCTTTCAACAGGAATAATCTTCTTCTTCCGAACTACTTCCTAAACACATTCTTAAGATTATTCGATCACAAACATGTTAAACAAACAAAATGGCAAATCTTGAGAATTATTTAGAAAAATATTTTATTATTTTTGACTTGTGTGTATGAGTGTATTGTCTGCATATATATAACTACACCTATGTCAGATTCCCTGGAATTCAAGTTATGGATGACTTTTAGCTGCCATGTGGGTGCTGGGAACCAAACACAAGTCTTCTGCAGGAGCAGCCAGTGCTCTTAACCACTGAGCAATCTCTTAGGCCCCTTAAAATGATCATTTATATCAACAAATACAACTTTACTAAATTGATGTATGTAAATCTTAGTACATTAAATCCATGTACTAAGTTAAAATGCAGAATTATGTTGAACGTCGTGTCAGTGAAACATTTCCTAGCTCAGGTGCTTGGAGTTTTCTCACAGTAACCTTTCTGTGTGGTTCTTAGTCTTCAACATATCACATATGACAAATGCTTCAGTTACCCTGCTATTTTTAGGCTTAGGGAAGCTTTTGAACTGAGAAATGCTCTATTTTTATAGCCAAAATTTGTCTAAATTGGCCTTTATAATCTTTCAAGTACCGCTTCGTCCCTCATAGGAAGATGCGTTCTGTATTCTTCCATGTGTTCCTTTTCCTCCTTTATTTGCTTGAAATTTGTTGTGGCCTATTTGACTGACTTGCCTTCATTTTCCCTAACCTACTTACTCTATAATTTTGCTTTTTCCCAAGGTTCCTTACATTAGATATGATTCTATTTCTGGATTTGCTAATCTGTCTTACAGATACACATGGCCATTTTTTTTCTCTTTTTGAGACAGAGTTTCCCTGTAGCTCCAGCTGTCCTGGAGCTCACTATGTAGACCAGCCTGGCCTTGAACTCACAGAGATCCACCTGCCTCTGCCTCCCCAGTGCTGGGATTAAAGACATGCGTGTACAGCAACAGAGTGTCAGTCTAGTACCAGACACCGAGAATGGATGGCCAAATAGAGCTGTTCGTTTTCTGACTACTTAAAATTTGTCTCGTTTTGTTTTCAGAGATCTGATCAGTTAACACCTGACACCAAGCCACTGAAACATGAGAGAATTTGTTCCAGGATCAACTGGCCTTCTGGCCCAGAAGAGGCAGCAGGTCAGAGGGGCCACTGCTTGGGGACATGGCAGCTGGGCCTCACTAAGCAGTTCTGCAGCATGATTTTGGCTGGGAGCTGTCAGCCTTCTTAGCTACTTGCTAAGTCTTGTTCTTCCAACTTCTCAGACATTTTGAATACCTAAAAATGCTCTTTCAGTAGATTCCTTTGTGATTGAATTACCCTAGGTTTGGGCAGCTTATAACTAAGAGACCTCACAAATGCATTAATTTATGAAAGCATAAGCCAATGTCATGTGCTGTGGCAGAGGGGGGTATAGATGGGGAAACAGGTCTAAATTTGATTGGGAAACACTGTATTAAATGCACAGATGCTCAATAAAAATTTCAAAAAAACATAAACCAATGCCTTTTTTTTTCTGGGTACAGGTTTTTTTTCTAGCATTCCTTATTTTTTTTTAAGCTGGTATCAAGCTTGAACCACCTGAAGCATTTACCAAAACCAAAGAATCTTCTTGTCTTGGAGACTGTGACCCAGTATCAGGTCGAACGTACAAGAATGTACATTTTAAAAACAAATCCCTTTACTTACCTATCAAGCACCCTCACCACACACAACAGCAATACAGTCCTAGATATTCTTCTCAGGCAACTGGGAAACCATGCCTACATTAATTCTGTTTTTTTTTTTTTTTTTTTTTTTGTTTGCAGTTTTAGTCTCTAGCCTTGCTACGGTCACATATCCCTCCAGCCCTAAATTCTTAGAAGACTTGTTACATCAAATACCTATTTTTCTAAGGGGCAAAAACTGTCTTTTAAGAAAAAGGAGTCTAGTGTTTTCATGTGCTTTGGGTGGTCACTGGAATGATTAATGGAATAACGTGGGGTTTGACTTGACAGAGACCTGGATTGGAGTCTCAGCTGCGTGACCAGGGATGGCTCTATGTCTTCTTGAGACATTTTCATAACTTTGGCTAGTTTGCTTGGTCTGTTCCTGGATCCTGCCCAGGATGCCACATTACATTTGGTCGCCATGTCTCCTTAGGCTCCTCCTGATTATAACAGTGTTTCAGGTTTCCCTTTGTTTCTGAAGTTCTCGAGTATTTGAAGGACTACTGGTCAGGTACACTATAGGACGCCCCTTGGTTACATCATCTGATATTTTTCTTATGATTACACTGGAGTTATAGGTCTAGGGAAAGGAAAGCACAAAGGTAGAGTCCTGTTTTCATTATATCTTATCAAAGATAAACACTACCAACACACCATGATTTATGACTACTGATGATGGTCTAAAATGAAAAATCTACCCTGTCTTAAGTCTAAATTAAACAGCATGGGGTATTGTTTTATTTATAAATTTATTTGATTTTATAAGTAACAAACATTTAAGTAATTCAGAATAGTTTTAAAAATACTAAACATACAATAATTTTCCCTTTGAAGAGGCTGTAATGATTTATACAGTCATGAACTGGAAAGCCAGCATCAGTAAGAACTCATGTTAGATGCTTACACATGGAAGCATTTGTATGCACATACACATGTTGGCACAGATACACATATATCTTTGCTCTGTCATTGAGAGCTCAGAAAGGAAGTGACAGGCCATATTAACAAACACCCGACTTCCTGACGTGGAATACTATATTCCAACAGAAAGAATCAGAACTCCACAAAAAATGGCTGATTCTAGGATCAAGGAAAGAAATGTATAAGATTTTTATAGTTCCAGAAAGAAAGAACACCACCACCCTGAATTGATAGAAATATGACAGAAATATGTCAGAGCCAAAGGAAAGAAGTTCAAGCAGCCAAAGCTATAAAATCTGAGAAGCGTAGTGGTACTGGATTTTAACCTAAATAGAAATATCCATGAGTGTATACTCATATAAATGATAAATTAAGAAATGGAGGGATTAATCTTCCATGCAGGACAATTCCAGATAAGTTATACAGATTTCTTCCCTAATGGAGATGGAGCTGAAGTTCCCACTCAAATATGAGCTGCACGCAGAGTTCCTTTCAAAGAATACAGTATGGGAAGGAGAAAGAAGTGACTTTCCCGTGGGGAAGTTAGACAAGTGCTGCGGTAGCCAGGTGACCAAGGTCAACCAACGTCAATAGTCATAAATCATGCTGGGATGGTTGTGTTTATGTTTGACATATAATAAAAACAGGACTCTACTTCTGTGCTTTTCTTTCCCCAAACCCATAACTCCAGTGTAATCATAAGAAAAACATCCCATAACCTAGTCTAGGGGCATCCTACAGTATACCTAACCAGTAGTCCTTCAAATATCTGAGGACATCAAAAACAAAGGAAAGCTTGAGAAACTTACATCAGGAGGAGCCGAAGGAGACATGAGAACAAAATGAGATATGGCATGCTGGGCAGGATCCAGGAACAGAGAATGCACACTAGGCAAAGTCATGCAAGTGTAAATCAACTATGGACTTTAGATAATCACTTGCTAATAGAGGTTCATTAGTTATAAGAAGAAGGAAGTTGGAATTATATAAAGGAAGCTGGAGTAAGTTCTATGTTATGTGAGAATTCTATATTTTTTTCCTATAAATCTCAAATTGCTATGAAAAAAAATGACGGGCTAGGCGTGGTGGCGCACGCCTTTAATCCTAGCACTTTGGAGGCAGAGGCAGGTGGATCTTTGTGAGTTCAAGGCCAGCCTGGTCTACAGAGTGAGTTCTAGGACAGCTGGGCCTACAGGGAGACCCTGTCTCGAAAAGACAAAAAAAAAAAATGCCTAGTTTTAAAAGGTTACCCCACTTACCTCTCACTGACATAATTCACCTCAAATAGGTGACTACTATTATTGATTTCTTGTACACATATATATGTATGTAGGTATGGATATATAAACATATGTGCCTTAGCACATATATGTGAAGTTTATATATAAATAAATGGAAATATACACATATTCTATTACCTCTTTTTATACAAATTATACCATGCTACAAAGCCAGTGCTCTGCATCCTGATCTTATCTGACAATACAGTTTGGAACTTGCTCACTGTTTTATAGCTGCATGGGCACTACTGTTTGGACACTGCACAGTCTATTTAACTGGGAACCTATTATGATGTGTAGGTTCCTTGCTGTCTTTTGCTACTACTGTGCTTTTAATAACTTTGTACACCTATTTCTTCATTTACTAAGAGGAAAATGTTAACTCTAGAATGGAACTACAATATTAAAGGGAGGGGTGCATTTGTGAATCAGGTATGGACAAATCACTCTTGGTATTAAATGTATCAATTTGCAGTCCACCTAGCAATATGTGAAAGTATCCAATTGCCTATTACATTTTGAGGTTTTGTTAATTTGATGTATGAAAACTGGTATATAAGTAACTTTTCTTTTATCTTATTTGCAATATTTACTTTTCATAGTGCATTATTTTGAAAGTCAGAACTGAACTCCAAAACATCATAGCTTCTATCTATTATTCATACATTGAAGAATTTTAAATTTTATATTTTTAGCATTAACAGATCATGGTGTGATAAACTCCATAAAATTATTTTTGTGCTACTTACCCTTCTATGTTTTCAATGCGCCTCTTTCCAGCTAGAAATAGCATCCAGTTCCAAGTCCCCAAGAATCCACAACCCTGGTAGACATCCCACTACAGCAATTCAGAGTCAGCACAGGAGAGAAGAATTTTGGTGTTCTGAGAAACTAAGACTAGCTCTTTTAAAAATCCTTTTAAAATATTTTATTTATTATTATTTTTTCTGTGTATGAGTGCACCCGTGTCGTGCAATGCCCACAGAGGTCAGAAGAGTGTCAGATTCCCTGGAACTGAAGTTACTGATGGTTAAAACCTGCCACGTGGGTTCTGGGAATTGAACTCGGGTCCTCTGCAAGAGCAGCCAGTGCTCTTACCCGCTGAACAACCTCTCCAGCCCATGAAACTAAGAGTAGCTCTTACAGAACTTGCCACCACATCCCTGCCTTCTAACTCATGAAATCAAAATTCTGTACACTATGTTGATATACTTCAGGCCACAAATGTAGAAAATTGATTGAATACAACTTTCCTGACCTCACAGTTCAGAAATGATTTGTTCAGTCTTAAAACTCATTAGCAAAAAGCAGTTTAAAATTCTAGGTTACCTGATTTCCACCCAAACCTCTCATAATATACCTGAAAGTTGGAAATGCAGACTCAATTCACCTTTTTATAAGACACTCAAATATTATTTTAAACACCCTCTATTTAAGGGGCTGGAGAGATGGTTCAGTGGGTAAGAGCACTATATACTCTTACAGAACATCCAGGTTCAAACCCAGCACCCACATGGCAGCTAACAACTGTCCATAACTCCAGTTCCAGGAGATCTGACATCCTCTCTGTCCTCAGTGAGAGGTGCACTTGTATACATGCAGGCATAACACTCATACACATAAAAAACAAATAAATAATTTTTAAGTCTCTACTTAAATAACTGTGTTCTGAAATGTTTCCCCAGACCTTAAACTTCTGCTCTTAGTTGTAAAGAGACAGATTGATTTATTCGGTTTTCTACATGAAGCCTATTAAGAAATGGCAGCGTCTTTTCTTATGCTACATATTTCTAGTCCCTCCGAAGTCCTCAAATAATTAATGTCCAGATTCCAACATGGCCATTTCCACTGGAAAGAGGATTCAGCACTGTGTACATGGCTTTGGGTATACACTCCATATCAAATTAAATGCTACATTTAATTCCTTTCATCTGGGCTTCCTCTCAGAACAGTCCCTTCTCTCACTTACTAGCTTTGTAACAATACAGACTAACTTGACTGGGGCTGAATATCTTCACTAGTAGCAAAAGGGGCTATTTGAAAATGAAATGAAGTAACAGATAATGTACAGCACAAGACCGGCTAATAACTAGTGTTCAGCAAATACCTATCATGATGGGGGGGGGGGCACAGTGGAAGAGACAGGAAGCAACTGAATGGCCTGTGTACAAAGCCTGGCTTTAACATTTATTAGCATGGAAAAGTTTGACAGGATTTTATTTTATATTTCAAATGAAATTTAGAAGAACTGATTTTCTTGTTTTAATTTATTCATTTTGTGAAAATTGTTAGAGCAATATTCATATTTTAAACAGGCCTATTATATCACTTTCTTCTAATACTTTGGTCTGGTTTTGATAACAGGATTATTCTACCCTTGTAGAAAAAACTGATAAATGCACTCAATTTTTGGTCATTTCAAAAATATTATGTAGGGTTAGAAATTTAGGTCAGTGGTAGAGCACTTGCTAACAAGTGCAAGATACAAAAAAAGTGTGTAAAATTAGGGTCTTCTTTTTCTGAAAGCTTGGGAGAATTTTCTTATAAAACCTTGTGGCCTGTGCCTTACGAGAAGGTATTTCATCTCCATCTCCTCCATCATTATCTCCTCTTCTTCTTCCTCTTCCTCCTCCTCTTCCTCCTTCTCCTCCTTTTTCTTCTTTCTGCTTCTAAGATCTTTTAGATTTTTTTAGTCTTAATAAGATACATTTTTCAATCCAAGAGACTCCTCCCAAAATATAGACTATTCCCACAGCCCTTGATGCCTCCTAAAGCTTGCAGGTAAGACCCTGTTTCTGAATGTAGGACATACTTAGTACACAGAATTTGGAACAATCGAGCTAGAATTGACCTGTAAGGCTCCTCCTGGAAGACTAGCTCTTATGGCATCAGAAGAAGCTACACAAACTGCCAAGGGAGAAGACCAACCAATGGTTCTACCCAGCTGAAAAGCCTAAGAAACAATGACAAGTCTGGCAAGTTATCTCTATGGATGCTACAATGGCACTATTATCTTGAGGTAGCAATCAACACCTGTCTAATTAAACTTAAGGTCTGCTTAATAGGAGGGAAATCATGACTGGTACTATAGACATAGCCAAGTATACATGGCTGGGGAAGTCAGAGACCCCGCTGCCACTTTCTTTGATCGATGTCATAACTTAAGATACTCTAAATACATATCCTTATATTTACAGACAAGAGTACCTCTCCCCACTCATCAAAGAAGCTTCTTTTTATAACAGAGATTATTAAAAAAATTCCACAACTACTCAAATGCAGAGAAAAAGTGACTTTGAGGTGCCCAGTCCTAACTGATACATCTACAATGTAACCTCAACACCTAAGGTTCAGGGAACATCCTGGCAGAGGAGACAGAAAGACTGTAAGAACTGAAGGAATAAGACTCCTACTGCTGGACGCATTCTAGACACGACAGTGCTGCTGCAGCCAGGAAATCTCCATAGTATGGTAGCCTGAGATCTGCAGACTGACCAAACCAGTTGACAAGCCAATATGGATGAGGGAAATGTCAAGGGTCCCACCTCCAGATAAAGAGTAACAGGCGATCAGTGGATGCTGAAGGAGAGAGAATCAATTTTCTTCAGGGACTAGCTCCCTCCCTGAGAGGTTACCTAATCCCCAATGGACAGCCCTAAACACTTGTACATACAGCACCACTAAATGGACCCAGTGCAGTTTGTGTGTGGATTTATAAATACATGTATGTATGTGTAACAATAATAATCAAAGAGGAGGAAAAGAAAATGAGAGGGAATTGGGGGGCATAGAAGGAGTTGAGGGGGCACTGGAAGAGGTTACAATACTGATATATGAGATTCTCAAAAAATGTAAACAATAAATTTTCTTATTTTCCTTTTTTGCTGTTTTTAAATGTATGTGTGGTGTACATGTTGCAAGTGTGTGTGTGCATGCGTGTGGAGGCCCAACGTTGACAGGAGTCATCTTTCATGTCTCTTCCATCTATTCACTGACGAAGAGCCTCTCAATGAAACCCAGAGCTTGAGGATAAGAAGTCTTGCTAGCCAGATAAATACTGGAGACTGAGTTCACAAGAAAAGAGTAATTAGTAAGAAAACACCCCAATAAATCTGGAAGACATATCCATCCAAGAGATGAATGAATCACAACACATAAACACACACACACACACACACACACACACACACACACACACACATACACATACATACACACACAAAAAAAACAAAAAAACCAAAACATGAAAAGTCAAGGCAACTTGATCCATCTAAAATACCATAAAGCCTGAACTGCTAAATAGAATAGCTGAACTGCTAGATGAAGAATCTGAAAGTCTATTTGAACAAATGAACAATGACTTTAAAGCAACTACAAACAAGTAGATAAATGAAGTAAATAAATTCAAGCCCCGGATAAGAAAGCCAGTAACATGGATGAAAATTTGGAACACGAATTAAGATTCTTAAAAAGACAAGTTGGATGCAACGGACATAGCTAATTGAATATGAAACAGAAGGGGGAGCAGCGCGACGAGCTCAGTGGCTTTCAGGCAACCAGAAACTCATGTAAAAGAGAGTTGGGAAGTTATGGGTGTATACCTGTAGCCCAGATACGGAGGAGATACAAGACAGAGCATCCCAGCCTAGTTTGCTTGCCAGCTAGCCTAGCCAGAATTGCCGGAGCCAATAAGTCTAGACTAGCAGCAGAAGCACAGAATGTTAGGTAATTGAAGCTAAAGTAAAAAAAAAAAAAGAAATCTCTAAAGAACAAGAAAAAACAAAATCGACGGCTTGCAAGAAATGTTCAGTCATGTTCAAGAGCACTGCCTGCTTTTGCAGACAGACCTAGTTCCTATCCCAGCACCACATGGGCATCTACAACCACCTGTCCCTGAACTCAAATTCCAAGAGCTCTGACCACCCTCTTCGACCTCCTATGGGTGCCACTGCATCATGACATCGGGGTGCACTTACATGCCATACACATAGCATCATACACTCACACACAAAATAAAAAAATAATAAAGAGAATCATTTTTTAAAAAAGAACAACAAGCCAGTGTGGTGCGCTAACACCTTAGATCAACAGCTCTGTGAGGCAGAGTAAGCCGGATCTCTGAGTTCAAGCCAACCTGACTACATAGTGAATTCCAAAAAGACAAGAAGAAGGAAGAAAGGAAAAAAAAAAAAAAAAAAAAAAAAAAAAAAAAAAAAAAAGAAAAGAAAAAAGCATAACTACTACTTCCAAGAAGTAAGGGACATATACAAGACACCAAAAGGAGGAATCCATGAATGCTGGATGTGCTGGTTAATCTTCACTATCAACTTGACTAGATTTGCAATCAGGAGACAAACCTCTGGGCATATCTATGAAGGCATTTTCAGAATTTAACTGAGGAGGGAGGACCCACTTTGAATGTAGATGATGCCATTTTATGGGTTGGGATCCTGAGCTGAATAAAAAGGAAATGGAAAAATCCAGCTTGGCACCAGCATTCATCTTTCTGCTCTCTGACTGTGATGTGACCCTGCTGCCATGCTTCATCTGCCATGATGGACTGGGAGCCAAGTCAAGCCTTCCCCCTTACATTGTGTCTTGTTCGTTTACCTGGCCGCAGCCATGAGAAAGGTAACTAAAATTAAAAATTGGTACTGGGAAGTAAGGTTATTGCTGTAACTTCCTGACCATGTGCTTGTGAGCCTTTGAAATGGTTTGTAAGTGGTAGAGCTTGGGCCTGTGGGCTACACAATAACTAGGCAGCAATAGCTAGACCTTAATGGGCCATTCTGGTAAGGTTTTAGAAGCTCAGAATGCTGACTGAAACAGACTGTGAAGTCCTGGCTTGTGAGGCTTCAGAGAAGAATGATTCTAACAGACTCTAGTACAGACCACTTGTGTCACATTCTGTCACCAAAAAGTTTGGCTGCATTCTGTCAATGTTCTGAGAACTTGAGTGAAGCTAAACTCAAGAGTAATGGAGTAATTTGTTTAGTGGAAGAAATTTCAATACAGTGTAACATTCTGTTATATAGTAATTTCTTCCAAATTGAAACATTCCATCCTGGAGAGAAGCTCATTAAAAATAAGAAAGTTCTAGAGGAAGGCTCATTAAGACTTAGGAAGTGGGCCTGGAGAGACGGCTCAGTAGTTAAGAGCACTGGGTACTCTTGCAGAAGACCCAGGTTCAGTTCCTAGCACCCACATGGTGGCTAACACCACTTCCAGGGGAATCCAACACCCTCTTCTGACCTCTGTTGGCACTGTATGACATGACTGCACTTACATACAAGTAGGCAATACACTTATACACATAAAATAAAAAGAATAAAATATTTTAAAAAGAATTGATCTTATGCCTTAAAAGACCATAATCTACAAGAAAATTCTTAAATCTGACAAATAGTTTCAACAAATTGATATAAAATTATATATATAGCTGGGCGTGGTGGCGCACGCCTTTAATCCTAGCACTTGGGAGGCAGAGGCAGGTGGATCTTTGTGAGTTCAAGGCCAGCCTGGTCTACAGAGTAAGTTCCAGGACAGCTGGGACTTCAGGGAGACCCTGTCTCGAAAAGACCAAAAAAAAATAAATAAAATAAAATAAAATAAAATTATATATATATAAAATCAGCATGCAGAAAATCTAGTTTTTTCCATGTACAAATAATAAGCATCTAAGGAAGAAATCAGGAACTCAATCTTATTCACAATTAGCCCAAAATAATATCTAAGAATAAAGCTTACCAAGAAGGTGAAAGTTCTCACTGAAAAAGAAATAGAAGATGAAAGACTTCTATGCTCATGGATTAGCAAAACTTATAAAAGTGGCAATGTTGGGGGCTGGAGAGATGGCTCAATGGTTAAGAGCTCCAATTACTCTTCCAGAGGACCCAGGTTCGATTCCCAGCACCCACATCTTTCTTTTTTTTTTTTTTGCCTTTTCGAGACAGGGTCTCCCAGCTGTCCTGGAACTTACTCTGTAGACCAGGCTGGCCTTGAACTCACAAAGATCCGCCTGCCTCTGCCTCCCAAGTGCTAGGATTAAAGGCATGTGTCACCACGCCCAGCTCCCGGCACCCACATCTTTAAGCCGGGCATGGTGGCACACACTTTTAATCCTAGCACTTGGGAGGCAGAGGTAGGTGATATCTGTGAGTTCAAGGTTCAAGGCCAGCCTGGTCTACACAGTGAGTTCCAGACCTGCTGGGGCTATAGGGAGATCCTGTCTCAAAAAAAAAAAAAAAAAGTAGCAATGTTACTAAAAGTGTTCTACAGATTTAATGAGATCCCCATCAAAATTCTAATGTCATTTTCACAGAAATCTTAAAATAATTCAAATGGCAGCACAAAGACTGTGGGTTGCCAAATCACTCCTGATATCATCATATCTCAAAAATGATAGTACATGGGCTGGAGAGATGGCCTAGAGATTAAGAGCGCCAACTGCTCTTGCAGAGGACCGGGGTTCAATCCCCAGCACCCACATGGCAGCTGAGAACCATCTTTGACTCCAGTCCCAAGGGAATCCAACATCCTCTTCTGACCTCCGTGGCATTGCACGACACGGGTGCACAGACCTACATGCAGACAGTACATTCATACACATAAAAAATAAAATTAAAAAAAAAATGACAGTACAGAGCCATAGTGGGAAAAAGAAGACCAGTGGAACAGAATAGAGAACACATACAGAAACCCACACAGCCACATGACTTTTGACAAAGATGCCCAAAACATACATTGATGAAGACAGTCTGTTACACAAATGGTGCTAGGGAAAACTGGATATCTACAGGTAGAAGAATGAGACTAGATCCCTGTCTTTCACTCTACAAAAATGGATTAAAGCCCTTTAATGGAAGACCTGAAATTGTAAAAGATTTGGGGGAGAAACAAAGGAAATATTTCAAGGTACAGACATAGGCAAGTACTTTGTGAATGGGACTCCAGGTGCTCAGGAAATAGTAACAATTGACAAATGTGTCTTTATGAAATTAAAAATCTTCTGCACAGCAAAGGAAACAGTCCAGTGAATAGACAGCCTATAGAATGATAGAAAATATTTGCGAGCTATACATCTGGCAGAGGATTAATAACAAGGAATCAACTCAACCAATAAACAGGCTAATAAAATGAACACATGGTTCTCAAAAGATAAAATGCAGGGACTGGAGAGATGGCTCAGTGGTTAAGAGCACTGGCTGCTCTTATAGAGAACTGGATTTGATTCCCAGCATCTACATGGTGGCTAACAACCATCTGAAACTCCAGTTCCAGGGGATTCGATGTCTTCTCCTGACCTCTGTGGGCATTTCCTGTTTTGGGTATGTTTATACACATGCAGGGAATATACTCATAGACATAAAATAAAATAATAAAATGATTTTTAAAAGATGAAATACAAATGGTCAATAAATTAGAAAAAAATCTTTTAATCTCTCTAGCTATCAGAGAAATGCAAGTTAAAACTACATTGAGATTTCCTCTCACTCCAGTCAGAATGAATCATCAAGAAGAAAACAAATAACAAGAAATTCTGGCAAGGACATGTGCAAAAGGAACCTTCATACACTGCTATAGGAATATAAAGTAGTCCAGCTACTATGTAAATCAATATAGAGGTTGCTCAAAAGAGTGAAAATAGACCTAACACATGATCCAACTATAGTACTCATGAATACATACCTGAAAGAATCTACAATCAGTATACCACAAATACCTGGTCATTAAACATCCATGTTTAATGGGGCACTATTCATAATAGCCAATTTATAAAATTAGCCTAGATGTCTACCAACTGAGGAAGAGATATGGAAAATGTTGTGTGTATATATATATACCATGTAGTTTTATTCACCTATAAAGAATGACTTTGTGTCATTTCAGAAAAACTGTTAAAACTGGAGAGTATCATGTTAAGTGAAATAATTCAAGTGCAGAGAAACAAATACTGTGTTTTCTCTCACGTGTAGACTAGACTTTAAAGTACATATACAGATGTGCCAAGTAAGTAGCAGGAGGGCTCTGTGAGGGAGATGGACTGATGGGGAAGAAGGAAGAAACAACAGAATCATGGGGGAGATGATTTTTCTCATATGTGGAATCAAGGTTTTAAAGTATATATACATTTATGATGACACAAAAGCAGAACTGAAACTATTTCAGGGGAAGAAATGTACCTGCCAGAAAGGGAAGGGTGATAAGAAAAGATAGTGAGACATGAGTGTGTGCAAAGTACAATAATATACTTGTACTTTGCACGAGAGATGGCCTAGTGGTTAAGAGCGCCGACCGCTCTTACAGAGGACCCGGGTTCGATCCCCAGCACCCACATGGCGGCTGAGAACCGTCTGAAACTCCAATTCCAGGAGAACTTCAGTTCCAGGGGAATCCGACACCCTCTTCTGATCTCCGCGGCATTGCATGACACGGGTGCACAAACTTGCATGCAGACAGTACATTCATACACATACGGAAATAAATAAAATAAAATTAAAAAAAAATAATATACTTGTATGAAAATGTCATCAAGCCGGGTGTGGTGGCGCACGCCTTTAATCCTAGCACTTGGGAGGCAAAGGCAGGTGGATCTTTGTGAGTTCAAGGCCAGCCTGGTCTACATAGTGAGTTCCAGGACAGCCAAAGCTACAGGGAGACCCTGTCTCAAAAAGACAAAAAAAAAAAAATATCATCATGAAGCACAGTGTTTATGCACTAACTTAAA
Source organism: Rhizomys pruinosus (assembly GCA_009823505.1). Lineage (NCBI taxonomy): Eukaryota > Metazoa > Chordata > Mammalia > Rodentia > Spalacidae > Rhizomys > Rhizomys pruinosus. The sequence goes on along the minus strand of VZQC01008495.1, from coordinate 106,387 downwards.
GTATATTTTAAAAGGAAATACCTAGGATTTATTCTATCAGGCTTCACTTTTAGGAAGTAAATTAATATTATTTTACATGGGGTTTTTTTGTTCTTTTTGAGACGGGTCTCCCTTTACTCCCAGCTGGCCTGGAACCTGCTGTGTAGACCAAGATGGTCTTGAACTCACAGAGATCCACCTGCCTCTGCCTCCTGAGTGCTGGGATTAAAAGCATGTGCCACCATGCCTGGCCTTACATGTTATTTGAAATGGAAAAATGTTATTGTGTCAATAGATATAAAAAATGTATCTGAGGGGCTGGAGTGATGGCTCAATGGTTAAGAGCACCGACTGCTCTTGCAGGGGACCCAGGTTTGACTCCCAGCACCCACATGGCCGCTAAGAACCATTTTTAACTCCAGTTCCAGGGGAATCTGACACCCTCTTCTGACCTCCATAGCATTGCACGACACAGGTGCACCAACCTACATGCAGACAGTATACTCATACATATAAAAAAAAAGTAAATTAAAAAAATGTATTTGACAACCCCCTAAAATTCTGATAAAAATAAATGTATATACATATATATGTGTAGAATAGGGATAAAAGAAAAATGAAGACTATGTAGCAAAACAATCAAAATTAATATCAAGTGGTAAAACATCAAACAATTATAATTAAAATGAGGAGTAATTTGAATAAGTTTACTAATCAAATATAAGCAAGACAGATACAAACATCATGAAAACAAATAGATTAACTGTTTCAGAGGGAGTATGGGCCTGGTGGTATAAGTGTGTAACTAGAAAGCCCGAGTCACTAATAAAAATCAGTAGAATTAGCATGAGAACTCATAAGGTGACTGTGTCTAACACAGTAGTATAGCTGTATTCCAGTTCTCTCCACAAACAACAAAGAAATCATGCACGAAAGTTCCAGCACTAGACAGGCTAAGGGAGGAGAACCACAAATTCAAGTGTACTTAGTAAGACACTGTCTCAAAAAAGGAAGGAAGAAAGGAAGGGAGGGAGGGAGGGAGGAAGGGGAAAACTAAAAAGATAGTAACAAATTTAAGAATGAGGGCAAATATAATTTAATAAAATTATAAAAAGTAACCAACATAAAACTGAATGATATACCATATTCTCCAACTAAAGATTTATATAAAAAAATTTTTTTCAGCAGCAGAGACTGCTGAAAATTGGTTTTGTGATGTGTATATAAACTAAATAGCTTATTTTCTGTGCAGAAAAAAAAAGAAAAAAAAATTTTTTTTGTTTTTTTGAGACAGGGTCTCCCTGTAGCCCCAGCTGGCCTGGAACTCACTCTGTAGACCAGGCTGGCCATGAACTCACAAAGATCCTCCTGCCTCTGCCTCCTGAGTGCTAGGATTAAAGGCGTGCACCACCATGCTCGGCAAGATGGTTCTTACCCGCCATGTGGGTGCTGGGAATTGAACTCGGGTCCTCTGCAAGAGCAGTTGGCGCTCTTAACCACTGAGCCATCTTTCCAGCCCAGATTTATATAATATTAAAGAGACTTGCCATTGTTAAGAAAAAAGAAAAAGAATATCAATTCTTAGCTGGGCGTGGTGGTGCACACCTTTAATCCTAGCACTTGGGAGGCAGAGGCAGGCGGATGTCTGTGAGTTCAAGGCCAGCCTGGTCTACAGGGTGAGTTCCAGGACAGCCAGAGCTACAGGGAGACCTTGTCTCAAAAAGACCAAAAAAAAAAGAATATCAGTTCTTGAGCGTGGCAGCCCATGCCTTTAATCCCAGCACTCGGGAGGCAGAGGAGGTGGATCTTTGTGAGTTCAAGGCCCCTTCGGTCTACATAGTAAGTCCCAGGCCTGCTGGACCTACAGGGAGACCCTGTCTCAAAAAGGAAAAAAAAAAAGAATATCAGTTCTCTAAAACTTATATACACATAATGCAATTCTAATTAGGAACCATACTGAGATTGGAATAGAATGAAAATTATCTTCAAGTTTTATGTAGAATAATAACTGTCTATTAATATTTAGAAAAGAGTACAAAGATTAGAGAAAAACTTCACTAGGGATTTCTCAGTTTTGGGGCTACAGATGATAAAATTATCTTAAAGTTGAAATGAGGAGGGTGGAGCTGGAGACATAGCTCAGCGGTCAAGAGCACTGTTTGCTCTTGCAGAGGACCCGGGTTTGATTCCCAGCACCTACACGGTGACTAACAACCATCTTTAACTCCAGTTCCAGGGAACCTGACAGCCTCTTCTGACCTCTGTTGGTATTATACGACACAGGTGAACCTACCTACAAGCACACAGTATACTCATGCACATAAAATAAAAATAGATACTTTACAGTTGAAATGGAAGAGGGGCTGAGGAGATGATGCAGTAACATGCTTGCCACACAAGCATGAAGATCTGCGTTCAGGTTCCCAGAACTCACATAATGAAGCTGGGCATGGCAGCATGGTGCACCTGTAATCCCAGTGCAGGGGGTGAGGGGGTCCCAGTGGTTTGCTGCGCAGGCAGTCTAGCCAACTGCTGAGCTCCAGGTTTAATAAGAGACCCAGTCTCAAAAGAATATGATAGTGAGCAACTGAGGAAAACATTTACCTCTGACCTCCACACACATGTGCACACACGTGCCTATATACCAACACAAAAAGCTTAAATAGAAGAATAAGTACATACCAAATACATACTTAAAAGTAAGAACAGTAGAAAGAGAAAAGACTTACTACTTGAAAAAATGATTAATAAAGCATTATATTAACAGCAACCCTGATAGCATATGAAATAAATTAGTGGAACAAAAGAAAGAATACCGGGCCGGGTGTGGTGGCGCACGCCTTTAATCCTAGCACTTGGGAGGCAGAGGCAGGCGGATGTTTGTGAGTTCAAGGCCAGCCTGGTCTACAGAGTGAGTTCCAGGACAGCTGGGGCTACAGGGAGACCCTGTCTCAAAAAGACCCCCCCAAAAAAATAATAAACAGTTTAAAAGCATGAGATTCTTTTGCATTTTTTGGTAACTTGATTGTGAGTTTTTTCTTCATAAAATAATTTCTTTTTATTCATGTGTATGTATGTATATATGCATGTATATGTGTGTGTTGTGTATGTGAATGTCTGTCATATGTGTGAATGCCTTTAGGGTAAAAGAGGGTGATTCCCTGGAACTGGACTGACAGGAGATTGTAAAATGTATATATATCAATAACTTAAATGAAAGGAAACCCAAGAGATTTTGCAGACTATATAAATGTGGATATTTTAACCAAGTTAATCAGAAACAACAAAATATTAAAATGCAAACTTCTGATAGGGTAAAATTTTTCATAAAGTCAATAAACAAATTATAATTTAGAAAAACTGAATATATAAAACCATTAACATCTGCAATATATAAACTGCTCTCTAAATCACTAAGAGAAGCTGGGATGTTAGCACCACCTATAATTCTAGTACTCAGGAGGCTAAGGCAAGAGGGGCCCTGAGTTCTGGATCAACCTGAGCCAAACAATGAGACCCTATTGAAAAAAGATTATCAGTAGAAAACTGGCAAAACTTTAAATAGGCAGTTCAGAGAGTGATGCATCATCATTTTCACTTTGAGGCCACCAAGCCTGATGACCAGAGTTCAAGCCCCACGCCCCACAGGGGGAAGGAGGGAACCAACGCTAGAAAAGTTGTCCTCAGACATCTACGTGTACCACACACATGTCCTCACATTACACACAAAATACGCAAAAATTAATTTATTTTTAATTTTACAATTTTTATCTAACTTTATACTGCCACTAAATTTGTCTCTAAATTTTGATGAGCATGTTTTCATCCGATGATAATGTTTAAAATACCTCTGCTTATTACATCATAGTTTAATTTTTCTAAAACACTGCTTTTATCATCATGATAACCAGTTTTCAGTAGTTTCAGGTAGAGATATGCATCCCTTAGACCCACTGCCAAGACATGCACTCCTGTGAGATAAATACATATTTTTAAAATTTGCCCAGGTGTGCCAAACAGAAATTTGGATCTTTTCATCTGGGAAAATGAAAGACTGCCTAATATTCGGGATTCATGTTTTTGAAGAAAAACAGAGAAAAAGCTTTAGGGCACTGAATTTGGCCGTGATTTCTTAGATAGGACAGTGAAAGGAAAACACACAAAGGGACTAAATTCAACCTAAAAATCCCTGTGTCAATAGGTTTGAAAAGGAAACCTATGTCATGGAAGAGTTATACGGTATTAATATCCATAATTTTGGAGAATCTTCTATAATTCAACAACAAAAAAATAGCTGCATTTTGGGGCTGGAGAGATGGCCTAGCGGTTAAGAGCACCAACTGCTCTTGCAGAGGACCCAGGTTCGGTCCCCGGCACCCACATGGCGGCTGAGAACCGTCTGCAACTCCAGTTCCAGGAGAACTCCAGTTCCAGGGGAATCCAACACCCTCTTCTGACCTCTGCGGCATTGCACAAAACAGGTGCACAAACCTACATGCAGACAGTACATTCATACACATAAAAATAAATAAATAATAAAAAAATTTTTAAGTAGCTGCATTTTAAAAAAATGGGCAAAGAACATGAACTGACAGTTCTCTCTCAAAACAGCCAGATGACCACAAAAATCACTGAAGGCTGCTGAAGATGCAAAAAAAAAAAACCCCAAAAAACAAAAAAAAGGAACCCTAGCACATTATGGTACGAATGTAAAATATATGACCCCTCTGGAGACAGTATGGGCTTTTTGGGGCTCATATGACCTAGCCATCCTGCTTTGGGCATTTATCGAGAAGAACTCAAAGCAATGCCTCGAGGAGATATTTGCATGGCCATATTTACTACAGTGTTATATGTAATCAGCAAGACGGGTAAGCAATCCAAAGGTCCACCTGAAGATTAATGAATAAATAACTTGTAGTGCCACAGATACAAGGGTGTGGTGCATCCTGGGGGATGTCCTTCAGGTCTGACACTTGTGAAAACAAGGATGACGCTGTTAAGTGAAATAAGCCAGAATCAGAAAAATACTGACTGTATCATCTTACTTATGTGGACGATCTTAAATGGTCAAGCTCATAGAAACAAAGTAGACAGCTGGCTGCCAAGAGTGAGGAGAAGTATCTAGTCAGTATAAGGTTTCAGTTTTCCAATATGAAAAAAGTTCTACATAACTTACAGAAATTGTAAATATACTTTAAAACTACTGAACTGGATACTTAATGATAAATTTAGTGCCGTGTGTTTTATCACAACAAAATCATAAACAACATTATAATTATTACATATCTTGCACTAGCTTTAAAAAACCTTATCACTTTGTTTCATAAATTGTTCAAGTTTTAGAAATAAAAGATTAAAATGAAAATAAAGGGCTAGAGAGATGGCTCAGCAGTTTAAGAGCTTTGGCTGTTTTTGGAGAAGACATGAACACCCATGTGGTACCTAACAACCAGCCATAACTCCAGTACTCTGCAGGGACTCAACATGCTCTTCTGTCCTCCATGAGCACTGCACAACACAAGTGTACTTACACACATGGAGGAAATATACTCTTACACATAAAATTCTAAACAATTTAAAAATGAAAATAAAGAGTTCAAGGCCAGCCTGGTCTACATAGTGAGTTCCAGGCCAGCTGGGACTACACGGAGACCCTGTCTCAAAAAGACAAAAAATAAAAAAATAAAAAATAAAATAATAAAATAAAATAAAAATGAAAATAAAAAGCTTGACTCACCTTACACAACAGCATATGCTGTATTTTCCTTTAGTACCCTAAACCAACTATCCCTTGCAGATAATGAGACCCCAAAGTAAATTCCGCTTGTTTTCCTGAAATCCTGCTTTGAACTTGGAAAGGTCTTGATTCCTGGCACTTTCCATGGCAAAGCAGCAAGGACACCAACAAACACGGACCGCAACACAGTGCTCACTCACCATCGCTCCTGGCATGTTTACAGAATTAACAACGACAAGACTTAACTGTGATATTAAGAAAAAAGTTTAGACGTTTTGTTACGGCCAGTTGTTAATAACAATCATTCTCCTTACCTAGTGCTTCTTTTTGCAAATCATAGCATCTGGCCTGCAAGTTCGCTTCTTGTTGCTTAGATGACTGTATCTGCTGAGACCTCAATATGGCTGCATCTGACAACAATTTGAGATTTTTCATTTCCTCTTCCAGGCATACCTTATTTCTCTGGGATGCTGTCAGACTTCTATTTAGCATATCTATTTCTGCAAAGAAAATTCTAAGTTTATAAACAGGAATCATAACATGGCATTAAATCATAACATGTTCCTCTAAAAACTGATTTTCTTCTAGAAAATTAATATGTGCAAATGAAAATACAATGCCTTTTCTGAGACTATGACACCTAGCCAAGGTTAGCATTAAACTCAGTAGCAAATCTGAAAGGGAAAGGAGAAAGGGGCTAGATTATAAAATGATGCCCAAAATATTTTAGAGGGTTTTTTTCACCCTTAAATTATATTAAATGGTATTATAGCCTGCTTGTAAATACCCTCATAAATATGAAAACTATAGTATCTGAGGAGTGTTCTGAGTTTTGTTGAAATTATATGATTCAGAAAAGTAAATTTATGAGCTGCTGGGGCAGCATTTCTAAGATAGTAACAAGGCTACATTCCAGATACATTTGTAGAGGACTAGAACACAGCATTTAAAACTAGTAAATTTATGGGCAGGAAGTGTTAATAGTGGAAGTGTTAATAGTCAATAAATATTTTTAATTATTCAAATGATACTCTGTTCCCCCAAAATGCTATCAGAATTTATCATAGAAACTTAATGTTACTACTCTGTCATCTCAGCTTGAGTTTAGGGGTTTTTTTTGTTTTTGTTTTTGTTTCATTTGTTTTGTTTTGTTTTTTTGTGGGTTTTGTTTTGTTTTATTTTGTTTCTTTGGTCTTTTCAAGACAGAGTCTCCCTGTAGCCCCAGCTGTCCTGGAACTCACTCTGTAGATCAGGCTGGCCTTGAACTCACAAAGATCCGCCTGCCTCTGCCTCCCGAGTGCTAGGATTAAAGGCGTGTGCCACCACACCCAGCAACTTTCACATTTTTAAAGAAACTCTCCTGATTTTTTTTCTTCTGAAGATTTGAGTTTTTTAATGTCTTTAACATTCTACTTGCATTTTAACAGGCAAATTTCATTTAATTTCTTGAGAAATGCATAGTGTACCTCATCCATCAAAATAATCATTATCAACCTCCCCTTCATTGGTATTTTCTGCCTTGTGGACCTAAGCCACCGCTAAGGTGGCAAACACAAAATAACAATACTATAGCATTTGTAAAGCTGCAACTAATTAATTTGATGAGGATGTGGCCTGTGTGAAAATCTGGACAGTCAGATCTAGGAAGTTCACCTGGTGTTACTTTTTCTGGATAACCCCTCCTGAGCTGTGTGATGGGTTCAGGTATAAATGGACATCTAAAGAGATTGGTTTCAGGGGCTGGAGAGTTGGCTCAGTGGTTAAGAGCTGACTGCTCTTGCAGAGGACCCAGGTTTGATTCCCAGCACCCACATGGTGGCTAAGAACCATCTTTAGTGCTGGGCATGGTGGCTCATGCCTTTAATCCCAGCACTTGGGAGGCAAGAGGCAGGCAGATCTCTGAGTTCAAGGCCAGCTTGGTCTACAGAGCGAGCTCCAGGCCAGCTGGGACTAAAGGGAGACCATGTCTCAAAAAAAAAAAAAAAGAGATTGGTTTCAGTTTACTGCTCTTTGGATCACCACATCAGACAAAACAGATACACAAGAAATACCAGAGTAGAGATGCATCGGACAGACCTAGGAGCAGAGGCAATATGGCCAGCAGATGATCACAGCCGGGCACAGCAGGGCACAGCAGGGCATGCCTTAAAGGATGGTGAAGAGCAGGATCAAGAATGTGCTCCAAAGCTCCAAGGAAAGGAAGGCAAAGGCGCTTTCCATGGGTAAAAACATGTAAATGCGGAAAAAAGTGGCGTTAACAACAGACTTGAGAACAAGCTCGGCAACTTTTCATTTTCAGTTCCAGAGAAATAATTGGCAGGAACCAAATGAATAGCTCTACAACAGTACAATGGTTACATTATATCATATTTCTTCAACTAAGAATAGCTAATCTGGGGCAGGAGAAATGGCTCAGCAGCTAAGAGCACTGGCTACTCTTGCAGAGGACCCAGGTTACATTCCCAGCACCCACATGGCAGCTAATAACTGCCTGTAACTTCAGTTCCAAGGGATCCAATGCCTGGACTCTATGGGCACTGAACAACCTGGGTACACTTACATACATGCAGGCAAAACACTCATACAACATAATATAAAAATAAAAAAATATAGCTAATCTGCTTCTCAAAATGTATAATGAGGCACCCATTAATTACTAGCACACTAGTATAGAAAGGAGGAGACTATTACAGAGTTTCACAACTGGTGACGCACAGAGAATAAGTATCTGTATGACAAGCAGCCCTAAATGACACTTCTATAATGGAACTGCTACACCTAAGGCTCAGAGAACGTAGTGGAACAGGGAGTACAGAGAATATTAATGCATTTTTCAACTCTCACCTGTGAAGCTTCCCTATGGAATAGGCTACAAGGCACAGAGAAGGTCACAACTGACCAAAGTGTGGCAAATAAGAGACTGCAGAGAACAGGTCCCTGGATAGGACTCCTATATTAAACGTCACTCAGCCATGGTTCAAGGGCCATTGCAGAAAGATTTAAGAACCAGAGTTGGTACATGAGTATAAGAAACTTCAGGCCTCCTGGAACTCGCTCATATGAACTTTCAGCAATGGTGACAGCATACACAAGCCCCACACTTCTTCCATCAGACAAAAACCCAGCATAGAACTGGGGAAATAGACAGCAGGCCCCAACCTTAGCCAAAGAACCATGGTCAGCTGATTACTGCTGGGTGAGGGAGAGTTGATCTTTAAGGGAGAGTCTCTAGATAGGCTGACCATATGCCTATGGATGAACCTGCACTGGGGGACATCTGGGTACGGAAACTTGACTTTATAGGCCTTAACATATGAGAGAACACATGAAATCTCATGGGGGAGATGGAAGAGCACACATGGGGAAGGAGATATAAAGATGATCATGATTAACATGTTTTGTACAAAATGCATAAAAATAATATAACTTAAGAAAGTAAGAAGGTTATACTTTTCTTCCACACATAATTCTTCCTGGGTATTTTTACATCCATAAAGGTGGCTAATTATGGCCAAATAAACAGCACCATACTATAATACCTGCCCATGTTTAAGTCAGAATGACACCACAGAGCAGGATATGCATGCTGCCACCTATTTATCATCTGCCAAACTGTCTCTGTGTAAGTTATTCAGCTGATTCTGTTAGTGAACATTGTCTCTAAAATAACTACTCATGTCAATGTGACTTTCTATCTGACATTAAGAGTAAGAATCTGCAATACAAATTTATTTGTGAAATATATTCTATTTCCATGTCTTCATGGAAAAGTACAGCCAAATTTCCAAACTAATGGGAACCAAAACATTTCCAACACGGTTATTAGGAAACGAAACTCAATGGGAACAAATTAATTTACCCTGGTGAGCTAAACACTTATAGCAATGGCTCCTAGTGTCCCATTCAATTCGGGATTTTTGCAATTCAACAACTTCATACTTGTCGGTCATGTGTCCCAATCTGGGGTTCAGAACTCTGATCCCTACCAGGTCCTCCTGCACTGTACCCACCTAGGGCCTTCCTGTTTCAGCCCAACCCTAAAGAGAAGGTAATTCTATCCTCACACATTTCTACCATAGCTCATATGCTACCTTTGCATTGAAAGCTCTTCCGAGCAATCTGGATATGGCCTGAACATCCTGGAGCACTTCCAATTCACAGGTTTACTTTGGATTAATCGCACACAAATGTATAACCTACTATTAGAATATTTTAGGCCAGAGATAACATCTTATTTGTTTTTATGCCCCTGTAATTTCAACTATGATGTTTTAGAACTGAGAGGAGCCAGAATATACATAAAGGCACTGTTGGGCAGAGCTTCTAAGTACTCTCTAATAGACCAATATTTGAACATCCAGAATAAGTGTTTACTTCAGGTTTCATTTCAGAGGCAGGCTTGATTTTTTTTTTTAATGCTAGGGTAGGTTAAACAATTAAAACATATATCTAAAAGGAAGAAACATTTTAGCAATATAATCAAATAAGCCTATTTTATTCTTAATTTCATCAGTTTTATTTCTAAGTCTACTTTGGTTCTTGAATTTTGTAAGCTCAAGAGCTACTCAGAGGGGAAGCTGCGGCTCGGTGCTGGAGTGCTTGCACAGCATGTGTGAGGCCCTGAGTTGGAGTCTCAGCACCACATACGAAAAAATATTCACTAGCTAAGGCAAGTACTAATCTCATGCAATTAATATCTTTGTATTTTTAGGATTTTTTTGGTTGCTCTTTTTAGCCCTGTGAGCTTAGTCAAATGAGTTTAAATTAGGTCATTATGCTATTAGGAAAGCTCTATAATATTATCAAGGCATTGTGATGTTATAAACTCTATGTGATTATTAATTCACATAACCTTAATTTTATTACGATAATATGAAAAAAACCTCAGAAACTGGAATTATTAAATGAAGGAATTGAAAAACATTACAGTGATTAAAAATGCTTTTTTTTAAATTTTTGGTCTTTTCGAGACAGGGTCTCCCTGTCACCCCAGCTGTCCTGGAATTCGCTCTGTAGACCAGGCTGGTCTTGAACTCACAAAGATCTGCCTGCCTCTGCCTCCCAAGTGCTAAGATTAAAGGCGTGCGCCACCACGCCTGGCTTAAAAACACTTTTATTCTGAAGTAAATATAAGGTTATAGGAAGTTACAAATGAACATGTTAGAGAGGTCCCATTTCTCTGAACTCTCCTCCCGATACGGACTGGTTAGATGTCACCAGCTCCGTACACATTCATCTGGATATGTTCTCTCATTCTAAGCATTTTAAGCTTCATGCAACTTCTACTACTATCAAAATAGGGAATCATATACCATGAAGCTGGTTCCTATTGTTCATCTATCAGAAAATCCACTTCTTTTTTGTTTGTGTTTGTTTTTGTTTGTTTTGGTTTTGAGACACAGTTTTCCTTTAGCCCCAGCTGTCCTGGAACTCTCTAAGTAGACCAGCCTGGCCTTGAACACACAGAGCACTAAGTGGACTCAATGGATTTAAAAATAGAGCACATGAAGTTGACAGGAAAAGTGGTGGGGATGACAGGGAGGAATTAGAGGGGACAAAAATGGGGGTAGATCTGAACAAAACATTATGTGTGTGTCTTAAATTCTCAAGCAATAAAAAGAAAAATCCTTTAAAAAGGATTTTGAAATTGGTTTTTCTCACTTAGCAAAAATCTCTTTGTGATTCATTCAAGTTATTGCATGTATTACTATTTCCTTCCTGGGGCTGGAGAGATAGCTCACCAGTTAAGAGTACTGGCTGCTCTTGCAGAGAACCTGGGTTCAATTCCCAGCCCCCACATGGCAGCTAACAACCATCCATAACTCCAGTTCTAGGGGCTCTAACACCTTCCTCTGACCTCTGTGGGCATTGTACAACATGGATGTACTATTCACACACATTCAGGCAATACACTTGTACACATAAAATATAAATAAATAAAGAATAATAATAATCCTTTCTTTGGTGCTGACTCAGGTGGTTCAGAATGTATGTGGCACTGTTTGTTCTTTACCAACTGATGGATGTTCCAGTTGTGAACTATTATGAATAAAGCTGTTATGAATATTTACATATTGCAACAAGTTTCAGGACAGCCTGGGAAATGGACTGGGGAGTGGAAAAGAAGAGGGAAGAGAGAATGAGACAGAGAGACAGAAAAGAGAGATTGACAATTCTGATGAAAAGTGACAGATGAAAGCGCTCCAGCTCCAGTTCACATTATCTTCATCATTCTGTAAATACCAAACTAGAATTAGAGTGTTTTTAAAGTGTGGGAAAGTTCATCTCATAAGTTATTTACTTAGTAATGTCCACTGAAGTTATATATAATACAAAGCCATATATTATAATTTTAAATTTCTAGTAGCCACATTAAAGATTTGAAATTAATTTTAACAGTGTATTTTATTTAACTCTAGTTATCTAAAATGTTACATTTCAGCAAGAGGCTACAGCTGCATTTCAAGGGTTCAACAGCTGCATGTGACTGGCAGCACAAACCTATATGGCTTAACTTAGGCCCTGGATCATCTTTTCAAGTCAGTGTGACCCTTTCTCAAGCGTTACTACAAATGGCTTTTAAGGACACTGCATTCAACTTAGTCTCTCTGTATTTAAATTTAAAATACAGTTTTCTCAAAACTCAAAGTTGTGAAATGCATATGTTTGTGTACCTACTAGAACCTGTGCTAAATATAAAATGTAACAGAATTGACAAAAGGAGCTGTGAAGGGCGAGCATCAGCACCTTTCAAGTCTTGTACGTACTTGTACTTGTTTGTACATGCATGCCCTGGGGCTTTGATTGTGCTGACAGTACTGAATAAGGAGGGCAAGAAACCCTCATGATAGTAAAACTCCAACTGCACACACCCATCTGTTGCGTTCCCTAAGTTCTCGCTTGAGATCTGAGCACAGTGTCCTATGTATGCATTTCTTTCTACCTCTGAGCTTTAGAAACCACTGTGTTTCTAAACAAAGCCTTCTACCTTCTGATGAAGAGATTTCCTATAATCAAGCATAGAATAAGCAAGGATTGAAACAACCTGTGTTAGATAAAAATGAAATGCAAAACAGGCATATGCCTTGACCCTGTAGCTCCACTGGGAGACATTAACTATGCTGAGGAAAAATGGGCTAGGATCACAGAGCTCACTATGTATAAAGATAGCCACTGAAACCGAGTTTATAGTAACACAATTAAATATCCGTGAAAATGAGTTAAATAAGATAGATTCATATATGAAGTAGCACATCAACATCTTTAACTGACATGACTATATTTCAATGATATATATATACTCTTAAGAGTATATATAAACAATAAAAAGTTTACAAATTTGTTTCTCAACATGTTAACAATGGACAAGAATAAGACGCACATGATTTGACTTCCTTTTTTATCTTTTTCTGTATTTTATATTGAATCTGTTCTTTCTTTATGGTCAAAAACTCCTTACAGGAGTTTAAATGGGGGGGAGGGGGAGAAAGAATACTATTGCTTTTATATCTGCTTGATTCAAGAAACAACTTTCAAATTGGCTTTAAAAATCAAATTAAGAATTATATTATTCAAAATAACTCATAAAATTTTCTCTTGGCTTTCAGACAAGAGCAGCTCATGAATGAGGCCTCTCCCTTCCTTTCAGATTACAGAATACTTGGGTTTTAGAAAATATTCAGGGTACACAAAGAGAATGTAAAGATCATCATAATCTCATGGCCTAGCGGCTAAGAGCGCCGACCGCTCTTACAGAGGACCCGGGTTCGATCCCCAGCACCCACATGGCGCCAAGAACCGTCTGAAACTCCAATTCCAGGAGAACTTCAGTTCCAGGGGAATCCGAAACCCTCTTCTGACCTCCACAGCATTGCATGACACGGGTGCACAAACTTGCATGCAGACAGCACATTGATACACATACAGAAATAAATAAATGCCGGGCATGGTGGTGCACGCCTTTAATCCTAGCACTTGGGAGGCAGAGGCACGTGGATCTCTGTGGGTTCGAGGCCAGCCTGGTCTACAGAGTGAGTTCCAGGACAGCCAGAGCTACAGGGAGACCCTGTCTCAAAAAGACCAAAAAAAAAAATTAATAATAATAATAATAATCTCACTATTAACACTGGGGCATGCTTTTACTTCATCAAACAGCCTTCTATGTAACTTGCAGACTTAAAGAATACAGCATTCAGAAAAGCAATCAAAACTTCTTTTTTCAAAGACACTACAGCCAAGCAAAAAGGGATGGACAATAAATGAAAAACATTGGCAGAAAAATTATTCCCAATAGTGACACATATTTTTTTAGGAGGAAATGAAAACTCGGGTAGAGAGGCCTAAATGAAAATGACTTTAGGGTGATCTTCAAGTACCTGTTTAAGTAGGCAACATGTGAATTGAAATCTTGATCACAGGAAAGAGGGAGAGGGCCTGAACCTGAAGTGCCTCTTTCTATATCTGGGCATCATACAAACTTTTATTGGGATCATTTGACAAGCAGAAGTTTAGTTTAGCAATTTTTGTTATTTCACAGTCCTGACTTTCTATCCAAGAAAGCTTCACCTAACCATCAAGCCATGAAGATACTTTGCTGTGCTTCTGGGTACTTTATGGTTTTAGCTCTCACTGTAGCTTTATGATTTATCTCGGATTAATAGTACTGTATGAGGCCAGAGTTGAGCTGATTTTTCCATATGAGTATTCTGTTGTTCCAGCATTACTTATGGGCAGATTTTCTTTGCCATTCACCAGACTATTCTGCCCCACTGATCTACTACCAAACCATAGTGCTATAGTACTAGTATAAGTACTATATGTTGACTACAGCAGCTTTATAAAATGTATCTACATATCTGTCCATTTACTGTCTGCATGCTATCTTCTCGCTCCCAAGTGCACTAGTTTGTAAGCTCCAGGAAGAGACGATGATGATGATGATGATGACGATGATGATGATTACTGTGTTCCTTGCCCTACTATCTATACTGATATTTCCAGTGCCTAGATTACTCACCACCTATAAGGTTTTCCATAAACACATGTTAAATAAATCAATATTGGAGAGGGGGCTTGAGAGATGGCTCAGTGGTTAAGAACACTTGCTGGTTTTAGAGAAGACCTGGGTTTGGTTCCCAATATCCATATGGCAGTTCACAACTGGCTGTAATTCTAGTTCCAGGGAATTTGATGTCCTCTTCTGGCCTCCACAGGCACCAGGCACACATGTGGTATACATATATACATGTAGGCAAGCACTCGCACACACAAAATAAATCTTTTTTAAAGAATATTTGTAGTTTTGCTAAATGAGTTTGTCATCAAATGGCCTTCTAAATATTTATGTTCATACCTGTAGATCAGTGCTCCTCTCAACCTTGGCCAGGGAAGCCTCTTTTCTACAGCGGGCTATCGTTAAAGCAGAGACTCAAAAGTCATTAAAGTGCTGAGGAATAAGCACTCAGTCCTAAGTTGGACCACTACATCAAGCCCCCACCCCAAACCTCAACAGACACTGTAGAAGAGGGGGTAGAAAGAATGTAACAGCCAGAGGATGAGGAGGCGTGCTGTGAAATGCTATCCTGGGACTGAATTGGCTGTTGCACTAGTGAACTCACCACGGCTGTGGTGACCTGCACGAGATCAAGATCAGTCCATATTCCAGCAGTTATGCTAATTGACTTTATAGTAATTATCCATCTATTTCACTTACTCCATGAAAAGTTACTGACTTTGAGATTTCATGCTCATATGCTGTGTACTGTGATCATACCCACCTCCCACTGCCTTCTGGTACCACACCGCTCCTGTTGACCCCTTCCTACCCCCAACTAGTCTCCCTCCTGTGTTGATGGGTGGTCGCAGCTGCTGTGTGTTCATGTCTGCAGTGGCCATGTCACGACCAGAAGACAGTGTTCCACAGAGGGCTCCTGAGCGGCTGGCTTGGACAGCGTTTCTGCTCCCTCTTCCCTATAAGGTTATGGCGCGCTCCCCCCAGAATGAAAAGCCACGAGGTCTAAGCTCTTCGGAGCAAAGTTTAATTCAGGGTAGCCGGGGCTGGGCTCAGGGGAGAGGTAGAACCGAGCCAAGCCCAGAATGGCGTCTGGCTTGGGAATTTAAGGGAGAAGGTGGGAGCCGGATTCAGTGGGAGTTGGGGTAGGTAGCGCACTCTGCAGGAGTCTGGAGTCTGGCTTCCAAAAAGGCAGAAGATTTGATGGCCCGTTTTAGCATAGCTAAAAGCTGGCCTGGTAGGGCAGGATCCTGGGCACCACCGGTCTTAGGTGTCTCTGCATTTCAATGCCTCTGGAACTCATCCTGACATTCCCCAGCGTTCTCTAGGCCCCAGAGGTTGAGTGGGGTGACACAGATGTCCTGTTTAGGGCTGAACACTCAACAGTCACTTCTCCTCAGCACTGCTCAGTTACCAGTCTCTGTTTTAACCATAGCCCACTGATAAAAGAGGTTTCTCATGTACTAATCCATGGGTATAAACATAAATATTTAGAAACTAGGTAACCACATGCCCATTTAGTAAAACAGCAGTAGCAGATTATACCCTGGGACTGGGATCTTCCTACCCAAAGGCTTTTGCCAAGGTTTACAGTGCCAGGGATATAGCACCTCTCGTTGAGTGGGCCTCAGATCCAATCAGAATGCTGCTGGTTACCCTGGGAGGCGTCCTGCCACTAGTGTACCAGTGGCCATACTTGCCTAGTTGGTCGGTTTTGTCAGCTAGTAAAATCCTCAATCCCCTCTAATGGCAAAGGGGAGGAGCATCACTATATTGGTTGGTACGAATGTGTGACCTTCTCTGGCACCTGAGTGAGCGCTAAGGCTGCTGTGGAGCCCCCGAGCCTCCTCTGGGCCACTGAGTGGTGCTGGGCCACAGAAAGAGTGGGAAGCCAGGGCGGTGGAGAGAAGGCCGCGGGCAGGTGGCTGGCACAGCCCAAAAGACACGAGCCACCAGGGCTATGCATAGCCCGATGTGGCTTTTTTTTTTTTTAATTTTATTTCTGCATGTGTATGAATGTACTGTCTGCATGCAGGTCTGTGCACCCGTGTCGTGCAATGCCGCAGAGGTCAGAAGAGAGTGTCGGATTCCCCTGGAACTGGAGTTCTCCTGGAATTGGAGTTTCAGACGGTTCTCGGCCGCCATGTGGGTGCTGGGGATCAAACCCGGGTAAGCGCGGTCCGCGCTAGCGGATGTGGCTTTTTAATGCAGCCTTAGTTTTAGCTGACCCTCTCCCAGCCCTCTACCTCTCCCCATATTTCCTCCATCCCTGTTTAAACCTTTACACTTCTAGTCATCCCTCACAATACAGTGCCCCTGCCTGTCTGACCTCCCCCTACCACGTCTCTCACAGCTCCAACCTAAACACAAAAACCTAAGCATTCGGATCTAGGATCTGCATATGAGAAAGTTTGTCTTTCTGGGCCTGGTTTACCTCACTCAATATAATGCCTTCTAGTTCCATCTATTTTCCTGAATATTTCAACATTCCTTTCTCTTTAGCATGGATAGAATTCCATTGTGTTTATGTAGCACATTTTCATTCCTGAGTTGTTGGATGTCTTAGGCTGATTCCATTTCCTAGCTATTGTGGAAGGCGCAGCAGTGAACATGGACATGCAGGTGTCTGTTGTAGGGTACAGTGTCCTTTTGGTATATGTCCAGAAGTGGTATTAATGGGTCATCTGATAGTTTTATTTTTAGATTTCTGAGAACCCTCCACACTGATTTCTATAGTGGCTGTAGATTTTAGACCAAACGTGTGGTCAGAGGACAATTTTGTGGAGTTGCTTCTCTCCTATCTATATGGAGTTCTGAGGATTGAACTCAGGTTGTCAGGCTGCATTTTAGGGGAACAAGTAAATTTAACCACTGAGATAAATCACCAGCCAGTTTTCTTCCTGGGGTGAGATAAACTTTAGAAGTACTTCTGATTTCTATTTCCTTGACAGCTAAGGATACTGACCACTTAAAAAAAAAAAAAAAAACTGTATCCAACTCTGTATAGTTCTGCAGCCTTTTTTCTTTGGGGGGGGTCTTTTTGGTCTTTTTGAGACATGGTCTCCCTGTAGCTCCAGCTATCCTAGAACTCACTATGTAGACCAGGCTGGCCTTAAACTCAGAGATCCACCTGCCTCTGCCTCCTGAGTGCTGGGATTAAAGGCATGCACCATCAAGCCTGGCCTGTAGCCTGTTTTTTTATTAGGTTATTTGTTTTCTTGTTGTTTACCTTCTTGAGTTCTTTGAATATTCTGGATATTAATCCTCTCTCAGATGTATATCAGGCAGAGCTTTTCTTCTGCTCTAGATTAACATTTTTTCCTTTTCTTTTTTCTTTCTTTCTTTTTTTAATTTCCTAAGGTCCCTTTTGTTGATTATCAACTCTACACCCTAAACGACCTGGGTAGGGTCCTATTCAGAAAGTCCTCATCTCCGCCTGTATCTTGGAGTATTCTCCCTCATTTTTCTTCTGGCATTTTCACAGCCTGATGGTTAATGATCACTGTCAACATGACCTGGTCTAGACTCACCTAGGACACTGGTCTCTGTGCATGCCCGTGAGGGATTATCTTGATTAGGCTAAATGATGCAGGAAGAAGCCTCTTAGCTGTGGGTGGGCCCATTCCCTCCTGTGGGGAATCCTGGGCAGCTGAGCACGCATTCCCCACTCTTCTTCCTGCACGTGGATGTGATGTGACCAGCTACTTCAAACTCCTCCTGCCTTGACTTCCCACCCCATCATGATGGACTGTACCTTGAACTGTGAGCTAAAATACCCTTTTTCCCTTAAGTTGCTTCTGTCAGACTATTTCATCACAACAAGAAACTAAAGTGTGGAGTTTCAGGTCTCAACTTGAGATCCTTGCTCTGTTTGATTTTTGTGCAGGTTGATAGATAAGGATTTAGCTTCTCCTCTGTATAGATATCCAGCTTCCCCAGCACTACCTGTTGAAGATGCTCTTCTTTGTCAAAAGTCAGATGGCTGTCCTTGTGTGGACTTATACCTGAGTCTTCTATTCCATTCATCCATATGTATGATTCTGTGTTAGTAGCATGCTGTTTCATTACTATGGCGCCGAAATCAGGTATGATAAGGACTCCAGGATTATTCTTTTTTCTCAGGGTTGCTTTGGCTATTTGAGGCCTTTTGTGAATCCATATGAATTTTAAGGCTTCTTTTTTCTGTTTCTGTGAATAATAGCATGGGGATTTGATTGCAATTTCATTGCATCTATAGGCCACTTTTGGTAGGACAGCCACTTCACAACCTTAATTCTTCTAATCCATGAGCATGAGAGGTCTTTCCATTTTTTAATGTCTTCCTTGAATTTTTTTTCTTCTGAGTTTTAAAGTTTTTACTGTAGAGGTCTCTCACTTCTATGGTTATTTTTATTCTAGAATACTTCTTAAAGTTATTGTGAATGGGATTATTACCCTGATTTCTTTCTCAGTTTATTTGTCACTGGTCTATAGAAAGGCTGTTGATTATTATATGTCAGTTTTGGATCCTTCCACGTTGCTAAAAATGTCTATTCTAGGAGTTTTCTGGAATATTTATTATGTTGAGGTACATTCCCTCAGTCCCTATTCTCTCCAGGACCTTTGTCATTAAGGATATCTGCTAAGTCCATTTGTTCCATGATCTTGTTTAACTACAGTGTTTCTTTAATTTTTTTTTTTTTTGTACAGATGAGTTCTCCCTCAGTTAAAGTGGGGTAGTGAAGTCACCTACTATGTTAGGATTAATCTGTAGTTTATATCTAGTAGTATTTGCTTTATGAAATTGGATGTACCTGAATTTGGTATATATATATATATATGTTTAAATTGTCATGTCCTCTTGATGTATTTGTCACCCTGATCAATATAAAGTGACCTTCTTTATCTCTTTTGGTTAATTTTGGTTTGAATTATATTTTCTCAGATATTAGAACACCAGTACCTGGCTGTTTCTTGGTCTCGTTTGCTTACAATATCTTTCTCTATCCTTTTATCCTAAGATAGTATCTATCTTTAGTGAAGAGGTGTATTTCTTATAGACAGCAAAAGGATGGATCTGTTTTCTCATCCAATCTGCTAGCCTGTGTCTTGTTTTGCTTTGTTTTGTTTTGTTTTGCCTCTGTCTCTTGAGTGCTGGGATCAAAGGTGTGCGCCACCACACCCAGCTTAGCCTGTGTCTTTTAATTGCTAAATTGAGACCATTAATATTCAGAGTTCTGAAAAGATATGTAGTAATTCCTGTCATTTCATTGATTTTTGAGTGTTTAATGTTTGCTTACCAATAGCTCTGGCATCATGGAAATGTTTTCTTTCTCTTTCACTTATGGCAGATAATTTTGTTGCATATAGTAGTCTAAATTGGCATCTGGGTCTTTCAGAACTTGATATATTGTTTCAAGCCACTATGGTTTTTAAATTTTCCACTAAAAAATCAACTATTATTTTAATGGCCCTGACTTTACAGGTGATTTGGTTCTCTCCTGAAGCTTTCATTTTACTTTCTTTGTTATAAGTATTGAGGTTAACTATATATGATGTGGAGAGTTTCTTTTCTACTCCTGTCTATTTGGTATTATAATTGATAAGGTTATAATTAAGAAGCAAAAGGAGAGGGGCTAAGAATAAGAACAACAGGAAACTATTAAGAGGGAAAGTACATGAGAGGTGAGTAAAAAAACAAGTAGAGTCCCTAACAGCAGACAAGAGGAGAAGCACGCAGAACTATCCTAAACCTAACAGCAGACAAGAGAAGCATACAGAGCCATCCTAAACCTAACAGCAGACAAGAGGAGAAGCACACAGAGCCATCCTAAACCTAACAGCAGACAAGAGAAGCATACATACAGAACCATCCTAAACCTAACATCAGACAAGCCAGAGAAGCATACAGAACCATCCTAAACCTAACGGCAGACAAGAGGAGAAGCACGCAGAGCCATCCTAAACCTAACCGAGCAATACACAAACAAAAGGAAAACCACTGTGAGACAAATATGCAAAAGCGAAGATTAGAAATAGAAAAGGAATAAAAAGAATACTTATAAGGCGAATTGCTGGTGCAGTTACCCTGAGCTGACAAGTAAAGTTCTTAGTTTCTTCTCTCTCTAGCAGGCTCCACTTGGTGCAGTGGGGGAAGGGGAAAGGGGGTGGCATCCCCTCTGCAACCTTTGTGTTCTATGTGGGGGAGGAGAGCTTCTAAGTCCTTTCCTGGTGGTTCCTCAGACCTGCACTTCACCTTGACTTCTGATCCTGCACGGCTGCTGCATGTGAGCTTCTGCTGCTCTCCCCATGCAGCTTGATCCAGCCTGCAGGCCGCTGATCCCAGAGGACTTGCGGCTGCTCGCTGGTTCTCAGCATTCCTGCCTACTTCCCTGTGTAGCTGTCCCCAGCTTAATAAATTCATTTATAGATCTTGTCTCTTGCCGGTAAAAGCATGTTATATATGATATTCCTGTTACCTTTCACCAGGTCCCAGTAGTGAGCCTTCTAATCCATTGTCTTAACCCAGAAGTCCGAGTTTACATAGTATTCTGGTTTTGCTGCTGCTGTTGTTGCTGTTATTGTTTTGAGACAGGGTCTTCCTGCTCAATACATAGACCAGGCTGGCCTCAATCTCAGAGATCTGCCTGCCTCTGCCTCCCAAGTTCAGAGATTAAAGACCTATGCTACCAGCACTTACGTAGCATTTTTTTTTTTTTTTTTGTCTTTTTTGAGACGTCTCCCTGTATCCCTAGCTGGCCTGGAACTCGTTCTATAGACCAGGCTGGCCTTGAACTCACAGAGATCCACCTGCCTCTGCCTCCCAAGTGCTAGGAGCATTCTTAATCCTTTGTTGTCATGTCAAATATGTTCATAATGTCTTCCCAGAAGTAGATTTCATCTCAAGAAATGACTCTACTCATCCAGAAGTAACTCCTGTCCTGTTAAGGTTCTGTCACAGACTGCAGCAGTTTAATCACATCTTCAATCTCCACTTCCAGGTCTAGTTCTACTGCTGTTTCCACTGTGTCTACAACAACTTCCTCCACT